>JAWWEW010000131.1:8248360-8272414 GCA_035583185.1 Anabacerthia variegaticeps | reverse complement strand
TGAGTCTTTGATTTGTGTAAGTTGCCCACAAACAGCATACTGTCATATACTGGCCATCCATGGAGAGAAGTGCTACATGCATATTTGGATTGGGAGAATGCCCTAATTCCTCAAGGTACATTACCAACAACAAAAAAAAAAAGTCTAACAGAGAATTTGAAAGCTGCTGTTTTAACATGGCTACTTGCAAAACTGCCAGGCTGGGTAAGTTAATGTAGGAAAATGTTACAGTTGGCTTACTGTGACAGAGCACTGATATTTCGCCCTGTGTGGTGGATCAGCCCGGGATCACACTCCTGAGGATGCACTGGGCTAGGATGCAGCATGCAGACCTGCTGCAGCAAAGAATCTGCTTTAACTAATGAGGAGAATAGCAAAAAGAAAACAAGATCTGACAGTTCCTTGATACTAAATGGTGTGACCTAAGCCCATAGCTGTCAAGGTTTTTGCACTGCCAGAAGGGAGATCTGGGGGGTTTGCAGCAAGAGAAACAACTGTAATGATTTAGGCTTAACCTCAGCAGTGCTCTGACCATTATTTAATGATGACTCACCTTAGAGTACGCTAGTTAAATATGTTGATACATGGAAGATATAAAAGGTACTGGTCCAAACAGTTCCATTGTACATAAATAAGGGAAACAGTTGATAAAACAATATGAAAAGGCAGGTAGGTAGCACATAATTATTCTCCAGGTGACAAGACAAAAACGGGCCATGTATATCTCTCCAGGCACCACGCCCACATGAAACATTATCTAACACTTGCAAAAGCCAGTGGATTGTTTATTTTTACCTGTTGCATCCATAGGAAATATTGCAGCAAATGACTAAAACCAATAGGCAATTACTTCACAAGAAAGAATCAGTAAGGAAAAAAACCAGAATTAACATCTGAGATTTGTGGAAGGGCACTGAATGAGAGATGACATGTTAGACTCACTGGGCAAGGAGATCAATTAAATATGCATGCTATTTTCAGGAGATATACTACATCTTCCATGCACTCAGAGGTGCAGTAAAAATATTCTGCTGTGTTGCTGACAACCACCGAGTAACCCAGGGCCTTTACACAGCTGCCTGGTTGTCCTCTGTAGTGCTGCAGTGATGATAATCATGACATCCTGCACAAACCCAGTCATGTCCATCGGGTCTGGCACCTCTCCCATCTGCTCAGCATGGAGAAGTGTCCTACAGACACCTTGCATGTCAAATCAGGCATGCTGAGATATTAATATGGTGAGGTGCAGAGCTCCAAAGGAGATGCCAGTCAAGAAAGACATAAAATAAATTAAGTTTTGTGCTCTTTTTATGTGAATGTGAAAATAGAGACGTGATACTAAGTGACATCTATCGAAGTTTGAAGATGACATCGAGCATGTATCTCCTATCAGGGTACAGGATTCTGCTTGTTGGTACTGTAAAATCAGAAGCATTTACATAATCTGTAAAAAGAGGAGCTTTCAGGAACAAATGCTAATAAATAGCCTAAAGAGTACTTCAAATGCTGAGAATATAATGTTGATGAATTAAAAAAGAAAAAAGTTGTCTTCTGTCTACCATTAAAATATAAAAATCTAATGAACCAAGAATTTTACTGAGCAATATAAAATTTGAAAATTGGCAGTTGCATTTAATTTTTTAAACTCTTGCAATGGATGTCAACTCAAGTATCTTAACCTAGGCTTCTTCAAGTGTTCCTAAACGTAGTCACCTTTTCCTACTACCCTGGCATGATTTAGAATGAAGTCTCACAAAGGAAGCTTGTAAAGCTTTTGATATTGCAAGGACTTCTTGCTTGGCACACCATTTGGATGTCTTTTGATCTACTGTTGCTGTACAATATATTTTATAAACATAAGGATGTGTGTGTTAAGTACTCTACAGAGACTAATCCTGTACACCATGGTCTCAGTGGTGGATATTAGTCTAAAAAAGAAATTATATTTTCAGAATTTCAAACTTTAACACTTAACTGTTACTATCTTTTAAATATAAAAGTTCCAAAGCATTAGTTAGTACTCAGAATCTTAATTGCATTTAAGATCATCACATTAGAAAGACAGTATCCATTTATTAACACTGTCAATGGAGAAGTGGGTAATACTTACTAACCCACTACTGGTACTGTAAAAAATACGGCACGATTATGTGACACCAATTAACAGCATGTTTTTGAAGAATGTCAGCATGACAACTCATTGACAAGTACTGGAAACTTAAGTCTCAAGAATATATGAGACATGACAGAGGCAGCATAAGTTCTCCCACCCTTCTCTCCCAATACTCTTCAACCCTGACTTACCATATTCTGTGGAAAAAATTCATTTGCTATGCCTGCTCCACAGTTGTTATCTGTGAGTGACCACCAGCAGGCCTGCTGGCTAGTGCCAATTTTGACAGTGGATTATGTCGTAAAATGACATTTGGGTTTTGTCCTTGCTCAATAGCAAATGGTGTTAAGGAAGTAGGTCACAAGACAAATTCCTAGTATAGGAAGGTGGCAGAGTTTTATGGGCAAACAACTTTAATCTGTCCTTTTCTCTTAGGTTATGTTTGCTTACCAGGGGGAAATAAGGGGGAGAAAAAAGTTTACCTGCCTGAAAGGAAGAAGCTTATGTACAGAGCAGAAAAAGATTTGATTGCCTGAAAGGAAAAACACCTATTAGGAAGAAAATAAACATTTCCTGAGAGAAGAGATTACCCACTTACTTCAAAAAACCTGCCTGCTTCCAAAAAAAGAATTTACCTGCTAGGATTCAGCTCACTGCCTTTTCTGCCAGGTGCTGGAAAGCAAAACGCTGAAGCAAGGTCTATACTCATTACTTCTGCTGCTACCACACAGTCAAAACAAGGCCATCAATTAATTTCTGTACAATAGCCTCTTTAGTTTTAAAATCTATGGTGCTTTGCTCACCACTTTCAAGGTAATCCTAGAAAGTAAGGTTGCTATGAGAAGTGCTAATCTTTTCATCTTTTTTGTATGGGTTTAAGAAGAGAAGAGAGTCTAGAAGTTATTCATCACTTACAAGGCATAACATGAAATTTTCTTGTGCTTTTGAAGTGATTCCCCTGAATAAAATTGACTAAACTGATTAAAGCAACTGTTGAGTTGAAAGTCTTCCAAACAAGGTCTGAAAAATGCCTTCCTGTTAAATGTTTAATATTTCTTTTTGTATGATCCCCTTATTAGACTGTTCAACTTTTCATCCTGGGAAAATTATGATTTTTCAGGAAATTGCATTCTGTCTCCTCACCCTCTGTGCAGCTGCCATCACTTGCTTGGGTTTTTTTTTTTTAGAACTGGCCATTTGATTCCAGATGTCTTATGTTTGAGAAAACACTTTTCTTCTGCAGTATAGCAACATTACTTATTGTTGTGATTTTCAGGCCCAGCCATACAGTCTTACACAAAAAGAATTTGTGTATCAAATCAAATCATTATCAAGAAACCAAACCTAAAATTAAGTTTTTGCCATAAGAAAAACACATAAGTCATTTTTAAATGCTGTCTTTTCCCAATTAAAGCACCTATTTTTCTGATATATGAGAATTTCACAGAAAGGTTGAGGTTGGAAGGGGTGTCTGGAGGGCATCTTGTTCAAGCAGGGTGGCCCAGAGCAGGACCATTTTCAGATGGCTTTTGAGTATCACCAGTGGTGGAGACTCCACAGCTTCTCCAGGTAACCTCTACCAGTGTTCAGTCACCATCAGTATTCAGTACACATCCGCACATACATACACTATATCTATAGATATCTATTTTTATCTATCTACTTATGAGAAAATACATGCTTTGTGTGTCTGTGTTTTTGCAACATGCAATATATAATTTTCCTTCTGCCCTGTCATTAAAAAAAAAACAACCAGAAGCGATCTTACATTAAACCCTGAACCTTTGAGTGTTTCTGTTGCATAGCTTCTGTCCTTATTAATCTTTAACAAATCCTTCATGGGAAGACAAAAAGCAAATGCAAAGGCATGCCCTTTTTGTGTTTACACATTGGGATACTAGTGCAGCTGATCTTCATTTCCATTTGGCTACTTGGGTGTACTTGGTAAGGTGGGTGCAGTCCCAGATGCCCATGTTCATCCTTACCATCCACAAAGCTGCACTGCTGAAGGGCTAAACGGGAAATCAGATGGTACAACAGGTCACAACATGAGTTTTAAAATAACTTTTTAAGCCTTCCAAAACAAAACAAAAAAACACCAAACCAAAAAAAACCCCTCACGTGGAATACTTTCTACTTTATTATATTTATCTATATACTTTTAGACACCATGTTATCTATTCATAGTTCAGCAGGTATGCCACGCTCATCAGTTTCCAAATTATTTGCTGGCTTCCTGGCACACCTCTTAGTTATTTTTATCTGATATTTCAAATAAATTACAAAATGCCTTGAATCGCATGATTAGTCCATTATGTATTCTGTTTATTACAATTATATGAACTTTTGATTAACCTCCATAAGTTTCATGAATAAATTACCTGGATCGAGGAAGCTGCCAGTTAATGCTACAATGTTCCAGTGAGGAGTTTCCAAGAGATTAGCCTGCCTTTTTTAGAGGCAGCTTTTTTCCTCCCTGCCTCCTTTAAAAGGAATACATGCTGTTGTTGCTCAGGTGTGATGAAGGACACGTGAATACATTTTCAACCCCCTCAAAATGAGTGGGCGCAAAATTTGCTCACAGAACCACATTTCTGGAAGACGATTTGTGCCCTTTTAAATATTGATGGCACAGCCACTCTAACATGATGAGGATAAATTATGCTAATCATCATGAGGCTCCCAAGCTGTACTATATTACAGTCCAGGGGATTTCTTCCCTGTGTCTTCTGTGAGTGGTAATGAACAATTTTTTACTGAGAAATCTAAAAAAACTTCTCTACATTCCACAATGCAATTACCAGAAAGAAGAATCATAAGACCAGATAGTTGCCAAAGACTGTTTCTGGACAAAGCTCCTCCTCACTCACGGACACACATTTCCCAGAGGTCTATTTTTTGTGGGGCAAGTTTCTTGTAGGCATGTGGACTGGCATCACCACTTTTATAAAGCCTGTCCTCAACAGCACCACAGCAGTAACACAGCTCAAAACAAGAAAGTGTGCAGTAGATCAGCATGAGGTGCCCAGGAAGGCAAAAAAGGAGGTTTGGGAGACCCTGAGGGAGCACAAATGAGACTGAAAGGGTGCTGGACAAGCCATTAGAGCCCACTGGATGGGATTCTCTGGCCTATCTGCAGTGGTGTGCTGCTGTTCCAAATGGATGTGATAAAGCAAATGCAGGATATTCCATCCTTGCCTTAACTAATCTTTAGATTGATCTCAGAAGACAAAATTTGTCAAGTATTTCTTAAATAACCAAATACATGAGGTCCTGTAAGGTCAGAATAATCCATGGGTTCAGTTCAATTTTGATGGAAAACTGCTGGGAATGATCATCTAATGAGCCTGGGCTATAAATATTATTATTAACATACTGATTATATCTTTTTCTATGCTTCTTTTTCATAGGAGATAGACAGAGATGGTGCCAACTGCTCTCAGTAGTTGGCAGAAACAGAGAACTGGCTGACAACCAGCTGGTTGCAGCTCAGATTGGTTAGATAGATGGCATTCAGGAGAAGCATTTCAGACACAGAATACTGCACCAAACTATTCCTGAAATGTTTTTATATTAGACTCAAATTTCTGTGGGATTCACAGATCTATTTGGGGTCAGTTTTTCAGAGGAAATGGTAACGTTGCCGATTCCACACGTTTTCTTTTGTGGGTGACTATACCCAGAGTAAATGTATTCCCTTTTCTGTGATCTGTAAAGACAAAAGTTCCAGGATGTCTACAGGAAAGGAAACATTTCTAGGGCTAAGAGCCCAATGACATTCCTCCTGTCAGTGAATACCACGGTGCAAGCTGAGTGAAGGCAACTGAGACCTAGGAGACTCAAATGATAATAAGGGAGCAGAGACCAAAATCAAAGGCATTATTCCAATGAGCAACAATATACCAGTTCAGATGCTAAAAAACAAACAAAAGACATAAGGAAGGGGAAATGTTTAGGTGTTACAAGAAAAATGTTTTGTGGGGGTTTTTTGTTTGTTTGAGGGGTTTTTTGTTGGTTTTTTTTTTTTTTAAGTAAATCCTGAAGGACAGATGGTAAGGTTGTAAAAGATGTGCTTTCTACAAGCTAAAGTCAGGAGCATTAGAAGTGTAGAGAGGCATGAATTTAAGTAAGAGAGCTATTTTTTTATAAAAACTAACAATGCATGTGCTAGAAGTTCATTGGTATTTCTTTAAAGCAACCTTGGCAAATAGTGTAAGAATTACACAGGATACTGCAAACCTTTTGGTGTAATTTCCTTCTCTTTCCCAGAAACAATAAAATAATATACAGGAGTTCTTTCACTTTCCTCAGTGCAGTGACATTTCAAAAAAGGTAAAGTAATGCTGCACCTACTGACTTCCCTTGTCTATTTACAAGAGGAAATGTCATCAAGCATTCAAAATGTCACTACCTACTGGGATGACGTCACGGAAATCTTCCTTCCCCTTCAGATGCTGGTGTTTGGAGCAATAAACCGTAATCTGCTTAAGGAGAAGATGGTTTGGTAGGCAAATGGCACTGTGCTTAATACCTACAAAATGAAGAGTGGAGCAAATACATTTGCCAGCACTGAAGACATTTTCCAAGGAGCTCAGACAAATGTTCACTCCCGTTGTCTGCCTCTTAAGCCAATTACTGCTGCAATGCAGACAAAGAGGTGCTGTGTCTGCTACTTACCCATCTTGTTACAGTCCTTTAAAAGTGTCATGTACACAGAGAAGCATATTTGTAATCTTTATACTAAGTACACTTCACCTTAATTGCATTACCTCATGAAATTATATAAACAAGACTTTTGTATTTGTGCTAGGGATTTTCTTGAGCTGTAGAACTGAGAGTTGCTTGTGAATTTTAGAGGATACAGTTAGTGGGTTTAGGACTCACACTTGTGGTGTATTTTTTTTATTTGTGTGAAATAGATATAATTCACAAATTCTGAGATTGCTTTCCGACATTAGAAGTCTACCAGACTCCTATCCTGCTGTTTATTTTTTGCTTGTACTCAGACTTTTTTTCCTGGTTCCTAATAAAACAAAAACCTTAAAACTAAATAGTTCACATAAAGAAATTTATTTTATATGTATTACCTGCTTTCTTTCTTCATTATCAAATATTTCAATAAACATACATGACAATGAAATGGTTTTTAAACAAAGAATAGCATTATTTTCTTTCTCCATTTCAGTCTGTTTTATCCAAGAGAGACACACACTGACTCTTGTAGCTTAAGGACTCGCACACAAAGGCATAAAACTCACAGTGAATCCTAAACTGACCTATACAATGCTGTTAAAAAAATCCAGTTATGTTTTGGGTTTTTTGTTTTTGTTTGTTTTCTGGTTTGTGTGTTGTTTTTTTTTTTCCAAACAATTCTTCAGTTCTTGATTAAATTGAAACTAAAAGTTAAACAAAAAAATATAGCCCAATGGTAGCTCTCCTAATCATTCTTACCCTGCTGTCTTATCCAGCACCATTATTAAGGCTGTCAGCCTCAGAGGCCTTTTGAATACCAAGTAGCTACTATGTAAAACCTTATGGTAGACACCAGTTTGTGATTTCTAACCCCTAAAGTAAAATACACACCGAGTTTCTCAGTCCTGCCACCAAGACAGCAGTTTGGGGTACATTTATGTAAACTCTCTGGTGAAAGCACTGGTTTCCATTACCATTTTCCAAAGAAAAAAGTGACAATGAAGGATAAATAATTTTTAGTCACATTTAACCTGAACATCTGAACACTTAACCAAGGTCATTGAGTAAGTCAGTGGCAGGAATGACTGCAAATTTTCCATTACCCATGTTTTTAATATCAGACACAGTTCCTTAACTTTTTCAAATTTCATAGTTTTCCAGACCAGCAAGATTCACTAGAGTTCAGATGAGCTGAGAGCCAGTGCACAGCTTATCTGAATCTCCTGTTTCTGAAGATTTTCTATCACAGGATTACACATTTATTTTTAGTATCTGTACAGATTCTAATGTGAGTCACAAACCCCAAGTCAAACTAAGTTTATAAAGTTATGAGATAAAGCTAAGATTCTGACTTCTAAATGATTCCATTAGCATTGATGAGTAGGATGTATTTTGTGGAGATATGGTTATACACAATTTAAAATTCATCTGAATATTCCAAAGTTAAATGAAAGAGCTGTTCTCTGGAGATTAACTGAGGGACCATGTTCCTATTACTTGCTTCAGCTAGATCTTCACTGATTTTTTTAAAACATTTTTGCCTCTCATGTTATTTATATGGATCACTTATTAGGGTCTGAGTTGAAATTAATGTGGAGATGCAAGTGGTATGGTCCCAATAATATTCCCCATTTTATCAGCTAAAACAGCATTCTATATGTGATATTAAAATAGTAATACTGCATCTACATAGTTAGTGCAGACAGCAGAGGTTCACTCACAGACATAGTGGAAAACTAAGGAAAAAACTCTCAAAAATATCAAAGTAAAGAGAAATCCCAACACTCTCCAAATGTTCTTATGATAGAGCTGAAGATTTGTTAGACTATTATAATATTCCTTTCAATTACTTCCATGCAACTGAGATACTTTATATTACAGCAAACGCAGTATGTATGAATTATCTTGCAAAAATGAATAGAAAAAAAAGTCAAGTACTAAAAAGATCCACATTAAGGTAGACTACTGGTCTACAAATAGTCTGGGGAATTTGTACATGTGAAACACTTATTATTATACAAGCTTACAGGTTAGTTTTCCATTAAAGACAAGTTTAAAAAATGGGACAAAATATCTTTTCCAGTTTTCAGATATTTCTTTCTTAGTTTAGAAAGTCTATATTTATTAATCTTTAACTAACTGATTAGGAAAATCACGAGCTTTTACCTCTTGTATAGCTCCAGCTACAAAACCTTCAAATCCAAAACAAAGACACCTTTTGGAAGTTTCAAAACCATTCAGTGTAAAACAAAGTAATGTCAGCACTAGTAGTTAAGGCAATCATTACAGATATATCTGCCTTAAGATACATGGAAAAAAAATTGTTCTGGTTGTCTTAACTTGGATGAACCTCAGTTTCTTTCAGGACAAGATCCAAGCATATATCCTTTTGTTACACCATTTTCATACAGAGAGCTGCTCAAAAACTTACCACCTCCTTCAGTTAGCAGGCCAGAAATACAGGGTGTAGCAGAAGGTCATCTGTCCTGAAATACATCAGAAAGAATTGAGAATATATAATTAAAAATTCATGGTATTAAACAAATACTTATGTTTCAGCTACCTTATTTTCTCCTGGATAATTGCTTTTACATTTGCTTGTAATTCGACATTATTGAATGAACATTTAACAAAAAGATATTTAGCTTTCCAATGCAACTATTGAAAGAAACGAGCTGGATGGAAACAACTGAACCGTGACCAATTCTCTATCACTCTCCGGTAGGACACAGCGGTCTGGGGGCTGAGAGGAGAATGACATTGTGAAAGTTCTGCTTCATGAATTGCACTTATTTAGAATACACAACTGGGCACACAGATGGTTTAAATCTCCTGGACTGACATGCTCTTTGGGTGCACCGGTCTCCCACATGCCATTAGCGAGACCAAGGATTTGGCAGTGCCTGGTGGTTTCCTGGGAAGAGCGCTCTGGTTTTGGTTCTTTCCTTAAAGATAAACCCCAAGCAGACTGTTCAACTTTTCAGCCACCTGAAGACTGACTTTAAAGAGCTCTTTCCGACACTGCGCTTTTGCCTTCGCTTTCTCCCCTGTTGCTACTTTATCCTGCTGTACACAAAGTGCCTGAAGGATGGCATCAAAGGTACAAAGCAAACAAATGGCCTCCACATCCTGGTGCATCCTGCCTGCTGGGGCCTGGCACGGCTCAGGGAAGGTCTTAAAAACACCCAAAGAGTAACAGCATTTTATCTTCACACTCTTGTTTTCCCTTTTGAGGACTGAGGGAGAGCAATGCACATGTACCTGGGTTCTCCAAGCCCTCTAATAAAAAGTTCTGCAACTGTGAACAAAAGAACTAGTGGATTTTCAAGATCATCCAAGTGGACATATCTATGAAATAAATTAACCCTCCAGGCACACATAAAAAAAGATTGCTGATCTTTAACATCTCCCATTTAATAACCTTAAAGCTCATTACAAATAGTAATAAGCCATGCCTCATGATGGATAGGAATATTAATAGTATCTTTTTGGACAGTAGTCTGATTTTCATAACGTGCCTGTTCACTCATTCATACAGTTTGTGAGTATAATTGCAACAACTGTGTGTTTCTGTTGGCCTGTTATATGCATAAGTAGCTATTTGCATCTGCAAATAAGTTGCTATTTGCATCTGCAAATATCTCATTTACGTGTATGGTCACTGTTATGTCTATGTGCATAAATTAGGTATGCAATTGCAATTATAATGTTCACACATTTATAAGAAAAAATGTCCATGAGCTAAGCCATACCTCCTGCTATGTCAACTTTGTGGCAGAACTGGGAATACAACACAAACTGTCAAGCTCCCAAGCCTGCAATTTAATCAAAGAGCCTCACATACCAGAAGAGGAATGAGAGACAAGCAAGCTGAAGGAAACAGCCCAGTAAAGATAATAGTGATCCACCTCAGACTCCCTTTTTGACTTTGTTAAATCCTTAAGACTGAGAGATGAGCCCTGTTTCAGAGAACAGATCACCCTGACTGACGGCCTGTGAAATAATCCTGTAGGTGTAGCAAAACATCAGAGACTGAGCACCAATCCTTGCAAAGAGTTATCAACATGCTATAATTTGTAATCAATTAAATGGAAAGACTCTAAGTTGCTGGACACTTTCCAAACACTTCCCTTACCCAACTACTGAGATTTGTAGATTTGTAATCCAGTCTTCTAGGAACCATACAATAAGCTACAAATGTGAGTCTGTGATCTTAAATTATATTTGTGTGAAAGAAAACAACTGATTTAATTCACTGAGCTATCCAGAGTAACAGTTCTTGTTGAGCCATAGGAGAGAGTGTATGGCTATAGGGCGAAAGCAAGCAAAGTGAGAAAAATAGCAGGAACTTGTCTGGAAAAACTATATTGTGTTTACTGAGAAGAACTACCAACCTCTGCACTCATATTAAATGTAATTCAAAACATCAGAACACACACACACACAAATAAATAGTGAATAAGCAGAACAAAACACAAAAACTCTGTTTTCTCAAGGGTATCAGGAGGCTCAAGTGAGGGCAGAAGGGCAGCAGAATCCACAATCTTTGGAAAAGCCCTGGATAGGAAGCTATAAAAATCCTGGATTCAGCTCTCAATTCAGAAAAAGGTTTTCTTTCTTTGTGACTCTCAACAAGGCACAGCAGAATTGATGTAGTGCCTTGATGTCGAGAGCTGAAGTTCAAATTTCCAACTCAAATCCTTACTTCTTAATAAATATACTTCTATATATGGGTTTCTAAACTCAGTACCTACCTCTTTTTCTTTTGTATATGATTCATTAATATTGTCTTATTTACCATGACTGTGACAAGTTAGTTCAATATAAAACAGGTAATCAATTACTGACGTGACCCTTGAGCATTAAGAAGGGGAGGGACACTCCAGGCAGGGAAATGGTGGAATGATGGAATGGCCCTTTTATTAAGATGGCTCCACTTTATATAAGGGTGGCATGCAACTTTCTGAAAAAAGGACTGGGGTTTTGGGAGAAGCATGCAAATCCTCTCACAGAAAAGGAAAAGGCAGGGAAGGACTAGAACAACAAGGGGTAAACGATCGTGGAGATAAAAGCTTCACTATGGCAGAATTTGTCCAATCGGAACAGGGATAACAAGAGGGAATTCACAAACTGGGAAACCCGTAACAACCTGATATACAGCAATAAACTTTCCCTTCTGCAGGATAGCTCAATCTTGCAGCTCTCCTTAATCCCTCGGTCTCGTCAAGTCACTCAGTGGTCTCTCTTCCATTCAGTGTAATCTTGTACTCCCACAAATTACATCAGAGTTTTGGTATCTTCACAGCTTAAAGGCTTAAGTTTTCTTGAAATGAAAGTCCCTCAAACATCCTCAAGTGGTAGATGTTTAAGTATTGGGTTTTACACAAAGGGCAGCAGATGTAACACCTGTACCACCCACCAAAGACCACTCTAACCTAATTTCTTCTGGTTTAGTAATAGATAGAACAACTAAATGGTCCACTTGGGCTAAAAACAGAAGTTCTCCTCCCTTGAGTGCAATATTACTGCTGCAAAAGAAGAGCAAAAAGGATCATAACTACAGGTAACACTGGCTTATTCAGACAGAAAGGGAAGTTCTGAAATTCTACTTTCTTCTTTCCTAAAGTAGTTTTATGTTTTTATATTCAACTGTCATGGGAAAAAGAAAGTAAATAATCCAGAGTGCAGGGACCAGAACTCAAAACTTATTTCACCTCTCTGAAGGTGAAAGAAAGGGACATATCACTGGTCTAAAGGCCTTTGTCTTTTACTGCACCAGACAGGTTACAGAATTATGCATGTGAACGGCACTGATGGTTATGATTACCCACTAGAACTGGATCATTTTTAGTAGCTGGAACAGATAGCAGGTATGTCAGCACCTGCACATCTAAAGAATGTCTGTGTTTCCTGTCCTCTTACTCCCAGGCCAATCTTTCCTACTTTTTGCCAGTGCTAGTGAACTGGTGGGATCCAGCAGCCTTATCCTGTTTGAAATGAATTCCAGCTGCCAAATTACTATTAGAGTTTGAATTTTGATTGCATTGTTTCCAACAAAAACCTACTTATTCCTCTCTTTCACGTACCATGTTTCTATGAAGAATCCTTTCTGACAGAAGTTAAAGACACTAAAGTTGAGTCTTGCCCATGGACATTCCCTACATCACCTATATCAAACAAATCAGATGCTCTTTTGCCTGAGTGTGTGAGGAAGTAGGTGACTCTATTTGAAAATACTCATTAAATGGTTTCATCATTTTTTTATATTACTTTAAAGTCATTAACATATTGGGTCAAATTATGATCTCAATTATACAGGAGTAAATCTGAGGTAATTACACAGACACAGAATATGATGAAAATCTGGCGCAAAATAATTAGAACTTTTCAGTAGCTCTCGGTGAAACTTCACTAGTGGAATAATATAAATCAATAAAGACCACCAAGATGTATGATGTCAGAAAATTCACTGAAAATGAAGCCTCCAGTTGCATTGTTCACAGAACGCCTATCAAGTAAAGCAGACAAATTAAGCCCCAAGGTCCTAGTAAATCAGTGTTAAAGCTACTTATGATCTTCACCCTTCTGGTGGGAACACAAGTAATCCACTTGATAAACTGAGCATCAATGACCTTCGTTAAAAATTCATTGAAATCTCACTGAGTAAATGATAACTATTAACCTTAAATTATGTGGACATATAATTATCCAGATTGGATTCTCTGCATACCCATTACAGGGGCACAACCTGTCTCCCCCAGAAATCCCCCACCCATACTCACATTAGCAGGTTTTTACTCTAAATGCAATTACAGACACGAATACATTAAGCAAACTTTTCACTGTTGGAAAGAATCAATATGCTATGAGATAGAAAACATCAGAATTAAAATTTCACATAAACATATTCCCCTCTACTACTAACACATGCATATGGGTTTCAGTTTTGGGCTTCACTTGCATTCTCCTATGGGTACCCTCTCCTTCAGCACAGAGGATGGGTGATGCACGCATAAGGAAAGCCCTTCAGTGTTCTTGCTTTGTATTCAGTACTGTTTGTGGTACCCTGCATTACTACAGAAATGAGGATAAAGTCAGGTCCTGCTTTCTGTAGCATTTAACTGCTTCATCAACATCAATGTGTGAGAATCTTCCAACAACTTTCACTAATGATATGGGGCAATTCCTCTCCTATAGGATGCTTGCACATCTGGAAAAAAAAAGAATCTCAAAAGATGGTCAAGGCAAATGGTGGGAGGACAGAAACACAGAAACGTATCACATGCAATCCTTTAAAACTATCTGCATAATGCCTCAGTTTCAGAGGAACCGGGCAATGCATCCTACTTTCACCCAAATGTTTCAGAGGCTTCAACAGCTGGACCATTTACCATTTTGCCTTCTTGGAGAGCTTGAGTAGGCAGCTGCCAGCTCCAGGAGCTTTCTTACCTGCCCTGGGGTTACCTGAAGGAATTTGTTTGTTTGTTTGTAAATAACCTGAATTGCAGGCAGTGGAGACTCAGAGGTGGCTCATTTCAGTGACAGCCTGCTTGGCAGGAAGCCAGGCTCCAGGCTCTGTGCTGGACATGGCACTGGAGAGCTCAGGAGCCCACTGTGGTCACATTGTGAATGATATCTAATGACACGGACACCAGCTTTAATCACTACAATCACTTTAAAAGCAAGGAGCCACTGGGCAAAGAGATTAAAGAATACTAATTTGTTATGGGTGCCCAAAATAAGTGAACTAGAATGATTTCTTACAGCATGTGTTATCATTTTATATCCAGAAATCATAAATCCAGCTCTCCTGGACACTAGCTGCAGTAGTGAATACTCAGCCATCCTCCCACACAAGAATCAGGTCTTCGAGGCAGGGGAAAAGCCTTTGTATATGTGACTGGTTTAGCATTTCCCAGGGAATCTATGACAGATGAAAGGGTGACATCTAATTTCCCATCTTTCCTTGACAATACAATAACAATTAACTTTTTAAGGCAAAACAAATAACAGAAATACAGTTCAAGGTTAGCAGAAATGACAGCTGTTCCTTATTAGGATTAAAAAAAAAAAAATGTCTTTTTCAGGTCAACCTTTTCTTTCCCTACCTCCTCAGCTTGTTGCATGCCCAAAATAAAAATAAGCTTATTCATCTCATAAAAAAATACATCCACAATATATTTAAAGATGATCTTTTTCAGCCCTTAAAATGGTTTCAAACAAACATTCAATCAACAGGCATTTCAAAAACTCAGCCACTTGGATATTTGAAATGACACTTTTTCAAAAGTGACCTTGTGTACTTCCAAACTGCATTTTTGCAAGGCACCCCTCATTTCCTAACTTGCTGGTTTGACTGAGTGATCTCTGTAATTTTTCAGCATGTTGGTTTCCAGCCAAAATGCTCATAACTTTTACATTACTTAAACCAAGACCTACTATGAGAATAATCACCAGTAGTGAACAGTATGGGTCTTTATAGCTGCTGGTCCAAATTACTATAAAGCCAACATCCAGAGTGTTTTTTACTGTATTAGTATAGTCTCCCCCAGGCCAAATTAGAACAAGGTGTAACCAGAATTTCAGTAAACATGAACTTTAGGACATTATTATGGTTAAAAAGACAGAACACGATGTTTCACTTGCATAGAAGAAACTAGTTCTTTGAATGGCAGTGCTGATTCATCAATGTTTTTGCATCATGCAGATATTGCTGATTCTGACAAACTTTTTTTTTTTTTTTTAAAGCCAAAAAGAGAATCGTGCAGAATGCTCACAGTGTTGCATCGATCAATGCCACAGTTTTCTGCTCAGAGGCACACAAGACAGAAAAGAACCCTTACCCTCATTCTGGCTTTACACTGCACCTTTTTTGCATTTTTATGTAAATCACTATCCAAAACCAATATGTCATCTTTCTGGAACAATGTCATCATGAACCTACAAGAGAAATGCATTTTTGGTAGTGAAAAAGAAAAAAGATAATAAAGCCTATAAAGAGCTCTCTGCTTTATGAGACTACCTACCCTTCAAACCTTATGCATATCAAGAAGATATTAAGAGTTCTGAGGATGGAAAGTGATAGAACACTAAGTAAAGATACTGTTTGACTTGATTTTTGCCAGAGGTAGTGGGGTGGCAGTGCAATTTTGTTCATGTTTCCCATCTTCTCATAATCCAGCAGTAGCACATTCTTCTCACTTATCATAGTAAAACCTAACCCTAATTGTAAGGATTTTTAGATTTTAAAAAATTGTGTTTTCGGAACACATGGCAGAACTGCTTTGCAACAAATTGTTTACATTTAATTTTGAATTAAAAAAAAAAAAAATGGAGTGAGGGAACACTGACAACTTCAGTCAAAAAGAAAGCTTGCTACAAAAGTCAAATTTAAATTATCAAGAACACAACTTCTCTTTCTTCAGCGAATGGGTCTGCCTATCTACATGAGACCACTGAACATAGCTGCTTCTTTATATTTAATCCTGAAATGACAAGACCTGTTTCTTTTGGGAAATGGCTTGAGTTATAAGGAAGGATACAGGATGAGGAATGATAGAGACTACAGAATGAGGCTTTATATAGAAATCTTTCATGCCCAAGGTATCACAAATTGCTTTCAGAAAAAAACATTGCTGCATCAATCATATAAATCCAGAGCACCTTTCAGAGATGGCAGCATTAAGTCAACAACTGCTCACAACTCAGTTCAAAGTGCAGAAAGGTTTACAGAGGTTACTACAACCTAGAGGTGACATGCTATAAAAGTTCTGATTTTGAACTGCTTAGACATGTTAGCCGGAGTGCTCATGTTTGTAACTCTGAATCGAACTATCGGGTTAAAATTTGTGTCTTTGGGGACCGTTTGTTTCTGTTTTCTTATTCTAATGCTCACTATCGTACCTGACTGCTTTTAAGAAACCTCCTTCCTTCCAAGCCTCCAATCCAACAGTTTTTCCTCAACAAGTCCTTAACATCAGATCATTTGAAATAATTTCACAGAGAGAAAGTGCAGATTCAGAATGGGATTAGAAATGTCAAGGATCCATCCCCAGTTCCATTGCCTGTAGCCTTCAACTTGACCAAAGTGATCAAGATTTATCAACACAATACATAAGTTATGTAAGAACAGATTCCCGAGTTCTGTTTTAATGTTTTTAATTGTTTTAATGTTAATTGCTTTTTTAAATTGTTTTAATGCTATTTGCACCTTGAAAACATATTGTAAAGAAAAAAAAAACGAACAAAAAAACTAAATGAAGTTCCCTTTAAGAAGAAAAATTAGGGGAGAGCTACAGCAGCATATGTATCTATTGTTTGCAGTAATGCTACTTATGCTGCTTTATGCACATTAAAAGAAATACCCCATAATCACAAAAACACTACTTTCTAATTTCTTTTAGCAGTTTTACTCCGGTGACACCGATATAAACAACTAAACGCGTCTGAAAATTTCAAATGTTCTGAAAATACCTTCTGATAACATCAAAAATAACCAACACACTCTTAAGCGGAAAGACCTAGTTTAAAATGATTAGATGAGATAAACACTATTTGTTGGGGGTTTTATACTGCTCAGAACTAATACTTTATATAAATATGGGGATGATCCCTTATCTCTCAGTAGCAACCCAAAAAGGGAATCAGGACGCTTGTTCCATTGATTTCTCATTTACTTTTCGAGAGAGAGAGCAAAAAAGGAGTACTTTAGCAGCAATGAGCTTTCTTGGAAAAAAGTTGAGCTAAGTCTACAAAGCACTTAGGTAAGTTTCAGATCTAAAACAACAAATCTGGACACCTAATGCTGACGGCGCTTGGGAGGAACATTGCTAATTTGTCGACTCTTTGTGTCTACCAGAAAGCTAATAAAGACCATAGAACTCAGCACACAGCAATAACTTCAAGACCTAAAGAGATAATATTGTCAGGATAATCAAGAGCATGTTGAAACAAACAAACAAAGGCCCCAAAGCCCCCACATTTATTTAAAGATGAGAAAATATTTCTCTCTTTTTTTTTTTTTTTAACACGCAAAGAAGAAAAAAACCTGCTTAAGCCACCTCACCTTGCATTCTGTTACCTCAAACACAGGACAATACCATTCCTACTGCTGAGCCTAGGATGAAGTCAGTCTTTATCCATCCTGAGGAAGCTACACTACTGTGCCAGAGAGGAACATAACACTTGTAGGGCTAGAGATACATCAGCTTCCAGATTTAGATCACTTTCTTAAAAATAAGGAAGAAACCTCAAGTTTCCTCAAGCAGACACTGTCCAGACTTCTTTCTGAATTGAACTTCTAACTAGGAATCACTTTAAACAAAAAAATTGGCCAAATCACTTCCAAAGGGCATGAAATTTTTGTTATTTGCTCAGAAAAGGCTCTTGAAATTCTATAAAACATTCCCATTTTTTCAAAATGTGAGAAACTTTATTTTCCTTTTTAATTTCATCCCAAGTAAATTGACAGACTTATGAAAGTCTCAATTTTTGTTCCAAGTAACAAGCAGAGCAAGGCAGCCTCAAAACACATGTACACAAGTACATTTGTATATGTGTACACATGTACATACCCATTATTACTGTAACATAAAATGAACTGCAAAGAACAAGACGAGGGTTAATTGACATACACATAATTGCACCTTCACACTTCAAACACGTACACAACCCAATAATACATGGTATAGCTGTGTAAAAATCAGTTTTGTCCTTTTCTGCTGTAATTCGTACAAATAACTCTGATCTCTGAACTTTCAAAATAAGTAATACATATATTACCTTTTTTAACTATTTACACCTTGCATTAAATTTTTAAATTTTTTTATACATATCTATGTTGGTTTTTTTCTTTTATTTCATCATCTTTATAACATAGTCCTTTTTATCTTTTCTCACTGAAAGGGTTAAACTTGTTGCTCCTAGCTAAGACCACAGTGTACATTGTTTACAAGAGCTACTTTCTACTCCGAAACTAAGGCTAAGAAAATTACCTCTATTCAATGCTTCTGCTTTAAAAAGGATAATGATTTCATCTGGTTAGAGCTGTCTGTACCTAGTTAGTTTATTGCAGGGAAGAAATTGCCTGTTCGCTCATGATAAGATAATTTGTCGCCTTGGAAATTAAATTATCCATTCCAGTTTACCTTGAGGAGGAATACTATATAATACCTATTTGTTCCATTATAGCCTTTAAATCAGAAATATGCTTTACTCTACAAATACGTTCCATGTAATCAGAGACATTAAGACAAGTTAAAATAGCCCTTGACTGCAACTTAATTAGCCTCCAAAGTTGTCAGTTGTGTAAGACTGGAATCCAGTGGAACTAAAAGGATATTGAATAAATAATTTCTTTTAAAGAATAAAACTAAGCCTGAAATACATTTTTAAGATGGCTTTTTATAGTTTTTTTCATTTTTAATACAGGGAAATTAATCACAGAAAGCCATATCGGGTACACATCTTCATTCTACCAAGTGCAGAACAGCACTTCTTGGTATCCTTACAAGATGGAACAGGCAGTATCAAACCTCATTTTTCACCTAATACTTTAAATTATATAAAGGATTAAGGATTATAGGTGTGTGGCTAATTTGGTTTTTCCTGTTTCTGCCAGACTATACTTAAATACATAAATACGATGTTTTCCAGACACACTGGTTTGTAAAATTCCCATTCCTCAATCAGTTTTAAAGTCCAAGCTGAGTGAAGGTGTTTTAATATTTAAAACCTGCTATCACAAACCCACAGTAGTTAGGAATGGCCATAGTTCTAGGCCAAGGAGAACACATCAGAAATTCTGGGTAGGGCATGGTAGGACACAGGTCTCAAGGCACTTGTTTGACAATAGGCACTGAAAACAGCTTCTGAATCCTCTATAAAGCTCATCTATGGAACTGCATAATCCAAGCGATTCATTAAGTTCTTGCATACAGACATTAAAAAAAAAAAAAAAGAAAAAAAAAAGAAAGAAAAAAGGGTTAAGAAAATTAGATTTTTTCCATAGCATATTTTTTCAAGCCTTTGAGTGGTGAGGAAGAAAAGCTGGTCTTGTGATGATGATAATGGATTACGAAACAAAGCTTTGCGCTGTTGGCTCTGACACAGGCTCTGAGCGTGACCTTGAATGAATTGCATAATCCCCCTGTTCCTGTTTCTCCTCTTGTGAAACAAGGAAGATAATTTTTACCTACAGTGAGAAACTGTTCACGGGATTAATTAGATATTTATTGGATGCTTTGGATGTGAAATATATGAAACCATCCACTTTGTTAGAGGCTAAAATATATTTATTTTTTAATTGAGTTCTAGAGATAGGAGCTTTCAAACTAAATCGTTTTTTCTCTCCCCAAAATACTGGTTTGACACAAATGATGGTTTTTACAGAACCAGAGTGGCTGAAGTTTTAATGAGAGAGACTGCTCAAGTTTCTGAGGAGATTTCTGCATCCATCCTAGAACTGGGAAATGTGACTTGGTTTTCCCACTGACATGCACGCTTACTAAGCCTACATTACAGCTAAGAAAATGTATATAATGGCCTTTACTGTGACACTAACACTGAAACATGATGACCTTCCCTCACCTTATTTATCATCCTGCTATCTCAGTCTCACTGACACATTAACTGCTACATCAAGTATATTTTACAATAGTATTTTTTCTTTTATCTTGTCTTGATAGTGCATGCTCCATTATGGAAAAGTTGGAAAGACTACACAAAGTTCAGTGGTGGAGAATAAGAAATATGCGTGGAATGGGGGATGGAAAGGGCCTTTTATGTATTACAGAAAGAAAATTCTCCTCTATTTCTAGATCTGCTTATTAGTAAATTAATTATATTATTTATTAAGTAGAGAAGCATTTACGGGGAGAAAATTCTGCATCTGAAAAAAACTTGCTAAGATATTAGTAATTAAAATGGCAAAGCACCTCCATTAAGCTTCAAAAGAGCACTTAAACAAGCAGGATCCAAGCGACGAAATTACAAGGAATCTGAATGATTCCAACATCAAATGAACCGGACTCATTTACTCCTGGATGGTACAGTGTGAGCTTTCAGTAAACAAGGAGAATAAATTATTTGATCAAAAAGCAGCAATAAAATGAGTAAAATCATCTTTTGACGTAGAAACTGTTAGCTTGATGTATTTTGCACTTGCTATCTGCTGCATACCAGTGAGCAATGACAGTTGTTCCAGGAGTTACTTCCAATTTTCACTAGTTTTCTAGGAAAGGTGACTATAAAAGTCTTATAAAAAAAGAGAGAAAACATTTTTGTGGGGTTTTTTTGTTTGTTTTGTTTGTTTTTCCTAATGTATATTAGCACAATTGCTTTCTGAGGCATTCTCTTAAATAAGGTAGTCTCTAAAGGTAATATTAATGAACCCTTTGTTCAGCTGCATTTTCAACTTTAAATTGCAAAATGCTGCTTTGCCTTCCCTTTTCTGTTAATCCTTCAAAATCAGTGGCGTAGTGTGGTGGTCTGACCCTGGATAAATGCCTGGTGTCCAGCAAAACTGTTTCAAGGCCTTTCTTCCCTCCCCCTTTTCACCTTCCAGAGGGAAGAAAAAAAAAACAGCTAGGAATTTATGGCTAGAGATAACAACCAAAAAAGGAGCTTTGATTAATACCATGGGTAAAACAGAACTTAGAAGCCAATTTTCCTGTTATAAAAAAAACCCTAATCAGAGAAAGCCACGACACTTAGCCATGACAAAACCACAATCCATGGACTTGGAATTCTTAAAAAAACAAACAAACAAAATCCAGCCAACCAAAAAAAAAAAAAAAAAAAGAAACTAATAAAAAAGATATAGGACTTAACCCATCTCTTACTTTTGTAATTTCAATTCCAGACAAAGATGCACAGACATAATACAATTGGATTTCAATCTCAGGTTGTGGCTTTAGCTGTCTGTACTGCTCAGATGCAATGGTTTGAAGTTCATTATTTTTTGTTCTGAAGCCACCCTGCTGTTCTCAACAAAGAAAAAGCAGGTCAGAACTAAGCTATTTAATTAGCTGTGAAGGGAGGTAAAGCTTAAGCATTACAATAATTTTCTAACTATTTGTAATTTTACATCAGGCATAAATTGACCACAAAATTTCAAAACAAAATGCAGAAAATGATAGTTTGTGAAAAATGGCTGTGAGCAGTAATATTACTGTTAATTTTAATAAAGAAAAAGGCTAGAAAATAATAGATTATAAAATATTAAGAATACATCTTTGTTATGCCTGAACAGTACTCAAACCTGTATCTGAAAGAATAGAAACAAAGTAAACCAGTAGATCTGGGTGTTAAAAAAGGCCACTGATGAGATCTAAAACGACGTAAGCACACAAAGCAGCTCACCAGCACGTGCAATTTCTATTTTCCTGGCTGGTTCAGAGCTTGAACCAGAGGTATGTCTTTCTGATTCCATCAAAACTCCACATGTGTATCTACACCAGGCCATTAAATTTTGCATGATTACAAGCAGAATTAAAAAAAAGCTGTATTGTTCACATTGCTTTTAACTTTCTATAATAGCATAAAATATAAAAAACTCTCTTGTAGTTGGAGGTTTTTTTTCCTCACAATGTCCCTCTTTCAATACATCAACCAAGCTGTTATGCTCTGCAATGTTATTTTTATTTTCACTATTGTTCTTAGGCTGAAGTAGTTCTAACCCTAAGAACTTTAAGCATCCCATCTGGAGCAAAGTGGGATAAGAATATGACACCTTTTGGGGAATTCTAAGAGGAAATATGGTAACTGTGGGCTCTGCTGATCAGAAATCAGGTTCCTTAGATGCCACAACTTCACAAATTTCAACAATTTTGCTCCCAGAGAAACAAAAGCTTGTGATTTCAAATATACTTATTACCAAACACACCTAAAAACTTCAGAGCAGCTGCATGATGTTGAAGTAAGCACCACTGACTGCCAGGTCACACACAAGAAAAATCAGCCTTTATGGTGAAGAAAGGAGCTCCATGATGAGTTAAACTATTTTCCAGTACAGAGAGCTGAGTTTTAATTAAGACAAAAAATTAGTATCTGTGATGCACTATCTGGAATGGTAAAACAGCCTTTTTCCTGTTGTTAATGAAAATCAGTTAGCTAGCTGTAGTGCTAATGAAATTTTCACTGTTTATCTGCTGGGTTAAGAGTCTTCCTAATAGGTGGCTCAGTAACCAGTGCTATTAAAGGAAGTACACAGAGCCTTAATTTAAAGCACTAATTAGTCCTAAAACACAGATTACATTGTAGGAATAGGGACTCAGTACATAATTGCCTTGTCTATAAGAATCAAGAAGGGACGTACCTGCTTGCCTGCAGAACCAAGATCAAAGCCAGATTTTCTTAGCAAGGTGTTTGCCTCCACAGTTATCTTAAGACCCTCAAAATAAAGCAGGGAATTTGAGAAAAGACATTTTGACTTAAAAGCCAGTGCTCTGGAAGAGAGACTTCATGAAGATTAAAGGGTAAATCAGGCATTGTTTCTAATCCTGTAAGTGAATAAAGTAGTCAGGAGAATACTAAGGGAACATCTGGGTTATCAGATTCAGTAATTTTGATTATTTACTGAATCCATTGAAGTACACTGCTTTGATTTCTTCATGGAATCCCTTTTTGAGTGAAGATATATTGTTCTACAGAGTCCTGTATAAGATTATATTCTGTGACAGAAGAAATGAAATATCTGTGACAAACAGAGGCATTCCTGTCATAAGTTGTTAAAACATTATAAATTCACTCATAATACATATAGCTAGAGAGATATGTCTTAAGTAAGATAACATCCATAGGACACAATAGTATAAATTCTATTGTATTTTTATAAATCTGTTCCATGTTAACTTTTACCTTTGAATCACTTTATTATCTTTATCAAGTTATCCCAAGTCATAAAAATAATTGAGTCCATAGATTTTTGTGTAACTTGGAATAAAACCTATTTTATTACAGAAAGAAGTATTTGGGGGGACAGGGAACTGATTTTGTTATTTTTTGTTGTTTTTAAATAATGATTGTGGGTGGCACATTTATCACTTCCTTCTCTTATGGAAGTCTGGAATCTGAAGCTGCGAAGACCACATGTAGTGTAAAACTGGAATTATCAGACCAGCTCCTGTCTATCAGGGCCTTGTGACAAGCATCAAAGCATCCTGGCATTAGGAGACAATAAAGAACAATATGCCTATTAATTTGGAATACTTGAAACACAGAACAGTAAAACCAAAACACATTTTAGCATG
>JAWWEW010000131.1:8237359-8248260 GCA_035583185.1 Anabacerthia variegaticeps | reverse complement strand
ACAATAAAGAACAATATGCCTATTAATTTGGAATACTTGAAACACAGAACAGTAAAACCAAAACACATTTTAGCATGTTGCTTTCCAGTTTTTACCAACTGATCTCACAGTTTTCTCATTTTTCATTTGATACTCATCCCAACTAGTTCTTTGGGGTATTCATTTTTGCTATCCCTATAATTGGTTTTGCTTCAACTAGATTATAAATAGGTATATATATATATATAAATATATATAAAAGTATATATATGTAAGTATGTTGGCTCTGGGCATACAAAATAATAAAATATATTTTTGAACACTCCAGACAAGTGGTTCAGACAGCACAAGTATTTTCTAACATCTTCTTTTGAAACTAAGCATTAATAATGATCTTAGGAAACATTAGACACCCTTCTTACCACCTGCCTCCCCACAGCTGGCCTCTGATGCTCCAGGGGAAAATTCAAGAACCCTCACAGTGCACAGTTAAAGGTGTGCTACTCATAAAAAAATAATATTCCTAGCTCCTATAGTTGTTTTTTTGCCCTGAAGCATAAGAAGTTATATCATTTCTAGATCCCTGATTACTTTTAAAACCCTAGTAACTCTGACCATTGTTATAATCTATAGAAACATCTATTTCCTTTTCTAATCCGACTGAGCTCTTGACTCTTATAATATATTGTGGCAATGATTTAGCTTATTGTTAGATGAAAAAATAATCCCTTCTGTTGATTTTAGATTTCCTGTCTTTCAATTCTCTGAGTACTGCCTTCCTCCAATATTATGTCAGAAGTTAAACAGAAAACCTGTGCTAGCTTCTCTATAAATTCATTTTTATGCACAGTCCTTTTCACCTGGTTATTTTTCATGTCCCATCTTGTTAATCTCTAATCTGAAGTAAACTGCTGCTGTCTTTTCAATCTTACTTCATATGATAGTTTTTCCACTTCTTTAAGCATTCTTATTGCCAATCTCTGAACCCCTTCTATTTTCCCTATCGTCTTTCTTGAAATAAAATAAACTGAGATGAAAGCTGTGTTACAGAAGCAGCCTGGGTTACAAATAACATTATAACATCATCAATATCCATTTATTAAAAAACCTAACCCTAGATTTCTTTTCTTTGTTAACCATTACTCTTGACTGATGAGAAGGCCTTGCAGGTGTTTGAGTTTCTGATCTGGAAGCCCCAGCTATGGCAGATTTGATCACAGATGTAGTGCATTCACAGAATACGTTTCCTAATACTTGCTGAACTCACTGAATACAGTGGATATATTTTTTCCCCTTCATACTTTATAACCTGAGAGCAACTGCACACACTGAACATGGAACAACTGTGTTTTCCATTCTCTCTTGGAAGTCTGTGATGCCTCAGGCACTTTTCAAGCAATATCCTTTTATTTGAAATAAAGAGAGACGATTGATCTCCTGGAGTAAAATCAGGTCTCCAGAGAGCATCTGAGCCTCTCTTTTGACAGTGGGCAGTAAAATGTACCGGTATTGACCATTTTCACATGATAACTCACAACCGACATCGCCTTCTTTTTGTACGGCAGCAATTCAGACTGAATGCTGCAATGTCACGGAAATTGTGCCTGAAGCACAACCTCTCACCAGAGAACAGCACGTTGTCATTAGATCTTAGAGGAGATCTTCACACATTTCTGCGCTCATGAGTTCAGCTTTTCCTTCATAAACCAACCATGCTACATTGCTTTCCAGATTTTGGAAGACAAGTTTCCATTAAGGTCCTTTGCCTTAACACCTGAAGGAGACTTCTGCACCTTCTTGGGTACAATTTGTTGTTAAGGGCAAACATCTGACTTGAGGGACCAAGCAGAACCCTCAGAACTAAAAATATTCAACACCTATTACGCATTGGTTGCAGACTGCTTTAAAAGAGGTTTAATCATTTAATCAAAGGGATTTAGAAAACAAAGCAGGGTCTATTAAGAGTTTATTTTACTACAAAAATTCAATAGTCACCGTGAGATCATTAATTCTGAAAAAAAAACCCACACCCAGCTTGCCACTCCAACACTTACTGCTCTTTAAACATCTTCCTATTCTATTACACCATTTGTACATTTCGTTATATGGAATTTTGATTTCTTCAGAGCAATTCTGTGCAGAACTTGGTGCCTGCCTGCTGCATGTCAGAATCCTGCACAGGGATAGGGGATGCAGGGGACTGAAGGAGATTGCTTCATGGAAGCCCATTATTCCTTCTCTGAATTTCTACCTCTGATGTAAGAAGGAAAACCCAGCCCTGTCTGGGCTGACTTGTTAGAGCTGAAGGAGTAGTAAAAAGAGTCTGTGATGAAGTAGGAAAGACTATGATGAGTAAGAGATTTGTCATTGGGAGGAGGAGGAGGAGGAGGGTGGGGGTGGAGAAAAAAGTTCCTGTAAAGTTGAAATAATTGCACTGTTAGGTGGGTGAAAAATTCTGTATTCATCTGTTAACAAAAGTAGATGAGAGAAAGAGGAGCAACAATTATTTTTCTCCAATACTCTCTGGAAACTGTTTAATCTGCAGACATAAAACTGTACACTGAAATCCACTTTGAAGCCCCTCTAGTTTTTCTCACATGTGAAGGTTCAAAGGTCCAAGTTCTTTCAAGGACAGTCTTAGTACTCTCCTCAAGAGATGAGAGGCAGAGGAGAGATATTTGACTTGCACCAGTCCCCCAAACTGTCCAAGTGACACAGTAAATATCCTGAGATTGCCACTCTCTTTTGATCCAGCTGAGGGGCAGCAGAGTCTAGTCATGGGTGTGGCATTTAGTTCCCTAATAAATTCCTTTTGTCTGTACCAGCCTTGTCTATACACAGCTCCAAAGGAGATGATTCCTATTCTATTATCCTAAATACAACATAACTCAAAAAGAAAGAACATAATTGCAGCCTATCAGGTTTTTTTGAATGGAAATCAAAAATCTAAATTATAATCTACATGTCAGCTTTGTATCAGGAAGTTAACATTGTCCAAGCACTTTACACTGGATTCTGCCAACAAGCCAGAGCAATGTTAGAGTTATTGTGTTGGCATTCCAGTATTTCAAAGCAGTTTTGAAAAAACAAAATCAATTAACCTCCACCTCTGTTTCATCTATGGCCAACAGTAAAACTCTTTGTTAGGAAAAATATTTGCTTGAAGATAAAAAATTATATAGAACTGTTGGCATGCATAGATTTTTCAAATTTGTTAAGATTGTCAATGACATAAGGATCCTGTTTTATTTCACCACAGACTATGGTAACTCTCTGGCTTCAAAACTGAAAAAAAGTTTAAATTCGGCTGCACTTTACATCCGTAAGTGCTTTCTATTTTTATTTTTTCCTTCCAGAAAGAAAAAGCCTGTAATATTATAATTGCTATTTTTCATGATAGACGGTTTTTACATAAAGCCCTCAAGAAAGCACAAAATTCTTTATCTCTTTTTCCTACTGAGAATTACTGAGAAATTTTCACCAAAGTATGCCCAAGCTTCTGAATATTTATGCCCTGCAGCTTGACTGTCAGAGGTTTGAGCTTCCTGCCATGGACCAGAATGGAAGTCCAGCCTATCACAGTGAATATTAATTCTTTCACAAACAGGTTTGTGACAATCATCACATGATATTAGAGAAAAACATTAAGCTCTGTCTTCCTAGTCAGACTCATTAAAGTCAGTTTTCAGCTCAGGGCTTCTGGCAGAAACTTTGCCCCTCTCCTTTCTGGCTATTTCACTTCAGTTGGGAGTTTTTTTGGGGGTTTTTCTTTTTTTTTCCTTTCCCCCTTGTCTTTTGCTTCTTCTTATTCCTGAGGAGGTGGTTTATTCTAACCCAGTTCTTTCCATTGTAAAGTATTTAAAAAGAGAGAAAGTGCTAGTGAGGTGTTGCTAAATCTGTAAAAGCGTCACCAAGGATACTCAACACAGTAGAAATTTATAAGTGCTATCATATGCTCAAACAAAAGCTGTGTGTCAAGGTAAATGATGGGAAACCGAAAGAAGTGGCACTCAGGGCACTTCTCCATACCTTTGTATTTTGCACATCTAATGTTTTACCTCATTTTTAACAAATCTAGAAAAACTTTTGGCGATACCAATTTTCATGTAAATATGCAAAAATACATATTCCAAGTAACAAATACACCTATGTATCAGCTTTATATTCATTCTACTGCATGTTATATATGAATATGGGAGGGGGGGTCACTATGCTTTTTCTTCATCTTTATGTAGAGAATCTGACTACATGTTGTATTAGAAAATATGAAACTGATTCTTCAATGTCTTGCACCATCTATAGTCACTGTAGTTGTGCGAAGTGAATGCAGATCACAGATCTTGCTTTAAAGCTTTAAAGGCTAAAAATATGAGATTTTCCAAAATTGCAGTAATTTCTAAATACCAGTATATTTTTATATATCAAGAAGGCACTGTAGATACAGCAAATATTTGCTGGTTAGTAAGCATAGAATTATTTTAAACCAGTGACAAACATATCAAAACATATCAACAGATACAATTCACTACATGGAATTTCATATCCTTCCCATTAAACAAAAGTGAAACCTCACACAGAAAATTAAAACAAATAAAGAAACACCTTTCATAGCTATTTTGAAAAAATCCCAACTCTTACAAATGGTTTCCACCAGACATAAATGATATATTAAAATTGAATTAAGTAATTTGCCCTGTTCTTATATCCTTGGTTTTCAGAATTCTTATCAAAACAAATGCATGATTGCCCAAATGAGGATGCAGGATGAATTATATTCACTGGAATCAGATAGATTCCAGTGATAAACTTCAGATAAACTTCAAAATACTTGGTTTATTGCTGAAGAGGTATCTCTTGTGGTAAGAGAGAAGAGGTGAATAATTTAGCTGAGTGATAGGAAAGGCACAGGGACAGTTCCTTCAGTGATTAGTAGTCACTTCCTCTCTAGCATAGAAAAATAACTCACTGTTGTGGATTGCCAGCTTCGGGCTTGTCGTGGTCTACGATGCACTATCTGATTTAAATAGATTGCTCTAGAATAATGTGACAGCATCAAAAAATACAGGAGAGATGGCCAAGTTCTAGTGTGTTGGGGTATTATCCTTATGGGCTGGGATTTTCAAGGATTTTTTTCTGAAAGACACAAGCCATGTCACATGCTAATGCAGAGAGTGATGGAAGCATTGAGCCAGCATTTAAATACATTTCTGACTCCACTATAGGTCTGCGTAGAGTGTATCCTTGGTTTTCCAACATTTAAAATTATTGTAATAAAGTTGCCTCACTTGGAGATGTGCTCCACATTCAGTTCAGTAAAATCTAGGTACTAATATTATTACCTGCAATTCAGGTAGCCAAGCCAGACAATCAATACAAATACACCACACACATGTACCACTGAGCTGCCAGGTGCCCAAAGTGTAAAAATCTGTTGTCATTTTAAGTTTCCTGAAGTATCCTCTATGATCTACAGCTTCATCTTCAAACATCTAAGGTCCTATTTTGTACCAGACAAAACAGAAGTCAACATATACTGTGGGGAATTTGAAAAGGCACCACATGCCATGTGTTTAACTGCCTCCATCACATCTTACGCAGCCACAACAAAACTTCATTCAAGTTCATTTTAGGAAGAAGTCCCTGTTCATATCTTTTTTTTTTTCCTAATAGGTCAAGTCTTTCTTAAATTGGAAATATTTATCCAAGTGGAACTGCAATGCATTAAGACAAAGGCAAACTCTTACCTTCTTAGTTCACGTCTGTAACTTTCATGGTGTTGGTGGGACCAATCTCTCTGCAGACAGTGTACCCAGAATAGACCTCCCAATATAGAAGTGTGTTGAAAGTACATATCAGCCAGCAAAGAGGCATCAGACTCCCTTTTGTGTCTTCCAGTACCTAAAGGGACTATAAGAGAGCTGCCAGAGGGACTTCTACAAGGGCAGGTAGAGATAGGACAGGAAGAAACGGCTTTGAAGTGAAAGAGGTTTAGATTAAATATTAATAAATTCTTCACTGTGCGAGTGGCAAGGCATTGCAAGTTTACCCAGAGAAGCTCTGGATGCCCCATCCCTGAAAATGTTCAAGGCTAGGTTGGATGGGGCTTTGAGCAACCCGGTCTAGTGGGACGTGTCCCTTTCCATGGCAGGGAAGTTGGAACAAGGATATCTGTAAGGTCCCTTCCAACCCAAACCATACTATGATAAATGACAATCATATGATAGATTTTGTTTATATGCTTCTCTACCTTTATAATGAATAGCTCAGGAAACGCTACTGTTGCAGTACTTGTTGCTGCAAGTATGAGTAGTTCAATATCAATACTGGGTTCTTTCAATGTAGCTTAACACAATTCTAATCCAGGAAAACAAAATAGCCCTGTCTATCCTAAAGCACGTGCACTGATGAAGCAGCTTGGAAAGACAAACAAATACCCATGCAGTCCAAAGTGGTACAAGAATGTCTCTGTATGTATATATTTGGGGATGATAATAGATTTCATAGTCTGATCATCTAGAAACTTAGTCAAGGAGATTACACTTAGAATTTCATTTTGTTTGTAATGAAGTAATTATTCACAAACAGTGAAAGACTCCATTTTAATATAGCCTTGACTTGATGACTTTTATAAAATACCAGAGGAAAAGAACGGGGGAGGGACCAACCAACCACCAAAAAAAACCCAAAAACAACATACTGTCTTATATTCACCTTATTATTGTCTCACAAAGACAATTAAGACGAAGCTTCTTTGAGTATATTTTGCTTCTCTGTATTAAAGCACATTTAAATATTCAGAAACAAAATACCGTATTTCTTCCATCTTGTTTTTCCTGTGATATTTACCACCAATGGCACTTCTGTATATCTAACCCAAGAGATGTAAAATCACATATTTGTTTTTTGAGTCAGAGCAGTAAGACAGTGGTAAAACTCCATCTGGCAAGCAAGCAAAAGTTCATTTTTGTGTTTCTGTTATCATTAAATGTTATGCAAGATTCTCATTACACTTGTCATCCTAGTGCAAGGTTAATTAGAATTAATAAATGCTGTACTGATCCAAAAGGAAGAAAGGGCAAAGAGAGAAAAACATACTAATTATTACTCATCCAAAATAAAGCAATTTGACACAGGACACACTGCACAGATGGACCCATTTTGAGCTGGAGATGGAAAAAATCTGTTAGGAAACTTAATACTTTCTTAAGGTTTTGATTTTAAAAGACATATGCATGGCTCAATGGCCAACTTTAGGGAAAATATCATGCATAGTGGCTTCAGCATAGGACACAGGAGCCTTTAATCCATTATTGACATGCTTGGCAACCTTTAGCTAATAAATTCATTTTTATGCTCCTTGATTTACTTGCCTTTGGAACAGAAATAAATATTTTTATCTACAATGTAAGATTTCCTAAAGTCTCTGGAACTTCCATGAGAACTAAATGGTACTTCTATTCCTGCCCAGCAAAGCACCACAAGAAAACTTGCAACAAAAGGAAAAAAAAAAAAGAAACACAAAACCCAAGAGCAAGCAGCACTACTTTAGGATAACACCAACATGAATTGCTGGTTTGAGGGGAATTTTGTTGTTACTCTTTGAGGGAGTGTGTGTTGCTTAGTTGGCTGGGTTTTTTTTAGTGTTTGGTATCCTATTAGTAAGGAATATTAGTTGTATTAAGCACTCAGCATGTTCAAAATATTCCAGCTATTTTACTACAAAATAAGAATGAGCTTCCTCCCTTGTTCACCTTCTTTCCTTCAGGTAGTGCTTCACTATTTCACTTTTAGATGTTAGACTTTTCTATTGCTATTAGATTTTTCTATATTCAACTTTTTTTTTTGCCTCCAGAACACAAGGAACTTCATTCTTTGTTGTGCTGTCTCACTGGCACAGTTAAAAATTTCTGATTTCTACCTGCTGTGTTGAGGACTGAAATTTAAATAAGTAGATTTTTAAACAGTCAAACACAAAATGAACTCTCATATTTTTTCATAGATACATACATATGTATAATTATAACAAATATGAAAGCTAGCATTTCCGAAGATAAAATTGCGTTTTCTAACTGATCTTAGATATTTTCCCTTTCCCTTTGTCATGCTATCTCATGCATGAGTCTCTTGAAACATAAACTGGAAAACTGAGAAGTAAGTGAATTAAACTCCCTAATGCTGCTCTATTCCAGAAAAAGTAGAAGAGCGAAGAGCTATCATGCTATTTCTTAAATATCACTGAAGTTTGTGTTACACCAGTAGAAAACTACAGTCTTCCTTGCTCTATCAATATATTACACTATTACAGTCCTGATTTTTTTTTTTTTTCCAAAATTAAACACCTGTAAGAGCCACTGACAACAGATATTTATCATCCCCTTCTGAATAATACATTACCATAGGTGGACAGCCATATTTGATATTACTTACCTGTGGGATAACTCTGCATGCTCTTTGCTTTGCAAGTTCCTAATTTAGAGCTATGACACATCAATAATGTTCATCTGCCATCAAACATCTTTTCTCTCTGATTTTTTTCTGTTTTAGGAAAAAAAATAACGTACTTGATGTTATCTGCCTTGCCTCATAACAGTCAGTGAATGACAAAGATACATTTACACTTTAAGTAATGGTTTGAGATAGTCAGCAAGGCAAGGAATTCTGACAGTTTGTGCCTCTGTGACCCTCTTTAGGGAACATATTTCAACTTGCATAAGTAACTTGAAGTAGAATTTGTTTTATTTATTAGTGTTTGCAAGCTTGTATTGTCGGATAAACAACAGAAAGAAATAAGAAAACACTGTCACTGTGAGATGTAATTTATGTTTTAATTTGTGATGCTCGCAGTACTCTAAATCACACGCACAAAGACATTGTGCATGATTCTAAATCGCATGCACAGCGTCACTTTTTTTTTCCCTCCAAGCAACTGGAAACTCAAACATACAAGAAGATTTAAAAAACCATAGGAGCCTATAACAGTCTCTAGTCTTACTCAGCTTTCAACCTCCTACAGACTGCACACAAGAGTAAAATGTCTCAGATTACAAGTCACATAGCATTTTACCTTTGCATAAAATACTACTGTAATAATTAAAGTAATAATTTCTGTCTATTACTCATAGCCAAAGAGCATATCTTAGTATAAACCCTCTTCTTGGAGGTACCACACACTTCCTCTATCACGTCAAACTTTAGGAACTTAAGTCTTCTGAGTCAAGACAATTGCAGCCAGTGATTCCTATGCCATACCCTTCCCACACACCACATTATCTCACAGATGAGATAAATTAACTTGCCTCATCTCCACAATGCCAGCCTCCCATATCAACTGTTTAAATTTTCTCACATAAATATTAATGCTGACTTCTGTGTTAAACTAGCACGGACAGACTTTCCCTATAAGCATCTTCAAAAATAATTTCTTAATTGATTCCTTTTTCTGGTATCTCTGCCATTAACTTTACAGTTTCATTTGCTGACCAGCAGCAGCCAATTCTTGTTTCTTTCTTTCCTCTAATTATTATCTTTTGTCTTACAGCGGGACCATCCACCCTTCAAGATGGAAATAGTTTTTTTGTTCAGTATTTTGTCTAGCAGGTAGTAGCTATTAGGGTCATGAATAAGAAATTATTTCTTAAAGTCTGCTGAGTGAGACAAAGATGTGTAAGATGTCATAGTGGACAGAAACTTGTACAGAGCTGAAATGCGTATGAATCATGCCTGGAACCATAACGTCACTATTTCTGGGGGTTTATTCTCTGCAAAAAATGCAAGTTGGTTTCAGATTGCATTTAATATTTTATATAGCAAGAAAATCTCTTTTTCTTTGCAATCACATTTTCAAGTTTTTGGACTTTTTTTCCTTTCCATATATTGAAATCAACTTGTATCTAAGCATTTGCTGTTTGCATGGAGTTTAATTAAATATCATGCAGCAGCCCAAAACTTGGGCTTTTTTGAATTTTGGTAAATGGCTATGAAGTAATTCACTTCAGGTAATTTGGAGATACTTGGCTCCAGACTTCTGTCTAAAAGCCACATGGCTGATATGAAATGAGCTAATCAGAGACTGGAGTCCACTGGCTTGAGTCTCTGTCATACCAGCCCCTATGTCTGCTGCCTCAGGATATAGAATAGATGTGAGCAGGGACCAGGCACATTTTAAACTCTTTCCAGATGAGTAGAAAAGAGCCAATCTAATTGCTGGAGGTCCTGATGGCTGCAGCTCAGATCAAGGTCTCCTTCCAAGTTTGGAAGTCCTTATCTTCTGAGGTCAGAGATCAGAGATCTAATTTCAAAGAGGATAGAGTAGTAACCACTTTTCACAGTGTGCTGACCTTATTTCAAGGAACAGACATGGATGAGATATTTGTCAATAGCCTATAAATTATTCTGCATAAAATCCCATAGACCACAGTAATGGCAATTGAAATTTGCTGGACTGCAAGAAGTTTAAACAGTCAAAGACACAGCAAAGATGAAAATTGTTCAAATAATCCCTATTAAACTCATTTTATTTGGGTCTCTGTTATGGAACTTCAATAACAAATGTCTTTTAATAATACATTTAAAGAGTGAGCTTATTCTAGGATTTCAGTCTCTTCTACTGGATTGTTTTGACACCTCTCCTTCACTGACAGACACGCTTTGTCAACTGCCTGAAGTCAGAGTTATAAGATAATATGGTGTCTGAAACCCTTACAAAGATACTGTATACTCAGCCAAGACCAGTTCAAATGAAAACTCCCAACTCCTGTCCCTAGCATGCTGCAAAACACATGTTCCAGGGAGAACAGGGGGTCCGAAGGGACATGGAAGCTGAAACTGAGACACCACAGAAAACTTAACCCCAACAGTAGCTTTATTACCAAAGGTGGCCAAGTAAACAGGAAAGAAACCCAACAGAGAGAGAGAGAGAGAGA
>JAWWEW010000131.1:8214154-8231786 GCA_035583185.1 Anabacerthia variegaticeps | reverse complement strand
TTTTAGCCCATAGGCAATTATAAGTACCGAACAAACTAACCCCTCAGTTGTCTAACACCAAGTACACTGGGCAAGGAAGGGAGCTCTTCCCCTGAGTTCAATGTCAGCTTCACTTCCAGCTCATGAAACTTAGAAAAAGCAGAGATAGGGATGGGAGACAAAATGGTGGTGAAAGAAAATTAACTAAGAAACATAACACTCAATTTACCAAAAAAGCAACTTCTTTAACACTGATATATTCCAAGTGTTCATTTTACCATAATACCACTACTTGCAGATTGTGGAGCAGATTTTTAGTCTCGCATTAATGCAAATAATAGTCTTTAAATCAGGTTTTCTTCCATTTTACTGATACAGAGTACCACTTGCTAAAGTATTTTTAACACTTCCTTCTGTTCTCCCAATTTCTACTTCAATTTGTCCATTAATTTGCAATCTATAATAATTGACATGATATATTATAGCAAGGATACAGCTTTTGACCTTAAAATTATAGTCATTATTTCAGATAATGATTTATGGTTACAGTTTAGATAGACAGACATAGAGGGTTTAATTTTGGAGCACTTCCTAATTCTTCCTATTAAAACCAAGCTACATGATGGGAAAAAAACCCAGCATATAAACAGAATTTGTTTAGAGAAGAAGAGAGTTTTAATGGAGATCAGTTTGACTATTATCAACATATACAGAAACAATACAGATGGACTAATGAGGCAATTATTCACCAGGAGAAAACTGCATTCTAATCTATCATTTACCTTTAGTATTTCTATAGATTCTTAGGAAATCATTTTAACATTCAGATATATCACATATGCCCAATTAGCAAATATCTAGCATGAGATATACATATTAAGAAGAGATAATGAAAGCAGATATAAAGAGATAAATCACACATTTGATTGCAAAAATTTCTTTTTTCAAAAGACTGCCACAAGGATAACTTTTTCATATTATCATTGCCTGAATTAAAGTAACCATTTTGATTTATTTAATGTGTAATGCTATTAAGAAAATTGCTTTTTAAGTATCCCAATTCTTTGGCTTGAAATAATTATCATTTTTATTGTGATGCAAAGAAAGTAACTCTGTAATTAGACCTGACACAAGAAACTTGAGTATAGTGCAATTGCCTTAATTTATTTGAAATCTGGATAGATAAATATGGACTGATATCAGGTCCTTACTTTCCATTTATGGAATTCTTCAGTGCAAATACTAGTTTTATTCATTTTTTACAGGGACTCGCTGAAATAAATTCAGTCTTCTGGAAATTATGTGAAATGTGTTAACTGAGGAACAGAGCTGCATGGACTATGTAGTCTTAGTTATTGAGTACCATTTCCTTCAGCAAGAGAGATTTCTCGTTATACATACAGAAGATGTAAAAGAGCACCCTGTGCATGTCAGTTTGGTATCTGCACAGAAGCCCAGTTTTTGGGAATGGCAGGGAAAACAAGTGTATTTCTGACACTGAGGATGGATCCAGCTGAGAAAGCAAAGGTAAAACAGGGAAATCTTTCCTTCTCAGAAATGTGATGAAATCTCCTATTGTTAGCAAGGAAGTGAATAAATACTGACATTAAAGAAAAGCAAACATGAAAGGCAGCGCTGACAGAATTCAGACATCTTTTCACACCTCCATATTCAACCTTTCTAAAAAAACCATTAACTTTATCTTATTTAAAAGTTTTACTCTATCCCATTTATTACTATTCAGCAAACAAAAGTAGCCTACACCAAACCTAAGGACAAGTGTCCTGTAGAGCTAACTCTCTCTCCTGATAATGTGAGAACAGTGAAATATGTTTAAGGTCTCCACAGCTTATTTCTTGCACTGAAAACAATGTTTAAAAGGTGAGGAAATACTGGAGGAAATTATCCTGAAATCATTAGTGAGATCAAAATTGTTACTGTTCATCATTTGAAATACAGATTGAATGTTTTGGATGCCAGTGCAAAAGCATGCCTACTTTCAGCATCACACGTATCAGTGACTTCACCTCCTTTCCTTTGACTAGGGTAGAACTTTCAGGAATACTGGTAAGCAAGTCTGCTGTTGTGTATCAGCAAATCAATATTGATTTTACAGCAGTTAAGGAATTTCCACTCCATTTTGATCCAAGACATCATTTTCGCTCTTTACATAAACCAACATATACAATCACCAATGCACATTCCTACATTCTCCAGAGGATCTTGTTAATGTAGCATGGGGGAAAGACTACCAGAGATAACTAACTACATCTAACACATGAACTAGTCTTCACTCTTTCAACTACTCCAAAACAGGAAAGAAGCAAGTTTGAGTTATTCCCAGACTCAGGAATGTCATCACGGAACGGCTCTCAGCTAAGCACCTGCACAATTCAAATAGTTTCCCCTCAGAAATATTTCTCTAACTGTACCCATTTAAAAAAAAAAATAAAAAAAAAAATCACATAAATAAGCACCTCTGCAGTGTTATTTGATTCAAACTAGTCTTCAGTTCTCACTGAACACAACTGCCAACTAATTATCCACCATCAAATATTTATCTAATGGACCTTATGGACAAACCAAAACTGCTTACAGGAGTTATAGAAGACTGCCATGACGATGAATTCCTGAGGAATAAATCCTAGGAAATATGACTTCAGAAAATATACAAATTCACAGGAGATTGCACTAACTATTCTCAAACATGAAGGTGAGAAGAATATCACTATGTGCTTAAAGTACAAATACTTTTCCCCCACAAAGTCACTAGTGGTGTGTGTCAGCTTCACCAGGGTAGGTCTTTGGGTTGACTCTCTATGTTCTATGTTCAGCTGCAGTTAGAAAAATCTACCAGAAGCTTTCCCCCTTCAGGACAAAATGTTACGATTTTTGCACTCTGGTCAAAGTCTTATCCTCCTTAAAATAGTATTTCTATGGGAAAATATCTCTTTGCTGAATACAAGCACCCTTTCTGATTCAAAGCTTTTTACACAAGCGTCGCTACCTCACAGCCATAGAAAGCGGTTTTTCTTCCCTCCTGTCTCAGCAGTGAACTATCTTTAGTAATTTTGACACTGATACATGGAAGTCTGACCTTATTTGACAAAGATATTAAGTTTGATTCAGTGAAAGCTTAATTAAGAGGGCAGTTAGATCGGTAAGATCATAGAAGCCTGATTTTTTCTATTTTTTTTTTTTTTTAAGATGGCAAGATGGCACTAAATAGAATGAGAAATTCTGATGAGACCCTTTGAGGGTAAGAAGGACAGTCACACTCCAGGCAGGGGAATGGTGGAATGGTACATTTATTAAAATGGCACCAGCTCATATAAGGGTGGCATGGAACTTTCTGGGAAGGGAGTGGATTTCAGGAGGAACATGCAAATCCTCTTACATAGAAGGAAAAAACAGGGAGGATTATAACCATAAGGTAAACAAGGGTGGACATAACCATATAGGGGAAAAGGTCCACTGTGGCAGAATCTGTCTAGTCACGGAGCAGGGATAACATGAGGGCTAACACCAAACTCCATTTTATGTGGCACGCGACAATGCTATTTAACTTTACAACTGTGAATTCAAAAACTGGGAAACCCATAGGAACCTGATATACAGCAATAAACTTTCTCCTGTGCAGGATAGCTCGTTCTTGTAGCTCCCCTTCTTGATTCCTAGTCTCATCAAGTCACTTCACGGTCTCTCTTCCATTTAGTGTAATCTTGTACTCCTACAAAATTCCTCTGTGTATATGCTAACTTAGACAATTTCACATACAGAATCAGCAAATGCATTAAACAGGACACTAAAGGTATTTAATTTCGGTCCTCTATTAGCAAGAATCGTTCTGTTGATTACAATAAACCCCTAATGTATACAGATTCAGTGAGACTATGCAAACCAACAGTGATTATTTTTAAGGTGACTGCAGCTTTCAATTATGAACTTAAGCAGTGCTCATTGACACATCTGCACAGGAATCACTACCTGCTTGCATAAGTAGTCGAAGAAAAAAATTACCATTTCAAATGAAATGCCTATATAAAAACATATTTTGAGGATTTTATTCCCCCATCCCCACTCTGGAAAAAGTGTCGGCATAGTTCTTACAGTCCTTGTGTTATGAAATATCTTCAAGGCTTTTAGTGTGATATTTTATGGTATTTTACCTAACACAAAGTGTGAAATCAAGAATTGTTTTGTAGCAAACAAGGGCACATAGGAACTTTCTATTTCATGATCTCTCATGTGACTCACTGCTTTCAATCCATCCAAATCAGTGATTGTTGGAGCAATACATCTATTGTGAGACATAGTCTAACACAGGTGAGTTTCAGGAAGGTTTTATTTGTTATTTAATTTACCTTCTCCCTTAAGTCTCATTTTGTTACTTAGGCCAATTCAAGCAATACCTCAGAATTCTTCCTCCTGCAGAACATTAGTTGGTTTTGTTTCCCTGCATGGCATTTGTTTACCTTTCTGGAGATTCTGTGGAAGATCTCCACTTAATGCAGATTGCCACAATCCCACTGATTTTAGCAGAGCTCTAACACTTCGTATCAGTGCAATATCTGCCATAATCTATATCGCCTAGTTATGACCATCACTGAAGTCACACACTAAAAAAGAGATGTAGGCATAACAAAAAACCATATCTGGTCCTAAGTTGCCCCAAGTGTTTAAGTTCGAAGTTCTGACCTATCTACTTTGAAGTCTATGTTTTAATTACTTATTGTTTTAAAATTGTTCTTTGCAGGCCACCCCAATACAGTACCAGCTGCACTTAACTTTAACAGGCTGCTTTAACCCTTGTGCTGGATCATTAATCTTCAACTGGATCCAAGAAGCATCCTTATTATACGAATAATGTAGTTTTACACTACATCTTGCACTCAAAGAAATCTAAGCATAACTGAAAGCAAAGGAGAGCAAGAGGAACAGCAGCATTATTAAGCCATCATAAATAGCTTTACAAATAATAAACAAATTCAGAGTTTTAGGGACTAAAGACTAAGTTTTAAACAGCCTTTTTTAGTCTTTTTAATCTATCACCCCTTTCTTTCCCTATCTTTGAAAAGTGTGAATAGCAAAGCAAGAACAAATTAAGCATTCTCACTTAATTAAGTAAAGAGCAGTTCAAGTTAATTCATTTTATAAGAGTATGGCCTTTATAGAAGCCAAGTAAAATATAGTTTTAATGATGTCCATTTTGTCTACTTTCCACTGAAAAGAAAAATTATTAAGTAGATGAACTCACTTATGGTGACTGATATGGTATCTGAATAGGACAATTTTATGTAAGCATCATCATGATGCAATTAACCTTTAACAGCACCTTAACAGGGCCATTTGGGTGCTTGGACCACTCTCATATTTTCTATTCAATAATGAGAGTTACAAAAAATAGTCACACTGCAGGTCCAAATTTGTGTCCTTTTTGGTGCTGTGACTTCAGTAGTCCAAATAAAAGCTACAGGAAACACAATGCTGGTGAAAAAACCAGTTTGGTTCAGCTACTAAACTGAAAGGGTGAGATTAAACAAGGTCAAACTAGTTCTGAGTGTGTTTTAAGAGATGAAGCATACAGGCATTGGACTAGAACACCAGCTGATGATGACACTGACTATAAGGAATTCTACTTTAAAATACATGAATCAGAAATAGTTTCAAAATAAAAAAGCGCAACGAATCCTTTCAATTAAGCCAATTCCCTTTACCATCTATTAAACTAATTAGTCATATTCTTCCAATATAAAAACTGTATTGAAAGACTTTATATCCCAAAGATGAAATTCTCAAGTGGAAGAACATATTAATACTCCAAAGAGACACCAGGGTACATTTTATAAGGCCATTAAAGAATGTCTTGGGCAGCTGAAGGCGGTTGGCAAGACCTACAGAGTAGGTATTAACAGCCCATAAACCACACCCCAGCCTTTGGGAATTTGAGATAAAAAAGTTATCACCAGATGAGATCATGCAAACCCCTCCATCATTCCTTTACAGAGTTTACCTGTTAATGCTGAGAGTGCATGAGAAATTGAAAGAAAACACTTGGGAAACAGTGGATGTTTTTCATTCTGAGGTTTAACTTCGTTTTTTTGTTTGTTTGGGGTTTTATAATTGATCAAATTGATTTTAAAAAAAAAAAAACAAAAAACAAAATACTCCCATACATCAAATTGCACGTCACCTTCACCTACAGCAATGCAACACAGAGGGCCTGCCTGCATTAACAATTCCTGGCAGTGTGATAGACCAGAAAAAAGGGCAGCAGGAATAAGAAGAGTCGTTGCTCTTAATCTAAAATTTTTTGGAAAAATTACACAAAATGACCTGAAGGCATTTTGCTTCTCTTTCAGCTTGTGTTTCTGTCTTTATGGCAGCCCCCACTCACTCCCACAGAGAACATCTCTTTGTTCAGTCTGAGGGAGTGCTTTTAGCTGGTAGGGTGAGGTTTCTTTTCACTACCCCTAGCCAGAACGTGTTCTTGTCAGAACTGCTAAACCTTAGGCAAAATGAAATGTCCATGGGAAAGTTGCTCGGGGCATCACTTTCATTCAGACTAAATCCCACTTCCGAGTGAGGCAGCCATAAGAGAAACCAAGCACTGACATTCTGCTCCAGATGATTACCAAAATAGCTCCCCAGCCTCATATAATCCACATCACTGGTGGGTTTCCCTTTGCAACAGAGCTCCAGAAACGATTGTTGGACCCTTGAAAACAAAACAAAACCACCTCAAAACTGCTAGTCAGCACATTTCTGTTTAGGACTATAATACATACCATATTCATTTTCTGTTGTTTTGGGCTTTTTTTCACATTTTATGCCTGCCATTTTGCAGACTTCTAGAACTATATATTCTCTGCTTAGTCTCTGGTGTTATGACAGTGATTCAAAAATAAATCTGTGTTTCTAGTATCTTTACAACCCAAGTTTTAAGAGGCTTTCTACTAGATGGCACTCTCAGGTATTTCTTCTTTTTTTTTTTTCCTTTTTTTTTTTCTGTTTTCCTCAGTATTATATGCTTTAATATAATATAACATCATAAAACTGTGATCCAGTCTTGTCACTGTAATGCAATTGGAGACTGTAATCATGTCTAGCCACAGATGGAAAAGTCTGTTTTTGCTGTTGCTGTTGTCAAGGTTATATGATTGTCTGGTAGCACCAAAGAGTCCAAATTAATAGAAGGGCTAATGAATTATTTAATCTGATAGCTGATGCCTCTGATAATGCAATTTGCCTATAATAATTTCTCAAGACAGCAATCTGGATGGGAAGGTAATGTTTAATGATCAGTCCTCTCACATTCAAAGTCCAGGATCCGGAAACACAAAGTGGATGTTCTTGTCAATTAACTGGTGTCACTTACTGCAACAACAAAAGTTTCCAAACACTTTAGCATTAATTTGAAGAGGTGCTCCTGCAAATTTAGTGCTAGCTGAACGTTTTCCTTTAAATGTACATTGGAAAATTAAAGTCAGACAACAGGAGAAATTTTCTGAAGATGTAGACACTATTGGTTTCAAAAACACAGTATCTTGCTCAGGTTATTTCTGCTGGTTTGAGTTTTGGTGTATTCTTATCAAAGGAGTTAAAAACTGCCAAAATCAACTTTCTGCCTTCTTTCTCACTTGATAAAACACAGGGTCAAAAGTACAAGTGCTGGCTGTCCAGCAATGATGGTTCTGCACATACAGGTTTTGGAGGCAGTCAGCTTTATTGAAAGGAGAACATTTCTTTCTCATTTTATGTTTCACTCCAACTATTGACTGGAGAACAAGAAATCACAGCATGCCTTGTACTGGAGGTCTGTGAGGAGCACACAGGGAGGGAAGGACCCCAGCTCTTCACCCCCTGCTGCTTCTTCCACTACTACCCTGTCAAACTGCTCTTTCCTGGTGTTACTTCCACTCAAAACATTGCAATTTGTTCCTGATCACAAAGGTGGCAGATGCACAGCCACCTGATCTAACTGAAATAACTCCTGTGGGGACAAGCAAAAGGGAGGTGAGGATTCCCAAACCCTAGAAATAGATCTGTTTTCAGCCAGCTGCTGTTGCACTTGGGTAACAAAGCACTGTGGTTTTGTTCTAAAATGCTACACCTCACCACCATTACCTGTTTTCTTTTTCCAAGTCTTGCACAATTTCTAAGGAATACATTATGTGTTGTGGCTGTTTTGCTTGTATGTAAGAACAGATATTGCATTTAAGACCGCCAATGAGTCTTGTGAAGCCTTCCAATCATAATATTTTATTTTTTCTTTAATCCAGTCAAATTCATCTGTCCCAAAAGGAGTTGTAGTATTTCAAGTACTTTTTCTATTTTCAGTGTTAATGAGACTAAGGTGCAAAAGAGGGCCAACAAAGTGAGACAGAGGGGAGAAGGGAAACAGATGATATGATTTTTAGGTCCTTGTCAGTTTGCAGTGTGCTATTTGTGCTGAGCCACAGCACAGATGACCTGCATGCAGTCTTCCCAAGCTATAGCTGATAATCACCAGCATCTCGGTTACCTGAGGAAACAGGGGGAAATATCTGGCTGGGAAACACCTTATTGTCCACTCAAATATGTAAAATTAATTAAGTATATAAACTTACATTCTAATGTCATACAATCTTTCCTTCTGATACACTCGTTAAACACATTTAAGAATTATTTTACATTTTCTGTTTCTTTAAGGCAGTTGTGCAAATCGTGGCTCTAAACAAAGCCAAAAAAACTAAAAGAATTCTGGATTAATTTTTAATAAGCATGCAAAATGTAAGACAATGTGACAGTCCAAGCCAGACTGCATGTAAGGCCATGCTAAACAAGCACAAAGACTTCAGCCAGACAATTTCAGTTTTCTCGACTTTAAGTTTGCTCCCCATTAGAATTCAGAATAAACAGAACAACAAAAGTAGAAAAACATGTTAAGTAGATGTGCAACATGCATGACAGATGACTCTGATGTAGTAAATAAAATATAATATCCTCAATTGCTACAGATTACTCATTCCATGAATATATGAAATACAAAATAAGAGCAGTGCATAAAACAGCAAAAACATAACTTTTCAGAATGATAAGCCTTTTACAATATAACCATTAATGATGGGGGCAGACACGAAGAGGTGTATGTTACAACAGTGGCCCCTAAAGAAGAGAAAGTCCAACCTGTGATGACTCTAAACAGATCATTTTCCCACTGCATCTTGTCTTGCACAGCAGCCAGTTCAGTGCAATGCTAGAGTCATTCAGTCTGAGAGGGACTTACTGGGCAGCTCTCCCAAACCAAGGCAGGCATGGCCAGAGCAGGTTGCTCAGGCTTTGTCCAGCCACATCTTGAATGCCTCCAAGGATGGAGAGTCCACAGTTTTGCTGGGCAGCCTGGGCACAGGTTACAAGACGGAACAAGGGTTGTAGGGAAAGAGAGAAGAAAGAAAGGAAGAGAAAGACTTCTGTCGTTCAGACTTCACACAGGATTTGCCTCTAACAGAGGACAAACCAACTCTACACAGACTGATGTACAGGGGTTTTTTTGCTTCTATATTCCTTTTCTATAAAGTTTGCAATATCTTACATTTACCTTAACCCACTTGTGCTACAACTCATTTTGCAGCTGACAAACCACCTGGCACTTTGTTTCCTTGGTGATTTTTGAAATTGAGGCATCAGAACAGCCTTATACCGCTCAGCACTTTGTACTAAGGCTAACAGGGTGATCCTTCACCATGGCTGACAAACCACTCAGGGACCTCTTTACTTGTGGAGGCAGCAGGTATCGAAGAAAACATCTCCCAGAGACTAAAAATAGCAAAGTAGGTTCTCTGTCATTGAAGTGGCCTAGAAGAAACCTTGCACCATAATGCCTTCCTAGTCTCCTATTTACATGAAATCAGCAAAATAATGCGAAGACAAGGCGAGAACTGCAAAAGCATAAGGATTTGAAAGCAAGGACAATGAAAATGACCACAACTAAGATAATAAACAAGGGTAAAACAAATCAAGGAAGGGAATGAAATAAAGCTGCAGAAAAAGTGGAGAAGGTACACTATAGTTCAGTCTGCAGTCATTCAGCATCTCCAGCACATGTAGCAAAGGCAGTAAACTCAAATGCACACCAGTTCTGTCCTAGTACCAGGTATTAAAGCAGACCTACTCAAGAAATAAAAACACAAACTCATCACAAGTCGTTCTTCTCAACCTAAGCTGTCTAGAGACAAAAACTGAAATGAAATCCAATGTCTTGGTTCCTGCCATCAGGGTTTATAATGGACACAGGCCCCAGTACAAAACCATACAAAGCAGCAGAATGAGCACTGTGACAAACACAGTCCAGCACTAGGATTTTCTGCACATAAAGGCAAAGTTTATCTTTTGCAAAGATATAAATCTGGGATGAATGGGGGCTAAATCCATGAAATAAACTCCCTCAGCAAATGACAAGACCATTCTTGAAAAAAACACACATTCTAGGCTATGGTTGCTCTAACATATATGAGCAAAGAGACACAAATGAGTTTTTAAGTGTAAACCAAGACACTTTGCTGCACACAGTTTCTCTTTGGGCAAAGAATAAGAGAGCAAACAATACCAGATGTTAGACCCACTTGGAATGTACTCAGATTCTGTGGTGATGAATGACTGTAACCACCGCTTTAGGACACAGCAGACTGTCAATTGCCTGAAGCACAAGACACCGTTCCCTTTTGGTAACGTTTGTGTGCTGGACTATCATACCAATGAAGTTACAAGAGAAGTATTGTTTAAAAAATTATTTTAAAAAAGCTGTGATATAAAAGATCATTCATCATACCAGCAAGGGCATTATTTTGCATAGTTTATAAAATGCACAATTGTGCTAACATAGCTAATAGTAAGTATAGCTACTCTTTTGGCAAGCTAGCACGTGAGTGTGTGCCAAACAGCAGGGAATACAAAATGGAGGGGGGAAAACGGCTGAGATTTGATGGTGTTCTGTCTCCCATGAAAAGTGTTCTTCCATGAAAATATATGATATACATATGTGCATGCATTGCAACTAAGACACTGAGAAGCATTCATAAATCTCATTTTAATACTGTCTTTTATTTTTCAGAAGGTGCTATTGGAAAAAAGTGGGATAGCAGGATTTGTTTTGCAATGTTGCTTCATATTGAGAAAGATTTAGGGAAGACTGAACCAAAAACCTTGTCAGAGATGATCTTCTAGATCTTCATCTAAGACTGTCACTATATTAATTCTGGTTTACAGTACATATATATGCATGTTTGCTGTTATGCCTTTATTCCTGCAGATACAGAGGTTAGTGACAGAGATAAAAATCTCTGAATTTGCTTTGTCAGAAGCGAAGCCAAGCCATATGGATTGTTATATGTTAAGGTAGCATATTACTTTAAAGGGGGTTGTCTATGCTTCTTAAAACACTTTACTGGAAACAGCAAGTCAGATTACTAGTCCTACTACTTTTTAGGATTTGTTCATTTTTACTTCACTAACCTGCCAAACTCCTCTCCTGCTCTTTCCAGTCTTCTCCCCTTTGGCTCTTTCCATCACCCCCATTACACCTACACTGGTAAACTGACCTCCCAACACCCATCAAACAACCTTAGGCATTACCTGGGAGAGCACCAGCTCTCATGTGCATTAACCACACCAAGGACTCTGCTAACCTTTAGAAAGTGTGGCTGGTCACAGGCTGTTTCAAACCTGCATGTTCTCTATCTTATCCATTAAGATGGATTTTGATGCCAAGGCTCTTGATCCCCAGATCAAATATAATGGAGAGCCTGAAGTCTCACACAAATTTTGCAGACATTTAGTGAAAAAGTAAGTGGCATACACATCACTTACTATAGGTACATATGTGTATATGCTTATATATAGGCATAAAGCACCAGAAGAGCAAAGATTTTGGAGAAAGCAGATATGAATCATCAGCCACATGTGCCAGGACCTCCAGGCTATATAAATCTCTGGTAGCACAAAAATTGAGAGAGAAAGAAAAGAACAAGCAAACATGCACCTCCAGTCCCACCTCTCCCATCACAGATCACGGCACTCAACCAACCATTTTCAAATCTAGTTGATTCAGCAAAGGCCAAAAGTTTCCTCCATGTGCTGTAATTGTGCAGCACGTCCATGTGTGTGGGCAGATACAAGGAGTGAGGACAAGGGAGCGGCTCTTCTCTGTGTGTGTCTCCCACAGAAATGTTTCTAGTCCCCCAGTGCAACCTCCACTGCAGCAGCATGGCTGTAAAACCCTACCCCTAGCCAAATTCTTTTAACAGCCCAGATTTTCTGGTCCTGTGCCAAAGATGCCTCAGCCAATGATGCAGCTCCTGTTTCCAGAAAAATGCCAGTTCAACCATTTTCAAAATGCACAATCCATTACTTGCAAAACAATCTCTTATTATTATATAGCCACTGATAAAGTAGTATTTTTTCATATTTTAGGAGAAGGAAAAAAAAAAGTCTTTCTCTCCCCTTATTTCTTTCACCTTCCATAAGTCTCATATTTTTCCCTATCTTCCTGCCCAAATATCTACTAAAATATACAGGCTAGCAAGCAGGAATACATATGTTTCACTTCCCCTAACCTTTCAGGGATTCTGTTTTCAAACATATTTATTCTAGCACTAGAGAGGAACTATATTAGCATTATAATTGCATTCTTTGCAGCATTTTACAAGTGTATAAACAAGTATCAACAGAATATATTTCTACCAAAAATGCAATTTTTACATACAGAATTGCAGCCACTAGTCAATGCTGATTTATTAGAAAGAAGTTGTTAAATATTGGAGTTTAGTAATGTAGTTCAGCATTGTTTGGACTGGATGAGTCAGGAGTAGGCTCCTTTCTCTGTCTCCTCCCAGCACTTGCAGTTTGAGTGGTTTTCATTAGTTATCTATTTGCATATGTACAAAAAAGTATTAGTTCTGTAAACCCACCTCACATATATAGCCATTAGTCAGTAGTACAGCAGCTTCTGTTTGTGAGGTTCTAGTCAGCAATGTTGTAAAACTGATTACATCTCCCAGTTTCTTTTGGTTCTTTTAGAAAGTTTGTGTTGAGGGGTTTAATAGTTCAGTCCTCCTGATGCTCTTGTAGTCATGCTAGGCTTGCTCAAGTAAAATATTTAAAAGGCTTGAAATGTATGTATGTTCATCACTTAAGTAATATGTTTAGAAACAATTATTTTGAAATTAAATTATAATTACATTACCAGCAGCTTTATTTTTGAACAAGTTAACCAATTCCTGAAAACAGAAAAACAACCTCCCTCCAATCCAGCTAACAGCAAAATGAACATATTCTGTTATAAAACATTTTACTTCTATTTATAACTTGTGTAAAGAAGTGAAGCCAATCGTAGTACAGGACTGATTTGTCCAGAAGGATCTCTTATTTTTAATGAGCATATCAACCATGCTATGAGAAATAAACAATCATACCAAATGTTCCACTGGCAACCTGTGTGAATACATCTTATCAGCCAGTTACTACAGAACCATTCAGTTTCATCTCCCACGACTGAGCTCATACAGCATCTCAGTAACGGACTCGCTCTCCTAGAAAGTAATCCCGAGTCCTGAATAATCACCTCTGAGCCCTGTCTAGAGGAAGGGTTGAGTTAAGCACAGCTTCAATTGCAAGCTCAAAAGAAAATCCCCAGAAAAGCTCCTAAGCCAGCAGCTGGGCCCTCCAGGCAGAGGAAAGTGTTACATATCTGCTCCGGTGTCTGGATGAGCGCTCTCACCACTGGAGTACTATAAAAAAGGAAAACCACTGTTCAACCTGACTCCTTCTCAGTGGAAAACAAAAGCTGCCAAGGCATGTTGGGATTGTGTTGGATCTCACCAGAATGCCATAGGTGTGCTCCGAGAGCCCCTTCCAGATGCAGCAATCCTTAAGAGGTTTAGATGGAAACATGTCTTTTGGAGGGATTATAACTCAAGCAGAGGCAATGGCCAGACTGACTCTAAAGAGAAGGTGGTTGTTCTGGGAGTTTTGGAGCCTGCATGCTCAGGCACCAGATGAGCAGGGTTGCACTATCTTAACTTACATACTCTTTACCAGTCCTTTCTTTCAGTTTCTCCACGTTTTTAAAGACTTAGCTTTGACTACTTACAAGTATAAAATGAACACGTGCTTCTAACACAGCAGCAAAAATGTTGTTTTCATCATCATCAACAAAAAATAATTTCCATGGTGCAATTTAGCAGCTGACTACAATCTTTGGGTTAATTACTGAATTGAAGAAAAAAACACCCATGATTTTTTTTTCACTTGAAGAATAAAGCTTGTAAGAGAGTCCTTCACCCCTCAAACCCTTACCGTCACAGAGACAAGTTGTTATTTTCACTATAGTTAGTATACTTATTAAAAGTAGTAATACGTCCACTTTCAATCAGTATGTTTGTATTTGGGGCACTTTTTAATTTTATTTAAATCAATACTTCCCAGGCTCTTATTGGACAAAGAAATACATTCTTTTCATAGACTTATTTAGTCCAAAAATTCTAATTGTTCATTGCACCCAAAAATAATTGGAATTTTACAAATCTGTATTCTAGTAGTCCTTAATTATTTTAAGACAAGTTCAGAGTTGCACCTCACTATGGCAGGTGTATAAATCTGCTTTAGCCAAAAGAATTAAAATTGCCCTATACTAAAGGGACTGTACTGGAGGGCTTTAATGACAAAACCACTGGCATCTTCTGGCTCAGCTGACCTTTGGAGATCCCACCACATTGGTAACATGAGGAGAGTCTGGCCAACCCTTTAGGAATAAACTTCCATTGGTAGCAGCATAGCTACATGTAAATACTTCAAGAACTGTGGTTCTATTATAATCAAGAGCATTACAAGATGCTCAAGCGAAAGCAGTTCCTGAGCTTTCACTTAAATCGTAATTAGGAGAGAACAAAATTATAGGCTAAATACTTCATAGAAGATTTAAATAATGAGATTTGTTGATTTGTTAGAAAAGGTATTGTTTGACTAAGGAAAGGGCCCCCTCTGAAGAACAGTTGGCAAGCACGATTCCTGAAAGGAAAGAATTAAAAATGAACCCAGTAACTCATCTGAATAAAGAGGGAGAGAAGAAAAGTCAAATTTAATCTTAGATAAATCAACCCCTCCCCATATGAACATATCACAGCTATTTAGAAATCCTTTTTGTAAAATAATACATTTATTTGCTTTTAAACTTCACCTGGTTAAAACTGATTTTGAAGCAAGAGGTTGATATAAATGGGTCTCCACTCAGTGACATGAGAACAACACACTTAACATCCTCAGCTCTTCCCCTGGTCTGTGCTATCCATTGTAGTGAAATACCTTAGCAAGTGCCTGTCCTGCACTAGAAGTCCAGCAACTCTGAAGTTACCTGAAGGTAACAGGGGATGCCTCCATTAAAACACAGACAACACCTCTGCTTCCATGAGCAGTAATAGCCAGGAAAACTCTGTAGCAGGAGCAGATCACACATCTGCATCCCAGGAGTGCTGAGAAAAATAATGTGTGTACTTAAAAGGGATTTTTTTTTTTCCCCTTTAACCAACTAGGTCTTACATTCTTCCTGAACTTTACTTTTCAAAACACCACTTTTCCCGTGCCCCTGAGTAGGAGACAGCTGTTCGCCATTTTACAGCACCTTCTTCTTAGCAAAGTAAGAGCTCAGTTCAGTGCTGAATTATACTGAACATGACACCTTTGAAAGTTGTTTGACTATACATGATTCCTGATGAATCACTTTCTTTCATGCTGAGCTGAAAGCCAGGCTTTTGAACTGAGTCTCTACCATTTGCACACTCTCAGGTTCCAAATTGCAGAATTTTACTGCTTTAGGTTTACAAATGGAACAGCAACAGCAAGGCAGACACCTGCATCGCAGGGTCATCTGTCACTCTGCATACTACATCAACTCTTTTTGGTATCAAGTTATGAGTGTGAGGGGACTCTAAAAATAAAGTCTGACAAGCAGGGGCGTGAGGGGCAAGTCCACCCAATTTGTATTGACAGCTTCTGCTTATTTGCTCTTTTTGTCAGCAAGTTTTAGAATATAAAATCTTACAGCAGACAAAGAAATTTTATTGATGATGCTTATCCCTCCAATCAATTTGCTTTAAATGGATAGTATCAACTTCTTAATTTGGCTATTTGAAATTTCTAAGCCCATAATATTTCTAAAGTTAAAAATTGGCACCCATGACAGGTAGTAAAAATGGACCACAGGCTTAGAAAGGGATGCTCCTGTGGCACTGAGAAAAAACAGGATGGCACTAGGGGGGGAAAAAAAAGAGAATTCTACATTTGAGATTCCAAAAGTTTCGATGAAATCAAAACTCCTCTCTCCCATTCTCATGCCTTCTTTGTTTTTTTGGCCTACTCCTCTGTATTTATATTATTGAACATATGTTAAACATTTATCATAATAAAAATACTTTTTGTACCTATCTTTTGTAATTCAATACTTAGTTTAAATATTTTTTTAAAGGTACAGGATAAGAAAAAAAAAGCATCTTTTCTTCATTCACTTGGTAAGCTTCGTATCTCGTATATACATGATACACTTCTACAATTTAAAATAAGAGATTATATTTGAAAACACCCTGAAGGAAAACAAATAATTGCTCTTTCCAAGAACATGTAAGCCCTATGTAAAATTGTGCCTCCTGTATGCAACTGAAATGACTGACATATCAGAAGAAAGAAATATATAGATGAAAAAAATCTTCCACTGGAGATCAACCAGAGGCAAGTATATAAAAACCTACTCTTTTTTTTCCCCAAATAAAGTCTTTTTTATTTCAGTGGCTGCTTAATATTAAAATGTAAAAGAATTTCACTTAAAAGGGACCATAAATACTGACTACTTTCCATCTAACCACATTGATCTTTCATTCTCTTCTGCTCAGCAGCAGAGGAAGAGAGGAGAATCCCCTTTCAGCTTTTACCCTATGGACTGATGTTTACTGGTACTTCCCTAGAAGTTGCACATGTAAACATCCTCAGTTGGAAGCCAGGTCTCCCCTTTCAGCCAAGGGAGATGTGCTGTTCCAAGTAGGTTAGGTCCCTCCCATGACTCCCAGCAAAACTGCATAACAAATCAAGTTATCAGTCTGTGATAGCCAGACAGTCACAGCCCCATGGGAGACCCAGGTGCTACCCTGCCCATTTCTAAATTCTACTTTGAAGTCGTAAATGCATATGCAAACCTGTGGAGATGTTTCTTGCAATCATGAATTTAGGCACCTAGAGGCATCACTGTCATCTTTCTGAAGGCAGGTTTTGGGGCATTTCTGGTTGATTGGGTGGAGTGTGTTGGGGGTGGTGGTGACAAGCTTTTTTGCATATTATTATCATCCCTATTCTTTTCTCCTCTGGAAACCTACCTGTTTTTTTGTTTGTTTCTCAGACTATTCCAGTTTATTTGGAAACACTTTCTGAAGGTGAAATCTCAATTCCTTTTCTGGGACTCCATTAGCTTTGACATACTACAGAAATACCCAGCAATACAGATCTAAACAGGAGTGATAACAGTACCCAGAACCAGGTATAGACAAGATTACACAGACCTCTCAACATAGGTATTTACCAGTTACTCTAAAAGAAATAATAATAAAGAAATGTTTGACTTGGTAATTTTAGC
>JAWWEW010000131.1:8165380-8214054 GCA_035583185.1 Anabacerthia variegaticeps | reverse complement strand
CACAGCACATCAGAAAACTTGATGAAAGTCACACCTACACATAGCATGGCATATTCAAAAAGAAAAACAAACAAACATGAAGAGGACCCAGATTCACAAACATTTAATGAAGGTTTTCTGACAGCTTGGTGGAAGACTTCCAAAACAACTTTTGTGTGGAGTGTTTTCATGTCACACTCAAGTCAGGAGGACTTAAAGACCCCTCACAGTAGTGCCAAAATCAACACACCAGAAAACACATAATCTTTTTGGTTTTTTTCCCCCCCAAGGAGTAATTACCAGAAGGAACTGGAGTTTAGGGTTTCTCTGCATAGTCTTCTCAATACAAACTTTGATGCCAACTTTTCTTCCCACTGAACATCAACGGTAAGCAGACAGCCTTTGCTACAGCATTTGGAAAGATCTGGACCTAGATATCATTTCAACAAGGCTACACAATTTTGATAAGAACAGTCACTTACTAACAACATATTAAATTTGATAAACTTTCTGTGACCCAAAGGAAGTATATTAAATTCACACTGATCTTATAGAAAAATTTGTATGAGAAACACTATGCTTAATACGTGTAGTAAAAGCAAGAAAACCAACAGTAGCAATGCCCAATGACAACATCCTTCAACAAATATATTTGGAAATACTCAGAGCTAAATTACCAAATTAACAGAATTTAAAACCTGACAAACTGACAATCCTTAAGAAATTATGGACTTTTTTTTATACACTAGCACAGAGCACATCCTTTCTTCAAAACGTCCAACTGCAAGTGTTGCATCAGATTCTACTTGGAGAATAACAAATTCCACACGTTCATCATGTTTCCAAGGATAATAACGATACATCATCAAGTCTAACACACAGTCCTTAACCTAAGAGAAACAGTAACTGCAAACTATTCAGAAGGGGTCAGAGAGAGAAAGGACTCTAAGTTTTTATTTCCTTTATAAGGCATCTCTTTCCTTACTGAGATCTCTTTAAAAAAAAAAAGCTTTAACAAAATCCATAGCTGAGATTTAAATCTGTGCCTTGAACTCATCTGTGACTTTTTAGTATAGTTTATGTGGTTTTAATGAGATCACATTTAGGTAACTGATTAAAAAGTAAACAGAAGGAAGTAATCTTGTGTACTTCTAGTATTGTAATGTGGTTAAAGAGTCTTGAGGCATATTCTTGCAGCAGAGACTTTGGAGATAACCCTTTTAATCATATTTCTAGTAGGTTCAGGAGGGTTGCCATGGGGAGGTGATGCAAAAAACACATCCTCACCCTCATTGAAACAGTAATTAGCCAACTTTAAAACATCTAATTGCTCAGTTAAAAATACTAGGACTTTACAATCACATCAAATCTTTCATGAAAAAAGCCCCAGGCAGGTAAATGAACACATAATGCTAGTCTTATTAGACAGCGAAGCTGTTTCTAGGAATGCTTAGTACAAACCAAAGACTGTGTTGAGCATTAAGTACCATATTTCCTGATAGTTTCGATGCTTTGTAAGCATTTAACATTCTCCAAAAAGTGGTCATGCATTGAACACCGAGTAACTCAAGCTGCACATGCTTGAGTAACCGATGGCTGAATTAATTCAGTTACAAGGTCTGCAAGAGGCCAAAAGAAAGAAGAGCTATTTGTAAATGTGCTTGTATGTGAAAGATGGACATTTCTTCTGTTTTCCTAATAATTTTCTTAATCCCATCTAGAGCAATGAAGTCCAGAAGTTATAGGGACAAAACTTACTTCAGCTTTTTTTTCCTTTTTTTCTTTTAAGCTTTGTAAAGTTTCACTAGGATATGTGGGAAGGAACAAAACCCTAAACAATAAAACAGACAAAACCCACAGAAGTGCTTGCTTTCTTTCCAAATATTTCTTTTAAAATAAGCTGTAACATATGCTAGGTACTTAAATAGCCAAAAAATCCAAAACTCTTCTCACTAATCTTTCTAAAAATGCCGGTCGCTCCTCAGGTCTTCATTTCCATTTGTGCAAGCAGCCTGAGTGCCAATATAAAAAGTAATACCATATGTCAAAATAAAGCTTTAGAGATAAAGGGAGTGGAGAGGATACCCTTCATTAATTTCCATTGCACAGACTTTTCTTACATCTACCTGGATAATTATGAACATATTTGTAACTGGTTGACAAAAAGAAGAAGAAACATCTCAGGTATATTCTTGAATCCAGCCATAATTTTTAATTGACTCTGTTGGTGCCAGAATTTGACAAACAGTGTATCCAAAAAAAAGTGAAGCACAAAGGGGTGCTTAGCTTCTCAGAATAAAATGCAAGCTGAATAATCTTTTTTTTCCCCCCTCCAGAAAATGTAGGATACAAGAGACAATAATATTTGCAAAATAACGCAGCTAGTTCAAACTTAAAATCAGGTAATTAGTTTTCAGTATCTCATTTTATGCAATTCCATACACTTCTCACTGCTGAATATTTTGGTTTTCCTCACTGAACATATTTTTAAAATGCCATCCAATTAAAAAATGCTGGGGGGAGAGGGCAGGAGTTCACTCAACATGTTTAATTTCCCTGAGTTTAAGAGTGTAAGACAATATTGCAACACCTGTAATAAAGCAGCAAATCCTAGCAAATCACTTTATAGAAAGGGAAGGGGATTTCTAGTTTGAAAGCAAAACTGATGTCGTGCAACTGACTCTTATGCCCAAATTCTCCCAAGTATGAGAAGACATGTCCCCACCACGAGACCTGGCCTGGCTGGAAGCCAGGTGCCCAGATCCTCATACCCAAGCAGCCTACCCAGATCCATCCTTTGGATGATGAGAAACACAAAGGTGCTGACACCAGCTCTGTTTATTACTAACACCTGCAGGTTTGGGGGACTCTCTCTGTACCCTGTTGGAGCCCACTGCAGTGACCCTCCTTCCTAAGGCCAAGGATATCCTTGCTGTCTTCCCCCTGGGTGTCCAAAAAAGCAGCACAAGGTATATGCAGTGCTCAGGACTTAAAGACAGGCTGACACTCTGCCAATAGATCCTGCCACTCCCCAGGGTCTGCTCCTCCCGTGACTTCCACACCTGCCCAGAACCATCATCCCTCCCCTAGTGCTCCTATTAGCACTCTCAGCAAGAGGCTCTTGAAATAATCTAATGTAAACTGAAGGATAGGCATTGATGCCCATTTTACCCATCCCTGTTATCCTACTAATGCTTGCTATCATCTGGAAACAGCTCAGTTCATAGATAAATAGCCTTGATCGAATTGGTACATCTGTTCCCATTTTACTTGCAAGCACAAATGTGCACTTTTAAAAGTGTATTTAAATATCACACTCCAGCTCTTCTTTTCCTTCTGGAAGCACACTAAGCTCCTCTTCTTTTTGTACAAAATTTCAACTACTGCTGCCTTATTTTTCCATGTACTTTTACGTACACACCCACCCCCCCGCCAAAGGACTGGCTGTAGTTTAACAGCCTTCTGAGCCAACTTTACGTTTAGAATATGTACTGATAAGCTTTTGTTCCCTTCCAGATGTAGCTTACAATAGATGAAAGACCAATATAATTTCATAAAATTCAAAAGAAATTATGTTACTGACTTCAGAATGTGCTGTATGGCCAACAGGGATATATATCTATTCTGCAGAGCATTCCCTGTTTCTCCTTGTATTTACAACATCAATACACTAGAAAGACCAGTAGCATCTACATCTCTACAAAATGAATGTGTACAATGGTATATAGAGAATGTTTCAGCTGTTTACTGTTCTACTGTCTACTCTCAAATGCTGACAGCTTTATTTAGTTGTAACCATTTATATTTAGAAAGGAATCAGAACATTAATACCTTCCAGGGAAACAAGAATTCCACAGTCAAGTACCTGTGGCATTTTATTTTCCCCAACTTACACTCAAATTGTACAGCCAAAATTTCTTAAGAGTTAGGAGTCTGGCTTTGTTTGAAGGCTGTTTGGCTTTTGTTTGTTTTTTTGCTTTACTAAAAGTGTCAGCTTCAAAGTAGGGCAGTGGGTCTGCCCAGAGGATCCCTTCCCATGAGACACCAGACTTGTTGCTCTGTGAAAGCTGATCAGATTAGTCAGCCTAAGTAAAAAAGCATCTTTTAAATATGAATTTTGTGAAGGAAACTCCTCTGTTTTCTAAGTTACTTAATTCAAAGTTAATGCCTTTTACTGAACTGTCAATTAAGAGATTGTGGCTTTTTTTGACCTGTCTTATAATGGTGCAAAAAGACCTGTATTCAAAATTGTAGGCAAGTTTTCCATAACGTTATTGAAAATTAAGTTTGAAACACTGATGCAGTGTAGCTTATTTACATTTATGGGCAGCACCAAATGAATATTTATCCAAATGATCGTGCAGCTTTCCAGTTAAAGGGCTTCATAAGCTTCCAACAGTAAGTTGTTTCTGCTCAAAAAATCTTAATGATACTGACATATTTGTCCCTATCTCTTCAGTCTTTTTTTACTGCCAAGGATAGTTTCTCTCTGCAGTCCTTCATCAATTAATTTGAAAGCTTCATTACATAACATTCCCCTTGCCATATCCTCTTAAAAAGTTGTAACTCTGAAAATCTCTCAAAGGGTGGGTGGTTTCCTGTAGGTTTTCTGTTTGTTAGTTTGTGTTCTTGTTGAAAGATTGACACTGGTATTTTTCTGTAATTCTCTACTGCTTTTGGTCCTCCATTTTCTAAGATTTACAAACCCCTGCTGTTCTCTTTAGCCCACATTTTCTTTCAGCTTCCCATTCTTAAACCATTTTTTTCCAAGCAGCACAGAAGCAAACTTACAGATCTCCATTACTGAGTTCTTCCCACTTCTGAAATAACTAGCACCTTGGGTGCGTTCTCAGAACTTGGTGGATTGCATGAGCTGCTCTATTGCTTAGGGAAAACAGATTGAGATAATTAAAATAGCATTTTAAAAAGAAAATAAAAGGTAGAGCTAATGTGTAGTTTTTGCTGGAAGCACTTGTGTTTGCCTCTAATGCATTTTAAGAAGTATTTGTGTCGAGTTAAAAGATATTTTCCATGATACACTAAAGTCTCCCTAACGTAATTGACTAACAGTGGTTTTGAAGGAAATGGTAAAAATGTTTCTAAAGTGATTTTTTTCATTTGCTCTAGTACTAAGAATCTCATTCACATTTTCAGTTCTGTTAGAAATGGTGTCAATCTGTTATTATTTACTTAAAAGAGAGGCAAAAAGTACAAAAAAATTCACAGTTTATCAGTGTTTCTGAATAAGAGAGAAGAACACACTAACAGTAATAACAAGGATATAAAAAGAATCTGGTTATGTACTGAGGTAAGCATTTTTTTTCTGACAATAATTCAGTAACTTTGCTTCCTTATGCATGAGTCTTATGAGCTTTTCTTCTATAATACTCATTTTTTTTTCTCTTAAAACACATTCTCTTTTTTCAAGGGAGTTCATAAAATATTGTCATATGCTTGCAATCACTGAATATATAACTAAGAAAATTTAAATACTGTGCAGTGTCTGGTACCCCATAAATTTCCCTCCCTGCTCCAAGCATCACATGTCCTCAACAAAAAGATCAAGTTACAGAGCTCTTCGAAAAATACTTACAATTTATGCAATTCTGATTACCCTGACAGTTTTGGAAAGTCTGCAATTGCTTAAAGACATATCAACAGTTTTGCCTCATGGGAGGAGATTGTTTAGGACTAAAAAGTGAAAAACAAGAAGCAAAAGACACAGGAAATATTTGCAGAAATAGAATGGAGGAGAAAGATTTCACAACAGTAATAGTGGATATGCCACACTGGTATTTTTTAGCCTGGCAACAAAACAGTTATTAAATATTTTAGCTAAAAAAAAGGTAATTTTTTATAAAAAATCCTGGACTTCACCAACACATACATTCAAGGGGATGTGTGTGCATGTTCTCACATGTATTCAGCTATACAGAATTGTAAACTGCTGTGATATTTGCCAGTTTAGCTGCTGATATTTTAGAATATTAATTGTTTTAGTATGACTCCATAAACAATCACTCTACCAATTCAGGTCTGTCTGCTTTATTCCCAACTCATTTTAGTGACTATCCAGTAAATATGATACTGCTCAGAAACCAATCAGCAACAGGGAACCAGGAGTGACCACAGTAAGAAGTAGACACGCTGAGTGACGAGCACATTTTGAAGAGTAGGTTGTCTCAGTGTCTCTCACTTTTGACATTCAACCAACCCTATTCTTCCCGATTACTCAGTGCCAGCTGTCAACTGTCGCTTGCCTGGGTGGCAATTAATTACTGTGTAATTAATGGAAGCTTTCTGTTTAATTGCAGTGAAGATCTGATTGGAAAGACTAGCAGGAAATGTTGAACTTTAAGATGTTCTGTCAAGATGTCTTCTTATTAGGTGTGCTGATTTGATGACATTATCAAGCCACACCCAGGGAACAAAGATCCCAAGTGACAGCATCTGATTTCTTGAGCAAGTTGTGACCCAGCGAGACAACACACTGCCAGGTGTTAGGTTACCCCACACACACTTCAACCCCCTTGCCTTCAAGGAGGAGTAACAGGAGTAACAGATCAGGTCTGCACACAGCACAAATCCACATGGCAACATGGATTTTAGACTGATGATTTAGCCTGAATTTCTGTGAAAAACCATTTTTTTTTCCAAACCATTACTAATATAGAATGCTTTCTGCTCTTGGAAAAGGATTTCACTTAAGAACTTCAAGAATACAGTAAAGGATATTTTGGCCAGTTCTGACATGATTTCATAATTGAGAAATACATCAAATATGAAGACTTGAAGCAGTAACTGAAATAGAAGCTTTGTAGGTATTTCCTATCTCTTCCTTGACTAAAAAAAAAATTATGTTAGAGAACTGTATTCAGGTTATCATTCCTCTCCTGAGTGCCCGTTTAAGAAGGTAGAAAAATCCACACCAGCAGGTTGCATCTGGTGTGAACCAGACTAGTTTAGGTGCTGTTCTCCATTCCTTGCACTTTTTAAGCCTTCCTGGTTTCGTACAGAATATGCTTCTTCCTGAGAGAATAGTTTAAAAACCTAGTTAAAGGGTAATGCCAATAAAATAGAGGAGATGAATTCTTAGAGCATTTTGTGTTGAGTGTTGGCTTGTTTCATTTGTGTTTGATGATCAGTTACACATACATAGATGGGAACAATTTTGCCATGAATCAACCCTAAGCAACAGTTTGTACATGAGCACGTTCAAAATTTGCATGCCTCAGCATTTCAAAGACAGAGCTCATTTGCTAATACAGGAATCACATTCACTAGACTGTAATTACAGGGTGATATGTGTCTACTCTGAGAACAACACAAACTATTTTTCCTTGCTTTCATTTTACTATCCCACAGTAAATTAGACACTGAGATGTCTCAAGCACATTGATTATATTTGTCTCATTAGGTCTGGGAAAACTATCTGCTGTGCATGCGAAGGTTTGAAAGGAAGGGAGATGCCTGAAGTAGCATGGGCAACATGTGAAGAAAAAAGATGACAAAGCTGACAAGCACATGAAGAGATGCCTTCAATGGCTACACGAAACATCAAGCAGCTGTATATGGCTCGGTATTTCTGTGGACTACTCTACTGATAGACCAAAGGGTAGAAATAACCATTCACCAGTCTTTTGTTTGGAGGGTTGTGCAATATAGCAATGCTGCTGGTGTACCACCAACACATGTTTGGGGAGAAAAAGCAAGAAAGAACACCAGTTCCATAGCAGAAATAACATGAGTGGAGGGAATGGAATGATAAAGTTTTGTTCACATTGACATCAGTCAGAAACTAAAAGGACTCAGAGTAGGAGTGTGGGACAAAACACTAAAAATTTTGAGCCAAGTCACACTCTTACTGGAAATTGGGGTGACTTGAATAGAATTTCAAAAGAGTATTGTAGGAAAGTAACAAAATAGAATAGGTTGAGGTTCAGTTATGTCTTTCACGCACAGTTGTTGAATTTCTTACTCTGTCACCAAATTCATCATCACGTGTAAGATATCACAAACAGAAAGACAGAATATCCAATTAGATGAATTAATGACATTTAAGACTATATAAGCTCTCTCCTCCATTTCTGTAAGTGTAATTTTACATCACCATTGTATCAGTTTTTTTAATTTCTTTTCTTTCCCCTCAATCAATTTCAAATGTCATTTAAGAGTGTGTAAATCTTTACAGAAAGAAATTTAGTTCCACTCATGCCCTGCCTAAGTTGTTCATTTGCATAGCATGCTGTTTCAAATGTGATTTATTAGTAAAATACATGCTTTAATGACTTGCCTTGTTTCTTAATTTATAAACCTGTGTTGATGGAGGTTTTTCTGTGCTCAGGTTTTTCCAATCTTATCATTGTGTATGTGCAGAACAGTGGCCATTAATCAATGGAGTTTGTTCAGTTACACTAAGAACTCCCAGTTGTCCCAGCCTTGGGGCAAGCAGAAGCTTTTTAGGATCAGCCTTAACTACCTGTTGCAGAACTAGACCTAAGTTGAGCTGGGACTGGTGTCACCCTCATCTCCTCCTACTCAAAGTGAACCACGAGCTAAAGCACCACAATATGGGTGGACACACAAGTCTGAATAGCACAGAAGAGAGTGAGAGGCAGCAGACCCTGTTCTCCAAGCTCTAGCGGGGTTGCTCTCACTCTGTAATTCTAATTTAAACCATGCCTATTCATCTTCAATCCAGGGTTGTAGAAGCAAAGGGAAACAACACCAACTCCCTCCACCACCACCATCATCCCCATGTTATAGGCTAGGACTATCATAATATTAAACCTACTTCTACTGCACTGTCAGAACCATATCAGCATTTTGCATGCATTGTAAACTCAGGGAAAAGAAAAATAAGTTAATTGAAAATGTGCTGCAGTTTATGCCAGTCTTGTTCATGCCACCCTGAAAGAATTCCCACCCTTGACATACATCTTCAAGTATTTACAATTTATCTGTGAGACTCAAGATTTTTCATCACACAGAAAATGTTTCTTTACAAATGCATGGAAATCCAAGCATTCCTAGTTATTTTGTTTCCGCAACAGGATTGAAAACCAACGAAGACTGTTATGAAGTAAAATTTAGATTAAGATTACTTTGCCATCTTGTGAAGAAGGGTAGAATCAGTTGAACCTTACAACAGCAAGAACAATATTCTCGCTTTGCAATTTGCAATTCAACCATTTTCCACTTTGTCAAATTAAAACTGCAGAGCTTCATTGCTGGACTAGTATTACAGTGGTTGCTGACCAAGCACTAACAGAGGGTCTATTGCACAACCTGTGGTATGCTACAGAATCCTTTCTGAAAACTGATGAACTGCAGCTTAGACATCTAACCCATGTTACAGAAAATATAAGCAGTGAAATGCAATCAAAGAAGCCCCTCTAAAACACACCATTATCAACCATAAGGCTGCCTAGGGGACTGGGATAGCTGAAGCCATCCCAAAGAGCTTTAAGTTTCCCTAGCAGTTATTACACCACCATACACTAACCAGTCAGCAAGGGATCATTAAAGCTCTGCCAACCCTCCTCTAACTCTTTGCTCAAGTCCTGTGCATCAAACAAACCCTCTAGTGAGTTTGGGGTTTTTTTGGAATTTCCCATGCCTTTAAATAAACCAAGCAACCAATGACAGCAACAACAGTGTAATTGAATTCACAAGATGGTACTACAAGTTTTGTTCAAAGAATGAGGTCTAAGAAGAAGTCATTCATACCAAAACCAAAATAAACTATGAATGATTTGACAGTTATGGTTCTTAGAACTTACAATACTCTTTTTAATGTTCCTCCCTGACATACTGGAACATAAAAATATTGAAATATAAAAATAAATAATATTATTATGTTTTCCTATTGAGTCTCAAAACAGAAGGATGACCAGAAGAACAAAATATAAAAAACCCACCCCCAAAAAAACCCCAACCAAACAAAACAAATCAAGTGATTTGGAGGATAACAGACTTAGAATTCCAAACCAGACTAATGGTTATCATCACCATTTATAGTCTTCCAATAATCAATAGGAACGGATTCAGTGCTGAAGCTACAAAAGACTACACTATTTTAATCATTAGAGAATAATCGTCATAAGTAAGCTTATAACCAAACTTTGCTCGTTTACAAATTGGAGAGCAGCAGAGAAAGATGAATGGTGAGTTTGCTTCTGCTTATTAGAGGCTTTTTTTTGTCAATGTGTCAAAGGCAAAGAAACTAAAATCCAGTAGATAAGGGTCTCCAGAGAGCACAACGAGTCAAGGATTTTCTGATGAAAGTTTTTTTTCCATAAAAATTGGATTGCCTGAAGGAATATATGAACCAGTTTAGATGAGAAGACCATTTCTGATTCAAACAGGGAAAAGGGGAGGGAAAAAAAAAAACCTTTTGCCTTACCTCTAAATAAGCAAAATCTGTAAAAATTAGAGCACTTAACTGGAACACAGAACACCTCACCTAACTTCATCCCAGAAATCTGTCCTAGCCACCACTAAGTTGCAAAGTAAGCTTGATCATTTTTTTGGCGAAACAGGATTAAAACAAAGATCAGAGAAGAAACTACCAGACATCTGAAGAAACCCACTGACTGCTGGTCACCGTGGTCACCTCAGATGTGAAAGATTAAGTCTCCAGTACTCCTAATCAAGAGATAGTCAGTTCTTTAAAATTCAATTCAATCCCGCTAGCTTGGGTAATGACAACTCTGATAAGAAAGAAGAACTGGTCTCTCTCTTTCATGAAAAAGTTCAAGTTTTCCTCAATGCATAATAACAACAAAGTCTTGAAAAGTACGAGCAGACAGGAGCACGTAAAGACTCACTTTTCCATGACCATTGATATGCATACACCTTATGAGGTCACTCACATGAGGGACTGCACACGTCCTACAAAACACACTTACAGTTCATATTATTGTGGCAATTTGGCTACAGACTGTAAGGATCATTTTGTGCAAGGCTGCTCTGGTTTCAGACAAAACTACTGTTGCTGTCATTTTGCTTTACAAGGTACAGAAAAAGGGGCTGAGGCACCAAGACAAGTATCTGCTGCTCAGAGCACCCCTCCACTGATGTCCCCAGCTGAAGCCAAGATCCACATTAAGGAAAAAAAAAAACACAAAAAAAAACCCCTCATTTCCCTGCTCCCAGGTGTCTGTTTGCTTTTCTTTCACTCAGTGCAGAATACCAACACACAGAGATCCTTTACAACATTGCAGCCTTGATGTCATTCTTCCCACATGTATTGGACAAACAACTGAAAGGTAAGCTATGGCCACACCTGTGTTGGAGTAAACAGGGAGCAGCATCAGAGGAGGGAATGGAGATGCTCTAAATTCAGACTTAGCTGAAGTAAGACCATCATCCTTATCTAGTTTAATTAGAGTATATAGGATTCAAATTGGAAAGCACATTTTTAATAAACATATGCTGAGGTGCATTAGATTCTTCTTGAAAAAGCTTCAAATATATGATTATACCCTACAGATCTGTGAAAAAAGAACAGATATGCCTTGTCTTAAGAATGGTGCTACATAAAGCTTCTTTCTTCTCTAGACTAGCACAAACAAGATTAAAATCATTTCTGAAGTGATCCAGGATGTGTACAGTGCTGTCATTTCTACAGCCAGTACCACATTAAACATCGCCCAGCAAAATAATTAGGCTGGGCTTTGTACGTGTAGTGTTGGTCATGGGTCTTTTTAAAAGCACTTCAATATAGATTAACTGACTTGAAGAACATAAGATGTTGATGATATTAGAGTAGTCTCTTTGAATCATAACAAAAAGAGCTAAGCCTAAAGTAGCTTGCAATTGTTAAGAGATTTCAATGCCTATGAAAAGAAAGAATGACTGATGATTCAGAACTAATTGAAGTTTGGTGACAGATATACACAAAATGCCCTAAGTACAGCATTAATACCAGTAGGGGCAACACTTTCCCTTGTTGCATCCTATGAATGAGATTTACTGTCGTGCATACAAAAATCTTCAGAAAAAAAAAATCTAGCTGAGCAGTTTTTAATTTAACAGGCAAATACAGTGTTTTGTATAAATATTCTTCTCTTTTGACTCTACCCCCAACAGCTCAACCAAACAGAAGACTAAAGCACCAAAAGTTCCCTTTATTAGAGTGCTTTCTGACATGAACTAAATTGTCAAATTAATGACAATATCCATAGGGAACCAAAATCACTACATGGGAGCAATCCCTGTGCAAAGAAGCTTTAGCTGAAGACCAAAGCAGTTCTCATTCCTTATTAAACTATTAATGTTACAATTTTTAAAATATGTCAGCACAATGGTACATTATACACATTTCCTTGCCAGAATTTAATCAAGCTGAGTTTCTCTGATACTGGAACATTACTTCGCTAGTGTTTATCATCTATTTGAAGGAAGTATATACTGATAAAATGGAGCATTTCAATGTCCTGAGCCTTAAATTTTAAATCAGTTCATCAGATTAAAGTTGGAGCTGAAACATACATATTAAGCTTTCTTACTTTAAGCCATCACTTTTTAATAAGAATATTTAAACATTCTCAGTAAGTGTTGGGTGTGGGGTCATTAATTTGGGGGGAAAAAAGCAAAGTTCTGATGTGTTCCATTTCAGAGTTCCTCTATTTTCCTCAGGAGGCAATGTGTAAAATACATTCAACAACAGGTCAAATATCAAAAAATGAGGGAGAATGCAGCAACATTCCCATAAATGGAGTCAGAATTTTGCCTTCGAAAATTTTAAGTTTTTTCAATTATAACCCTTTAAAAAAAAAACCACAAACATCTCAAAACAAAAACAAAATAAAAAAAATCCCAAACTTACCAACTTCTCCTCTCTTTTTCTATCTTACCCTGAAATGATCTGATTCATTAATATTTCCAGCTCTAGGTAAAATCCTTGTCGAACACTGAAGGGAATCATGAAATTACTCATTGTAAAATGTCCTTTTCACATTTTAAATTGTTTTGTCATTTACAAGCATATAAAGTGTTCTTCATTATCCACTGCACGACAGTAGGAAGCGACCAAGATGATAATTTTGATGAAACATACCAGGTTAAACTGAAGATAGGCATTTTGAAAGAGAATTTTTGTTTTGTAGTTTTACGGGTAAAGCAGATGCACAAGTAGCAGGACTAAGGGATGCCTTTGATCCCACCTACCTTTCATGTATAATTGACAGTTGTAATTTGGACTCGGGGATGACAGAAAGGCAGCTGAGAAATTCTGTGAGATGCCTGTGTACAGAGAAACACCATATGCTTGATACAAGCTGAAAGGAAAATACAAAGCTCGAGGAATCAGCATTGCTGGGCACGAGTGCTGCACAGCACAGCAGTCAAATACAAAAGGACGGGCAGCCCACACAGACCTCACCATTGCAACTGTCCTGGGCCAGACTCTGGCTCAGTCCTTCTGCCCACATGAGGAAAAAGCAAAGTATTAGGCTGAGAAACACCCAGAAGCTGAGGAACAGCAATGGGTTTCTTGACAGAAAGCAGGGACAGAGCACAGAGAGTGCAAGACTGTATCCAGGGAAACACCAGCTCAATACCCTAACATTTGTTCTCAGTTGTGAGTTTTTCAAAGGGTAAGGAGAAAAGAGAGAAATTTTAATCTAGCAGACCTCATAGACATTTTTCCAAGTCAGTAGTTCTGCTTTGATTCATTCCTGGCTCCACCACAATGAGCGGTGAGAGTCCTGTTGGACATTGAGGCAAAGGGCTGGAGCACAAGATGCACGAGATGTAAGAGAATGATCTTCAGCCTTCACATCCTTGGATCTCTCTGGTTACACCAGCTCACTCGTGGCCTCACCCACCCCTCAACAGACCTTTGTTACATCAGGAAACAGGCTGTAGTGACAGTGGTATGGGAGGCAAAAATTTAGGTCCAAGTGAGATGTAATCACAGAATTATTTAGATTGGAAAAGACCTCTGAGATCATAAACTCCAACCTTTAACCCAACGCTGTCAAGCCCAACACTAAACCAAGACCTTAAGTGTCACATCTACATGTCTTTTTAAATACCTTCAGGGAGGGGAACTCAAGCACTTCCCTGGGCAGTGCTTGACTACCCTTTCTGTGAAGAATTTTCCCTAACAGCCAATCTAAATATCCCCTGGCACAACTTGAGGCTGTTTTCTCTCATCCTGCCACTTGTTACTCGGGAGAAGACACCAACCCCCACCTCACTACAACCTCCTTTCAAGTAGCTGTAGAGAGCAATAAATCTCAACCCTTTACTCCAGGCTAAACAACCCCAGTTCCCTCCATCACTCCTCATAATTTACAAGAACAGTCTCTGACAATAATAATAATAATTAAAAAAAAATAGGTGGTGTTGGTCATTTATGGGAGAAACTGGAAAAACACCAGCAGCTCGACATTTTGGGGAAAGGGGCTTAAACTCAACTCTCACAAGCTTTTGAATAAAAAATCTAAGTTACAATGGGGAAAAGAGTTAAAAATTTATTTATGTGTAGGCAAGTTAACACTGTAATTAGGTTTTAGAGTGAGCGCAGACGTAACATTCCCACAATGGGATCACTTCAGTACATCAAAGATAGAGCAAATCAAGACTTCACAACACAGATGGGTCTAATTGGCCATTTTTCTCTATTTGCATAGTATTTTGGTCTCACAATAAAAATCTTTAATGCAAGAGTTATTTCTACCTCGATTAATTTCTGTTGAACTGTACTCTTTTTCAAGTATCACCTTGGGAGGACAGATATTACTATTACAGGTAAAAAAAAAGATAGGATTTTCATCTTCTTTTATGCCCTGATAAAAAACACTCAAGAAAAAAAAGTGTCCAAATCCTGACATTATTTTCAAATACAGAGGTAAACACTAAGGCATATAGAGATAGAGGAAGATTGCCTTCCAAATCAAGGTCCTGTGTGCCTAATCCTGGGAGAGCAGAAGCACAAGGTCTGAAAATTCAGATATCTCTGAATTTTCTTGATGTTCCTAAAACAAAAGCCTTTTTTCCCCTCATTTCAGAGGCTTCAGCGGATGATAATTTTTTTGCTGGACTTCATTGTATGATAATGTTTCCATGTTGTTTTAATTGCTATTACTGCTTCCTTCTCTTGGGGTGTTTAGCCCTAGGCATACACCAACAAACTTATGCCTTGCAGACAGATATTAAAACTGTTTTGCGTAAGCACAATTCACATTGTGGAAGACACACTCTATGCCTTTGCACAATAAATTCAAGTGGCAAACCAGCCAAATCATACTTCTACCACAGAATGTTGATTTACCCTCATTGTGCAAGATTACCCTCACTCTTCTGCCCAAGCTACACTCTGGGGAAAGTTACTTGGGGTCAGAGCAGGATTTCACTCACGCTGCAGGGTTCTGCAGCCACAGAAAACAGTGAGCAATAGGCAAGGCAGCGAGGCATGTGTTATGGAAAAAAAAATAAAATAAAAATGAGAACTATGTTCAAAGAAAGCCAGTAAAGAAAATGTTTTAAGGCAAGGAAAAGAAGATGCATTAAGTGTCAGACCCAGGTAACAGTTGAAAACTCTCTCTCCTCTCTGTTCTGCTAAAATAGACACATCAGAATGGCATTGAGGGTCATCACATTGCTGGCTCAGTTTACTGAACACCAGTGTGACATCAGCCCAGGCAGTATTTTGTGAAGTGCTGGAAGCAGGTTCATGAAACTTTTCTTATCCTCAGGAAAGTCAGGTGTTGGGATATACACAGCAGAGGGATTTGTCCTAGCTCCAAAGCAATTTTAAACCACAAAATCCGTAACATATACAATAAATCTGTAAGACAGATGGCCATAAATCCCTAATGAAGCACTGCCAATGTAAATATTGTAAAAAGGATAAATAGCACTTAATTACACCATTGGCAAACAAGTTGGGTTTTTCTTCATCTTCATTCTGCTGTTCACCAGTCTCCCAGGCTCTCTCAAGCATACAGTTTGCACAGCATGGATCAGTGGAGGCTCCACACTCTTCCACTGCATGGCACTTACTCTCCTGTGCCTTTGCTTCTCCTTTTTTGTTTGTTTAAAAAACAAAAACATAGCATTGCTGATTTGAGCTTATGTAGAAGGCATAGTTTTACTCACAAAAACAGACAGACGAGATGAAAAACTAATAGTGGCAAGGATAAAAAAAAACAAACAAAAAAAACCCCAGAAACACAAACAAAACCAGGTACTGAGGCTTAAAAGATAGACAAGTTCAGTGGTTTTATAAGCAGGGGCACAGAATGACACTCTTTTAAAACCCTTCTGCTCTTTTTCAAGCTGTTCTCATGCTCTGCTGCTGATGGCAGCAGGTATATGTTACCTTTCACTTGAGCTAAGCTGTCATGTTTGGTCCTGGCTCCAAGTTACAGTGCTTTAACTCACACCTTTTCACTACTCTGCTATGCCTTAACTGGCTGACTAGCCAAATAGGAAATAGAACTGAAAGTCTTTTCCATCTCTTTTTTCAGGCAAGAGGGACCCTAAAAATATTTTAGAATCAGTAAGAGATTCATTTCTCAAATAAAAAAAAAAAATTAAAAAAAACCTTATTAAAGAAACAAAACAAACAAACAAAAAAAACACACAAACACAACACAGTTTCATATCTTTGATCATTGGGTTTTCCATTTATCTCTCACTCTTGCACAGACAGGTTGAACCTTTACTTATGAACCAGAAAATCTCCCTTGTAATCTCAAGAAACCAGAGATACTACCTTGCCCAACGTAGAGGTAATTTACAAATTCTCAGTCAAGTGACAAGTCCACAACTTCAATCCAGTAAATTGCCCTTCAGCATCACCTGGCAGCACATTCAGATTGCAGCATTTAGTTGTACTGCACTTTTTTCCTCTTGCCATATAGTATAAAACTGTCATTTCTTTTCCTTCAAAATGTGCAATTTATTTTAAGACACATACCTATCATACCAAGTTTCCTTTACCTGTACAGATGCTTTTAAAAGGTTGCTTTTTTTAAAAAAGAATAAAGCTTCCAATACTTAGTTGAAGAAAGGATGGTTTTTTCTGCTTTTAAACTATATTTTAACCCACCCTACAGCTATTGTAAAGTATTATAAAATACTAGACACCTTGTGAATGCAACATTAAGCAGCTTGCTCCTGTACAGTGGACATACAACTTAGTAATTTTTATATAGAATTCTGTATTATCTTCAGCAATTTCATATAAATGTGAATATTGGTTTAGTTATGGTTGCCAGGTGGGAATGAGCAATGTTGGCATTTCTACACCTTTGAGTGAAAATTTCAAATCACCTGATTAAACCAAGAGAGAATTGTGTTTTGAGGACTAGGCACAGCTGTAAGATCTTAATTCACAGCAGATTCAAACCGATGTAGACATGCCTCATGTTTTTTAACTTTCTGGAGTTTTCAGCGGTCTTGACTGGAAAGCATGGGCAAAAAACATAAAAATACAACAAAAGGAAGGTTGGTGTTCCTGCTAAGCCCACAGTCATTTGCTTGGCTGAAGGTTGTGTCTAAATTTTCAGGGAACTAATGAATTAATTTAACTGGCAGACAGATTTTCACCATTGCTAAAGGAAAACACGAGTGATGAGGCTGACTCTCAGAGCATTAAGTCAGAGCATTCAGGGCTCAAAGTACAAGCACGTATATGTACCTCTAGAATTGCTCTCACTGCTTGTATGAGAAAACAATAAGAATCCTCAGGGGATTGTTATATTCCAGTTCTGGCAGTCATAAAAGCATGTTATAAATAAAGCGAAAATGACCTTCAGATTGCACCAATATCATTCACTTTGTGTCAGTGCCATTATATACACATGGTTACTGAATCCCCTCACTCACAGGCCCATGTAACATCTCAAGTCTGTTCTGCTTCCCCACCCTATAGAATAACTTCATTTAGCACACAGAGAGTACTGAAAACATTAAAATCAATTACCACAAGCTTGAAAGCCACCTGATTTGTCATTCATTTAGTCATTATAGATTTGATTGCACTTTGTTGCAAAGTGTGCCAGAATGGAAGAAAAGGGGCCTATTAGATCAGCTATTAGGGAAAAATTCATCAACATGGTTGTCAGGGATTGGAACAGGCTGCCCAGGGAAGTGGTACAGTCACCACCCCTGCAGGTATTACTTAGAGACATGGTTCAGTGTTGAACATGACAGTGCTGGATTAACAGTTAGACTTGATCTTTAATGCTGGAAAAGACCTCTAGGATTCTAGACCACAAACTCAAAAAAAAACCAAACAAAAAAACCCAAGCAAACAAACAAAAAAGCAAAACAAGAAAACCAAACCAAACAAACAAAAAATACACCAGGATATAGAGCTAAAGGATGAAAAGAAAAATGATTTCTCTGATGTGGAGACAATATCACTGAAAGAGAAGCAAGAAGAAAAGAGTGAAAAGGAAACAGTGACATTCAGAAAATTAGTCTCACTGAAAGGTGATTTACTTCTCTCATTGCTGTAATGACACCCAAATTCTGTTTCAGATACATTAAATATAAGAGGCTGCTAGTGTTAGTCATCAAGAATGAAAGGAGTGACATTACTACTTATTAATCTTGATCGATTTCAAGCTCTGGAAGTGGTGATTAAACTTCTTTGCAGAGGATGGTAGGAGACTGCTGAAAACTTCATCCCAGGAATACTTTCAGTTTGACAAGTTTTGCACATTTTTTTTCTTTTTTACCCAACAGAAGAAAGTGGTGAGTAACTTATTCTGCCATTTTAAGTAGTAAAATGTCTCCCAGCAGAGCAAAGCTTTCATCATCTGGCAGTCATGTCCTTAATGAACACAAAGTCAATATTGCCACAATTCTCCGGTGAACACCTTTATGGTTTGTTAGATCTGGTAGCTATTAGTCCTGCTGTCCTCTAGCTATATTTCTCTCTGATCTCCCAAGTTAAGCATGTGTAAGTTGGGTGCGAATTTTGAAGAAAGTGTTCCTAATTGCCTCCAGTTGCTTCTGGGCTTGGCCTTAGTGATTCAGACTCTTTAAAAAGTTGTCTTCAGTAGAAGATAAATTCACCATTTTCACCTTGGGATAACAAAGATGTAAGATAAATCAAGGAAAGGTAAAAAGAGCACATTGTGATGGAAAGAGCCACCTAACAAAAAAGGCTTCAATCATACCTTCAGATAAATTAGATGAGGTCAGCTTTATACCTTGCTCTCCCACTGGGAGTGGTTTTTGTTTCCTGATTTTTCTAGATGTAAAACTAAAGCCTCTTATCTTCTTTGTACACTTACTTTGCCTTAGGAAAGATAACATATGCTAGTCATCTTAAAATTAAGGAAAAGGTTATGGGGCAGTTTTCTTTCTTCTTTTCTTTTTTTTTTTTTTAATGAGTAAGGACTATAAGCTAATAGGGAAGCCATACCATACTGAAACAGAAAGAATTTTTTGATGTTGAAGATATCCTTAATATTGAAAACATCCTTTGAATAAAGACACCTGAAATCCGACAAGATGATATCTCAGCAATTCTTCCTAATATCTACAATGCTAAGTGCAGGACATAGAATAGATCCCCTCCATAAAGAACCCCAAACTTATTATGATTAAAAATTGACAGGATTGAGTGATATTCTGTCTATTCTGTCTAAACCTTCACAGCATTAACCAACCTACCCTAACCCTACCTTCTAATAAGTTAGTGTCTATTATTTCATAGCCTAGACTTGACCATAATTACTTTCTTCTTGTGCAAGTAAGAAAATCACACTGCCAGCAGCAATTCCCCCTTAGAGCCAGTCCAGAAACCCTTCTCTGCTCAGTCCTTTCCACTGTGCCTTCCTTTTTACCTTCCCCTCCTCTACAATTCTTAAGAAGGAAGAGGCTTAGCCACTCACATGTAGCTTGATGGCAGGTAGAAATACAGAAGAGGAAGGACACTGAAGCAGAGCCCAAAATTTCACTCCCCACTAACACTTCACTAAAAAGGAGTTCTTACCTTGCAATGCTGCCACAATCTGCCAAACACATTCCTTTTAATCTGAATGTGTTACAGAATGGTTTGGGCTGGAAGGGACCTTTAAGATCATCTGGCTCCAACCTCCCTGTCATAGGCAGGGACACCTTCCACTACATTCAAGTCCAAGTATTTATTCTTACATATACTGCCATTAAATCAGTCTACTCACCTAAAATTTGCCTTGTAACTTAAAGTTGGATAAAACTGAGGAGTAAGATGATACACCTGCATGTTTAAAAGGCAACAAACAAAAACTCCAAAAACCCGAACAAACCCACAACCAAAAAAACTACACCCTTCCTTCACCTTCTCCATTAAAACATTATTTTATTCCATTTTATCACTGTGAATCTCAATTTGGTAGAGAGAAGCCTAACATGTACATTATATTTATTTCTATCTCATGCCTGCTATGCCATGCATATCATAATTTGCAATACCTGTAAAAAAATACAAACACATGAGGTTGTTTGTAATTGAAAACAACACTGCTGGCAGGAACAGTCACTTCCTAATTAAGATGCGTTTCTAAAAAGTGATTAAGCTATAAACTGTCTTTTCACATGTTAAATGGACATCCTAAATCTAATAACTTGCAATTAAATCAATCAATCAGAAAGTATTTTTGGAAATCACCATCATGTATAGAATCAATCTGAGCGCTCAGTTTCCCTAGAAGTTGCTGTGACCCCACAATCACAGATGAGTAAAAACAATAAAATATTTAAACAATGTATTGGTACAACTCTTCATTACACTGGTTTTAAAACCATGTAGAGTTTGGTCAGCCTATGAAACAGCAAGAATCAAATCGCAAGGGATGACACTGTCAGAAATCCCCAAAACTTTCTTGGTTTGTCTTCTCTGGGCAATGGAATCATCATGTGGAGAGCAAATCATGGGGACAATCACTGCTCCCCTTCTGGTGGGAGGAAAGTTGCACAAGGAAAGAAGAATCTCACCTATTTTTTTTTTTTTTAACATCTTTGAGGTTTTTCTTTTTTTTTTTTTTTAACAGAAAGTTTAATTTATTGTCTATAGTGTCAGCAATGGAAAAGAATCAGAGATGATCCATCCCAGGACTGGCTGAAAGAGTGGAGTTGAGCCCAGAGGAGAGAAGGGTCTGGAGAGACCTGACTTAAATACTTAAAGGGGCCTGTAAGAAAGATGGGGACAAACTTTTTAGCAGGGCCTGTAGAAGTAGGACAAGGGGTAATGGTCTTAACCTGAAGGAGCACTGATTTAAGATTAGATATAAAGAAGATTTTTTTACAACAAAAGTGGCAAAACACTGGCCCAGGTTGCCCAGAGATTTCTGTCCCTGGAAAAATTCAAGGTCAAGTTGGACGAAGCTCTGAACAACTTGATCTAGTCTCTGCTATTGCAGGGGTGTTGGATTAGATTGCCTTTAAAGGTCCCTTCCAAACCAAACTATTCCGTGATTGTATGAAGTTTGCTTTAGATTAACATCAAGCCATATCAATATTTCATTATTTAGTTTTAACTGCTTGGTTAGGTTTGTGCTTTTTTCACATTAGGAAATTCACAGAACCTGTCCTATTTATGCAGTGAAAAGTGATACTTAACTAATTGTACCTTGCTGTCTGTTCAAAGAAGTTTGTCTTTTTTGACAATTTTATACATGTGTATATATATATATATTCAGGAAGGTAAACACAGATCGAAGTGATACTGGTACTTAACAATGTTGTTTTCATGGTTTCTCAGGACTCACAGACAAACTTTGTGAATGCCAAAAACAACTACAGTGTGTAACTAAAAGGTGGCCAGACCTCATACGATCACCACGTTAATTTTTCTCCAGTATGATGTAGCACAGGTTTACAAACTAAGAACACAGACCATTGTTCCATGACTTGCATTTGACTATGTCTGTAACTGAAGGAATCCAACTGCTTATTCTCTAAAACAACTACTACCCTATCATCTCAATAGTTAAACACCACCACTAGGCTACAGAATAAAGACATTGAGAAAGACAGAAACAATTTCCAGGTATTTCACATGACAATTGATTCGGGCTTTTCACAGGCTCATACAGAAAGTCAGTTGCGTTTTGCTGGTATTCTAAGGGCTCCAGTAATGAAACAAACAGCAATAACATGCTTGGGAAAACTTCCCAATGCATATCCTTGAAAAAATAATATATGATTTGCTGCAACTCTCTGACCTTTTCTGTGCCAATAATGAATCCATCTGGCTGGAGTTAAGGTTTTATACATAAGAGAAAAGCAATGTTCAGGGTGCATTACGATAATGCCATGCAATACACAACAGGAGGCTGGAAGGCATAAGCAGAGGTGGTAACAGAGGTAACAGTTTCCTTCCTTCAGCAAATGTCACCTTAAGTTCTTCAGGAAGAAAATAAGGATCAGACATAACAAAGGCTTACCTAACTAAACCAAAAGCTTCATGCAGGGTTTAAGACAAATTCTTTCCTGGAAACCTAGCCAGAAAAGTGTATTTTGAGGATAGAGAGTAAAACATCAGTATTCCTAGTGTACAAGCAAAAAGAGAAGACTGTATGTGATGAAGTATTACTTTCAGGCACTGGGCAGTTCCTTCAGTGAAGCAGTGTGGATTCACATTACATTTCCACAACCAATGCCTCATTTCAGTTCAGGCTTTCTTCCCCAACCTTGACCTGGAATGCCACCAAGCATGAGACACAGCAAATGCAAGACAGAGGAAGGAGAGATACCCACTGATGCAAAGGTTTAGGCCAGTTACAGCTGGTTTAATTTATACAGCCAGAAAACCAAGCAGAATTTGTTTCTTGAGGTTTTTTTTTTTTTAATATTATTTTATGAAGGGATTAGATTTTGGGTATAAAAATCATAACCAAAAGCTGCAAGTAAACAAAATACAGGATTTTCCAATCTAACACTTCAGTGCATGTGAAAATATTGAATATTGATTGTGTATAAAATAAGGATATGTTTGAATTGAAACACAGAAATTGGGAATGGTAAAAAGCTTTAATAGTTTTACCTCAACAGGGCTTAGGAAAGACACTGCATATTTATTACATGTTCCTAAAGAGAACTAAGTCTATGAAGAATGGGAAACATTGAAATGCTTCAGAGCATTAAGAGGAGGCACAAATACCTTGGTATGCAACAACAGTTATTTGGCTCCAAATGCTGAATTTGATTACATCTCAACCAGTATATTTGCTGAATACAAAATTAGTAGACTATTCTATAATAAAAATTTAAATATATATAATTTACCTTCCACCTGCTTCAGGCACACACACAAAGAGAAACAAAAGATTCAGTTCTGAGCAGTTAACTGCATAAACTCTTACTCTGCTTAAGATTCCAAACTGTATACCCCGTGACTCTGTAAATTAATTACATTTATAGGTTTCTTATTTCTTAGTCCAACTAATGAATAGTTTAGCTCTTTGCAAAAGCAAGTTTACTTGCCATCTCAATTAGAAAATTGAAAAATGCCTGAACAGCATTTTAAAGTAGTCATAAATAGATGGTTTATGGAACTAGTAATGTAAGAATATGAATAGTCTTATTGAAACAAGCTATGTGCCTCCTAACAGAACTAAAGTTCAATATAATACTGAAGAGAATGCCTGGGTTCAGTTTTATCTTTCCGAACAATGACAAGGCAGAAGTGTTTGCTTTTGAAATAGAAGAGGGCAAAATAGAAAAGGGGCAGAAGAGTAAATCTGGCACCTGGATAAACAAATGTGTTATTTAGCCCAGTTAAGTACATATTAATTTAGTTATACTATGGAAATGACAGTTAATTGTGGGAATTCAGTACAGCCTAGGTAGTTTCATAAAAAGACTAGAAACTAACACAGTTCAGTATTTCTACATATTCCAGCTTAAAAGGTCAGTGACTACCAAAGACCTTGATCCATAGGTGATGTGCTGATTACTATTCACTCTCCTACACATTAGATACCTTTATTGCTGTGGAGATGGTTAAAGTGCTCTTTATGGCTGCATTTGATGTTGCAGGTAATGCTACATAATTGTATTTAACACAGTCATAAACCACAGGATATTCAATTTATACTTCCTAGCTTATTAAAAAGGTTTAAACTAATTTTTTTTATTTTCCATTTTTATTAGGTTCCTACAGAACATTATGGAAAAAATACTCAGTGGTGTGACTCTTTCACAGACCAAATGCAGATTTATTTCTCCCTAAGGTTCAGCTTCCTGAGCCAAAACATCCTCACCCCCTCACTGCTCTACTTTTCTACCAAAGCTGCAGCAGAACTCTATGATTCTCCACTCCTCAGCCACCCAAATTCAGAGATAGGTTCCCTAACCCAGGTCAGTTTGCTCAAGCAGCTCCAAAATAGCTCCACAGACAAACTGATTAAGTATTGATTAGGCAAACAGACAATGAGGGCAACTGATTTGGCTGAACTGCTCTCTACTTGGCACTGGGGAGGCACATCTGGAGTGCTGGCACCAGGGCTCGGCATCCCAGTACAAGAGAGACAGGAAGATCCTGGAGAGGAACCAACAACATGGGCTATTAAGACAATTAAAGGCTTGTAGCATCTGATACAGTATGTGGTGGTTTGACCCTGGATAAAGGCCTGGCGTCCAGCAAAACTGTTTCAAGGACTTTCTCTCCCCCCACCCCCAGCTTTCACCTTCCAGAGGGAAGAAAAAAAAAACAGCCAGGAATTTAAGGCTAGAGATAAGAACCAAAAAAGGAGCTTTGATTAATGCCATGGGCAAAGCAGAACTTATGCTAAAATTATTACTAACAAACCAAAAATAAGAAATAAAAACAGGTTAGAAACACCTTTCCACCACCACCCCTCGGTCTGTCCATGCCTCCTCCTTCCCCTGATGGTGTGGGGGACAGGGAATGGAAGGTTTGCAGTCAGTGGTTGTTGGGTCAGCCATTCGCAGATGTAAGTCCAAAACTTAACCAGCAGTTCTGTCTCAGGGGGCTTTCCTGTGGGCTGCAAAGGGGACAGCTTGCTTCACCACAGTCATCATCATGGCCACAAGGGAATCCTAACTCTGAGTCCTTCCCCTGTGTTTCATGGGGTCCCTCCCATGACAGAGACCCTCTTCTCTCTCGTGGGCCATTCCATGGGGTGCAGTCTCTTATGGATAAGCTGGCTGTACCTGCTCAGCGTGGGCTTCTCCCTCCATGGATCTCGGCCACAAATCTCTGCCGATCTCCACTCCCTCTTGGGGACTCCCCACGAGGTAACAGCCTTGTTCATGCATCCCCCTGCTCCGACAGGGGGGTCTTTGCACCCCAATGGATCCCATGGGCTTTGATGGGACAGCTCATAATCACCATGGTCATCACCACGTATTCAGGGAATAATAGTTTTAAGTCCTCTCCTTGATCCGTGGGGTCCCTCCCCCTGATTCTCCCTCCTGCACTGACCTTGATGTCTGCGTTGTGATGTTGTCAAGCCATGGCTGCCAATTTCTAACTGTGCAACAACTTCTGAAATATGTTTTCACGCAGGGGCATAACTTAGTTGTTCAAAGGCAGGAAGTTTTCCTCAGAGCTGACCCTCATTGGCTCTGCTCTACAGGATGAGGAAAACTTCCAGAGGCTTCCAACAGAAGCCACTCTTCCTCTTATTAAAAAAAAAAAACAAAAAAAAAGTCTAATCAGATCAACCCACAACACAGTACAAGAAGGTGAGAGAGATAGGAATGTTCTCCCTGGGGAAAAGCAAGCTCAGGGGACATCTTATCATGTTACATAAATACTTTGGGGTCTGAGCAAAGACAAGAGAGAAAGACTTCTCAACAGGGTGCAGTTATAGGGCAGGAGGCAAAAACTGGATTGTAGAAATATAATTCTATAAAAAGTCCAACTTCAACTCATTCATTTTTTAATTAGTTATTATGATGTTTCTTTGCTTGACTTTTTTTTTTTTTGAAGCTGTTGGAGTAGTCTGATGCTGGACCACATTACCCAAAGGGGTTGTAGAAAGTCTCAGTCTGTGGAGAGATCCAAAATGCAACAGGACAGCTCTGAACAACTTGCTCTAGATGCTCCTGCACTGAGCAAGTCATGATCTCCAGAGACATTTTCCAACCTCAACTACTTTGTGAAAGATGCAATGAAGTGTGCTAAGAAGGTATGATCTAATGTAGTGGGACAGATAAGAAAGCTCATGTCCCAGTACACACTGGGACAGAGGAAGAAGGAAAGAAAAGGCACTCATCTTCAAAGGTGCTGGCTCCATAATATGCTTAGAACTGTTAGTCACAGTAGCTGCCTGGAGTCAAAAGTGGACTTGAATGCTTAGTATCTATTAATCATTGATATTTTATTCTACTTGTCTGGAGAATTAAAAAAATAATTACACAAGAAACACAACACACAAAAAAAGAAAAAACAAACCACAAAACAAAAAAACCTACACCTGCAATGTGCATTTGCTTTCTCCAGCTCATGGACCCCTGCTTATTTGAGTGGTAGAGTTAACCAAGGAAAACATAGGGAAAGGAATCATACACGTTGACTGTTAACACCTAATGATGGGATGGATGGGTCTGTATCATCCTGAGAATGGGTGAGCTTTGAATTGCATTAGTGTAGAGAACAAAACATCAAGAAAGGATACTGGGAGACAGCAGTTCAGCCAATTCAATCAAAGTTTGGACTGCTAAGTGTAAAATGCTGCAGGATAGAGGCAAGGGGATACCCAAAACCCATAAAGACAAGGACCTGCAATTGATGTTTCCTCCTTTAATCCTTTAGAGGAGAAAACAATCACTCCATCAATACCAGTTTCTGGCTGTATTACAGTATCCAACCAGGTTTCCTAGAATCCAAAAACCTCTTTGCAGCATAGCAACCTCTCTCTCTTGCCTGAAACTGCAAGTCTACCTTGAAAGAAAGGGATATTTCCAAATTCTCCTGAAGAAAAGCACAGTCACCATTAGTCAGCACTGAGTGTTGAAAAAAATGAAGAACAAGTAACCATTATTGCCTTTATTCTCATTATCCACCAGGAATATCACACATGACCCCAAAGTCCCAAAACAGTCCCAAAATATAACAGTGTGCTGCATAATTTTACAAGCTCCTAGTAACCATCCCACCTCCTCTTGCTGGATCCAGCTGGGATGGCTGAGAGCAGACTGAGAAAATATCATATGTGCTCTCCCTTATAGAGCTTTCTGTCCAGTGATACAGTGACCTTTCAGACACATCCAGTGCTGCATAACAAGGGCTTGAGAATTCATTATTAGTCTAAGGTTAGTACGTTCATTATTACCATACTATAGTGTAAGAAGAAGAAATGCAAAACATTAGAATATGGAGAATTATTTGCTAAGAATTCATCAACTCCTTTCATTTTAACCATCTGATGCTTATTAAACTACTCAACTATATATTGACTCCCACTGTCATTGGTAGTATTAAGACTTTGTTTTTGTATTAGTGACTTTAGGCTTCATATTCCTAAAAATGGCTTGTAGTCTTTGATTATGCTACATTTCCTTCCTATTCATTGCTTGCAGTCAAAATAAATAGTCCGCTTTTTGCTGAAGCATCTCAAAAGCCATTTAATAGTAGGTATTTTTAAGATGTTAGTACTATTTCCAGTTTGTCTCAGCCAAGATCATAACCCACTTATCTGTAGGCATCACTCACAACTGAAGCCAACTTGGCAGTTCTTCAGGGTTTCGATTGAAAAAGGACTCTTATAAATGAAATGGGATGTTGGGAGGGAAAAGAAAGAACACTGCAATTTTCACAAAAATAAGACCTACTTACTTAGTTTTCACTATTGAAGTGCAGCTGTAACTTTATCTTAGCAGCAGTTATAGTTACTTTATTTTTGAAGAGGTAAAGAGGTAAAGTAGTAGCCTTCTCATCACATTGTTTCTCCTTCTACTGTACCAATCTGAAATTCACTGGGCCTCCCGAAAACCAAAATTGAAATTACTCTGTAGAAGGAAGAAGTGCAAGTGGAGGAGAAATTCTGGATTCTTTTTAAGTGAACACTTCTGCAGGACTTTTCAAATTTTTGCAAATTCTTTTCAGCCTTGATTTTTTTGAGGGAGGTAGAATCTGCCTTTATTATTGCAAAAACTCAATACTGGGAATAGTCACCTTTTAATTTTCATATTAACAAGACCTGCCTTGTAAGTTAGGACAGGCCCTTTTTATCTAAACTTATTTCATAGCAATTGCCAGGAGCTCAGCTGGGGCAAACACTCATGTGTGAGTTTTAGACAGTGCTTTAGCATCAGCACTGTTTGACCAAGAAGAAAAAGAGTTTTGCTTAAGTGTTACAGGCTTCCTGAAATATACTCTGATTTCACTTGTGCTCAATGTCATGCTGACCTTGAGAATGTACATAATTCATGGAAGCACAGTACTTATATTTATTGTGAGAGAACATGCTCCCTATTCTTGTTTGGACTCTGCTCTGTTACATCCATGTAATCCCAGAGGCTGCTAATTGACAGTGGCAACAGACACAGGCAGAAATTAAAGCCCTTCTATCATATTATTTTCTTAAGACATCATAAATCATGTTTTACAGTGCAGCACTGGGTAACATCCCCCAACTTTACAGTTATTCCATTTCCACCCCACAACTATTTTTTCATAAAGGATTTAAACATGACAGTGACCTCCACAGGTGGACATTTCAGCTCCAGAACATGCAGGTACATGGGCTGTACCTGTAATCAGCAGATCACTGGAGAATCTCAAGAGCAGGCTCAAGCCATGTGCCATATCCTGGAGACACACCCAAGAGCAATGCCTGCCCTCCAGATAATTCCTCCTGCTGATTGCAATTAAACCGCCACACATAAAAATACAAAAATCCACACCCCCCAAGAAAACACACACCCTGAAAACCAAAAACCTGAAAACAGAGACAAACACACACACCTTTTTCAAGACTGCCTGCTTCACCACAGGATAGCAGTCTTCAAGGTTTCAACTGGAAGCTCCCAGAAGAGCAAAACCCCTGAGCCAGTGTCTCACTGGCTCCCTACAAACCACAGCTGCCAAAATAATGCAAGAGCCCTGCAGAGTTTTTAGCCAGATGAAAGCATATATACTCCAGTTTTGTTTTCAGGAAGATTTTCTGCCTGTTATTTAGCAAGAAGGGATAAAAAAGGTAAGGTCAATCCTATCTGGCATAGCAGAATTCACTGAAAGAGTTGCAGTCTGGTTGCAAAATAGAAACTGAAAAAACATCAAACAATTTTAGCACCAAACACTACCCCTTCCATTTTTATCTCAGTTGTTTATTTCAAGGGCTGATGGCCATGGCTGATATTTAATGAGGACATAAATATAACAGAAAAAAATACTAAAAGGAAGTCCCTGAGTACATTGACTGATCAGCCCTATTAAAACAATAATAATAATAATACAAGAAGAGGACCAGAGTACAGAAACAAACCCTTGAGGTCCAGTTGGCAAATCCTCCTCTAGTTGGGAGGCTCATGCCTCACTCTTTTACAGATCTCTGGATGGAGGTTTTTCTGAAGTACAGGAAGAGGATTTTGCTGCTGCAGCAGCAACTTTGCAGGGTTTGAGAGTTTTCTCTGCTTACAGCAAACAAGGTTCACATCTCCCTGAAGATCTCTGATCAGGACAATCGAGTAGCAACACATCAAAACAAAACAAACAAACACAAAAAATAAAAATCAACCAGACTGAAAGATTCTCCTTTCTGGAGCTCAGGTGCATCATCCATAAGATGGTTTCTATAAATTAGATACATTTAGCCCTTTTGCTCCATATGTCCTTTCTCTGAAGGAACAAATTTATGGAAGTTCACTGGTTCTAACTCCTGTGAATTAATTAAAAATCTTAAATCCATCATACTTTGTTGGCTGCAATAGTTACATAAGAAAGATTATGTGATTTGAAAGCTGAAAGTGTAGAAAATACGGTTTTTTGAGTTAGTCATCTAACTCAATGGATTATTTTGGTCAGGGTTAATTTTAAATTAGAAATTAAGATTTTAGTAGAATAAAATAAAACACAACTCACTGAAAAGCTTATTTTCTACTGTTGCTGGCAGTTAATGTTAAAATTAAGCTACTCTCTTGAGCATTCTCACTCAAAAATCATCTCTGTACTGAATAAACTCATATGACCTGAATATGTTACATCTGCCAGTAGGCAATAAGTGCTAAAAGGCAATAGACTGGAATTACCGAAGGAGCTGTAGGAAACAGTTATAAATGAGAAAATATCTTGAATGACATTTAAGACAAGTCTAACATGTAAAGCATGCAGGAAATATCTATCAATGAAGAGAAGGAAAAAATGAAAATTAATGTTATGTCCGTTTATATTTAAGATACAGCCCTTGAGACTAGCTTGGGACCTCTTTAAAAAAAATGTCTTTTCTTCCCTTCTCAAGCAAAATGAATAACTTTTCTCACTCAAAACCATACATCGAGACAAAATTGCAGATGGTTCTTTACATAATTGTGACATTTTTATCAAGGAAGGGAAAGGCTTCTTTAATTAACCCTAAGTGTGTGTATATATATATATACACATTTATGTACTATAAATGAGTTTTTCCACCATTTCAGGATGACAGTTCTTGCTTTCTAGCTCCACACTAGTTTAAAGACACTTCTTTCCAAGTGTCATCTTGCCAAAAACAACCCACTAGGGCTAAGTGGAACAATAGCTTTTTTAACTTCATCAGGATTCACAAAACTATTAAATCACCTCCTTTCACCAGAATGTCAATGTTAACGACACCACCATCGTCTGAAGCACAAATAGCATCCTGCATCACGTGGCACATGAACAGACATTTAGTGGGCTTTTTTTTGCATCACAACACTTATTAGTGGGATCAGTTAGAGTGCGCCTTGGAAACAGCTATTTTCATGTTATTCAGATAAATGCTTTTCTAGGAGAAGAGCAAAGAAAGATATTTTAGTCTGTAGGGAAATTGCAGAATTGGGGGGAAGCTGCCTTTTTTGTATCTTTTTTTTTTTTAAACACTATTACTAAACCCAGGCAAACTGTAATTCAACAGTAGGTTGCAGCCAGAGAAAGATAAGGAAGGGGCAGGATGGGGGAAAGCGTGGGCACAGGAAAATTCTATCCAGGTTGCTGGGAGGAAGGAAGTATTTTGGGGACTAGGGACAAGATAAACCTTTTGGCACAAGCATGCAAAAGAGGGATAGATGCTAATGAAAGTAAAACTGTTCTTCATCAGTCCATGTAATCAGCACAGAGCGCAAACCACAGAGTCAGCACCAAGGGCTTACATCTCAGGTGAGGGAATGGAGCACGCCTATGCAAATGCTCTTCCATGATTTGATCTCTGCTTATGGAGGGTGACAACACAGTTCTTCATTTAGAAAGCATTGCCTTGCTTAGCTTATGAACGTGTAAGCACCAGCAGAGGAGTTGACCTTTAAACAAGACATCTCTTCTGATGAGAGAAGTACAGTTAACTTATACTAAACCAGCAGCTGTCCTGGAAAAGTGGCTATTGGCTGCAAGCAAGCTTGGCTGCCAGCAGGGACCGTAACATTTTGGATTGCAGACTAGCAGTAGATGTTACAGAAGTCCTGTGATTCATCTTTTGGGGAGAAGAGCAGACATATGGAAGAGGAAGAGAATAATTCACTGAAACTTGCATTGTTTCAATTTGGAACCCAAGTCACCTCGAAAAAAGAGCAATACATGATTTACCAGTATGTCACAGCAGAGCTCAGTCATAATTCTTATCAATGTTGCCACCAGGAAGTGTATTTATTCCAAGATGCTTGAGAAATAGGCACATCTTACTTGTCTCCTTTGAAGTGGATTTTGGTTTTCAGGTGGTCCAGGCAGCAATTCCCTCACATCTCATCCCTTTCCATTCTTGATATAAACAGATAGCTATTTAGATTTGACTCTTCCTACATCATCGTCTTTTGAGGTCACTTAGGGCATACAGGATTTATGCTTGTATCTATGACTTAAAAAGCAGCACACCCTTTATGCTCTAGAAACATTACACATTTAGCATCATTTCCATCAGCAGTACAACTCTCTTCCTGTTCCTTACTCAAGCCATATTGATAATGTTCTGCAGTACTACAGCAGCACAAATTGCAAACAGAAACACGTCTTGGAAAAATTCACATCAACAAAAACAATCACACAGAAAGCACACCGACTCTCACAATACAGAGCTGTATGGACACATGCCTGGGAAAGTCCATTTCTTATGGAAGCCTATACATAAATAAATAAAACTTTTTCAAATACTTGTGACAAGTGGTCAAGGTAAAAAAAATAGTTACCCAGGCTCCTTATAGGGTAAATAATCTTGTCCTGACTCCTTAATATAAACCTCAGTAAAGAAGATAATTTTACGTATTAAGTCATGTTTACAGAAGACCATCCACCTCTGGGAAGGTGTGCTTATAAATAAATACATAAAAGTTTTACTGAAACCACACATGAAAATACATCTCAGATGGCATGGATGAATATGAAGATAGAAATGAAATTCAAGGTTTGCTTATAAAAGGGTTTCCTTCAGGTTTCATCAGCGTGTAACCACACACCTACACATTGCACACTAGTCAGTCTGACTATCTTCAGGTTACCCCCAACAAGCACAGCCTGCCAACCTCTGCATCACAACCTGCATGACTCCATGCTCCTCTTCCACAGAAAAGAGCAAGTGCTTTGAACAAGGAAATTCCCTGGAGAAAAGTGGGTAAGGTACCACCCACAGCTCTAATATATAAATTCTAACATGGTTGGCTTTTGAAGCTCTGTGTTTTTACGACTGCACAGAGTTGAAAATTCATTTCCTCTCCAAAAAGAAATCCGAGTCTGAATTTATTTTTAGAGAAATACAGAAAGTGCTTGCTACTACTGACACCTAAATGAAAGGGTAGAAGTAACCTGTACTGTTTAGCATAAAACTAAGCTCCATTATATTCAGATATGCTGTAGTTTCAGTTGAAACAATATCCTGGAATTTCTCTTTTCATTTTGGTTTCAGTAGTTATTGACCACATTTTTAATCCTAGGCTCATTTTTGGATTTCTGACTAGGGATTTCTCTCAGTGAGATAACACTAATTTATAGAATTTTTTTTACATGTTTACTTTCAGTGAAATACATTTTACTAAAAATGCACAACTGTCCTCCTGGGGATTTTTAGGCTTACTGGATTTAGTCTTAAGTGACAGAGCCCAAAACACCACATCTACTGCTTTCCCCAGGGATGAGAGGATTCCATAGAAAACTGAGTTTAAAAGCATGAGCAGGTTTTAGTTTTGTATGTGTGTCTTTGTAATTGAAACTTGCTTGACTGTATCCATGATGTCCATTCATGTCTGCCTCCTTTCAGAGCTTGAATTAAGACTAATCCCTGAAAAGAATGATTTCTAAGAGGAAAACTGTTACTTTTCAAAAAATCTGACGTTTACTTCCAATTTCTAAATCTTAACCCTTAATAAGTAATAATGAGCATTAGAGAAGGCACAAGGAGAATTTTTGATGTAAGATCAGAGGCAACTCAGAAACTCAAGGACACTTGATAAGTTAGAATTTACCTAATAAATGAGCTGCATTTTTGATGTATTTTGATTATGTAATGCTTTGCTTTAGTTTGGACTTTCATGACAGTTGAAAGCAAAGTTATCGTTATCACAAAAACATTTAAAATGAAATTGGTTTGAAAACAACTATGTATGATATTAAATTGTAAATCATTCTCAAGTTTCTCAAGAACAAAAGGTCAGATGCATAGCTTATGTAAATCAGTGTTCCCTTTTTGATGTTAATGTCATTGTATTAGTTTCAAGCCAGGATTTGGTCTGTGGTGTCCTAAACTTGAAGTTTAAAACACTTTCTTGCAAGATTTGACTTCCTCTAATCCAGATCTGTCACATAAATTTAGCAGGAAAGCCAGAGATACTAAAACAAGAGCAAAGAAAGCAGACCTGTGTCAAACATAAGTCTAAAAAGAAAGTTTCTTCTCTAAACCTGTCTCTTCACCCTCCCTCATTTATTATTTCTTCATTTGCATCATTTCTAGCAATCCCACTTCTCTATGCATTCTCCAAATGTGTATGGAATACTCAGCTGTCAGCTTTACATGATTTTTTCATCCCAGTTTACAGATTTAACTTTTGTTATTTTTTTCAATCTTGAAGTTAGACTTGGAGTTCAGCCATGTCATGAGTCATGCAAAAACCATGTAGAAATTTGACACTAGATGTGATATAGATATTAGACACTTTATTAGCTATAAAGTGCCACAGACAGACTGCTTGCTCTGAAAGAATTTCTAAGATCAAGAGAATTGCTGAATAAAGAGCAGCTGTAGACAGGTTATGATTTATTTGGTATCTGATCTAGTACAGGATATATTAATTGGTGGGTAAAGTCATTCCAAGACTTGCTGAAAAGCTGCACATCTAGAAGCTGTATATACTCTCATATGCTTTGACCTAGCACAGTTAAACAGGCTTACACATTTCAGTAACTGTATAAAGCATCCAGACATCTCAACAGGAACCACGCTCCAGTGGTAGCCTTTCAATGACAGCAGCAAAATAAGACTCATAATTGTATGTCATTATATTATAAGAAAAGGAGACACAGGGAATAGAAGCTCTTAATGGAGAAAAGAAAAATCAAATCTCAAAGCTATTGCCTCTGTTTTTCTTATCAAAAATCTTGAACAAATACATGTAATGATCTTTCAAAGCAGTGCTTTGCTATACATTTCATAAAGACAGACTTCACAAAGCCTAGCTGATATACATCAGCCTACTCCTAATAAAAAGTTCTGTATAACAGAAGAGAGTATTTCTCATTACCTTCTGTGGTCCAAGGCTCAGTTTTTCTAGACTCAGCAGACCCATAGATTTTGCACACCAGTAGGTAGGAAGAAAGAGAGGAAAAGACAAAGGAGGAGAAAGTAAACAAGTACATGGCTTATAAAGAATTTAAGTAAAAAGTGTGCTGCCCAAACCTGAACACACTATTCTGTAAAAAAGTTTACCAGGTCTGAACAGACAAGGATTACTTGAGAGATGGATGGCATTCTGCTCACTGCTTCAGTTGGAGGTTTATGTTTTACAAAGACATTTGTCAAGGCGACTCTTACGCTCAGCCTGTGGCCCACTGTTCTTCCCTGCAGATCTACCTCACTAGTTATTCAGACTTGCATTGGTGCAGTAGAAACTCAGCTGGAGCTATCTTATAATTAAATTGTTGTCAGTTCACATCAAATTTCTTTAAGGACACTTCAGCTGTTCTGTTTGTACCTGCCATTCTTCCTACAACAGCAATACCTGGTACTTTAGCAGAATGGAAAACCACTAAGCTTACAAGTTATTAATGAAAAATATTGAACAGAGCTGAATTTAGGAAGAGCCCATGGAATCACACCCTATGTGTCATTGAATTTGACAGATAAATACTCTTAGATCGTGCTTTTTCTAACTACTTTTGAACTCACCCATACGTAGTTGCCCTAATAGACTTATGAGGGTATCACAAAGTACTCTAAACTGTACAGCTTCTCTTTGGTCTGCAGGGCTCGTTACCCAAACATAGAAAGAAACTAGATTGACTTGGTATAGCGTAATCTCACCAATTCCACATTACCTTTTTTGTGCTCATTCTAATATTTCACCAGAAACTGAAGGTGACTTGACTGCAACTCCAAGAGCTTTGCAAAAACATATAAAGTACGAATTTTAAAGAAGAGGAGAAAAAAAAAATAAAAGAAGACACAAATACAAAAAAAATCTTCACTTTTTTTTTTCCCCCTCTTCCATTTACTAGGTTGGTTTGGGGTTTTTTTGTAGCTAAATATGGAGTGGTATATTATTACCACAGAGGATCCTCACTGTAACTATTTACAACCCCACACCCTGCACTCACCCACTAATGTCTCAGGATTTTTTATCTGGTCCTACTCCTTAAAATAAGCTGAAAAACTGTCTAGAGATCCTAAAACTGGAGTAACTCACAGACCCACAGGGCCACCACACAATGTTTATCAAGATTATAATAGCATTGCAAATAACATCATTACTTCCTCCCTCGAGACAAAGAGCATTGCTACTCCCTTAGTCCAAAGAGGATTAGGTCTAGAAAAACCCTTGGCATCATGATATTTTCTGAGGTACAATGAACAGGATGTTAAATGTCAGTCTTCAGGATTGAAACCCATGGTTCCAGCACAAGCTGGCGTATATTAGTTTCTCCCTTCCCCCAAGAACCTAATCTTAGTTAACTCAAACTCGATTAATTGTTTAAAAATACTTTCATCTTAGTGATCTATATATTTATGCTATATGCATAACATAGAAAATTCCAGCTAAAATAAAACAAAACATGACATTCCTCCTCCTTTAAAATGTTTGCAAAAATAATGCTTTAAGATCTTAAAAATATCACAACATACAAACTGGCTCCAAGTGAATAATTTAATGCAAAGGGTAAATTAAAGTTTGAATAGCAGAAATAGGCTACAAAGAGGAGGGGGGAGGATAAGAAACAAGCAGTTTATTTTCTTCATGCCTGGATATTTGGCCATGAAACTGAAGCCATACATCATCCATATTGTCAACACCACCAGTGCTCAGGGCAGCTGTTCTTCAGGTCAATTGCTTGAGAATCACTAAAAAAGAAGCAGCTTAGCTGAAGTAGTGACCCAAATAATTTTGACATTAACAGGTACTCTACTTCCAGACGACGTCAGAGTTGTAGGAGTCTGATCCTTACCTCCTCACTAGTACCAGTTTGAGTGCTGGGAGGAGCAAAGTGGGCAGGGTACTTGATAATACACTTAATATAAAACTAATCTTGAGGATGCCACTAGTAAAACATAGCCATATTCTATTTTGAAACAGCAAACAGCAAGAATTGTCCCAGTTCCTACATCCTTGTTATCATATTACTGTTCATATGAGACAAAGCACATCTGTATTAAAAGCTGTAATTACCAACTACGCATGTAATAACCTTTAACAACGTTGATAACTACTAAGAGTTTGTGAACTTACAGGAAAGTAAAGGCCAGGAATTTCTTTGTGCAAGTATAAAATCTATTTGTCTAAAATAACTGACAATTATTAAAGACAAGAGAACTGTACCTATGGAACTCCTATTAACAGGTTTATATATGAAGGAAAAAAACAACACCGAAAACATTGTGCCCTCACAGGCTCAAACCATTATTCAATTCAGACTCAACTTCTTCTTCAATGGTAATATAAATTAGTAATACAAAGGTAATACATTTTTCAAATCTAGGCAATTTAAAGACTGAGCAAATTATGAATTTGGACGACTGTGTTTTTTAAATAGAGACAGATGAGCACTTACTGTTCAGTAAATTCCCCAAAAACTATGCAGATGTTTCAGACACATGGACAGCTAAGCTTTCAGTTACTTACTCCAAGATGGAAAAAAAGTCCCCTTTCTTTTTTTCACTTGTTTTTTACCTGCTAGCTAATAACTAAAAATATTAACTTTTTTTATTATGTCCTTTGAAGAATAAAGACATGTCTGACTTTGTACTGGATCTGCCTGGACAGTTGACAGCCCATTAAACTAAAGTAGTACAGGCCATACATTTTAAGTTCCTGATTTTCAAAGCACACCAAAATTACTTACTACATACCTACAAGAGTACTTCTGAGACACTTTGAAATCACACATTTGAATTTCTTTGATAAACAGCTTTGGTTTTGCTGCAAAATGGTAAAGCAGCAATTCAACTATCTTTATGGTCAGGAACCTTAAAGAAGTGAGGTGCCCATCATTAATACTTTTACTGTGAAAATTCATATTAAAAGCTTTCACATATGATGTTACCACCCTCTTTTAATCCAAGAACACTCAGAAGCATATCCCTAGCATGAACTAGATCCTTCTGATAAGCTGATTTCTAACTGATGATTAGCAAACCCATGAATTTTATGCACAATGCATCCTGCCTCCTGCCATTGTAGCCAAATGGGAGGAGGTAAAATAAATACTGTACTTTTCTTTTACAACAACTCTAAAGCTCACTTAGCTGTGATGCTCCCTTCTTCTGAGCTCCCTGTAGCAATACATAAAAAATAATGAGCTCTACAACTTTAATTCATTTTCAGTATGGCCCTACTTTACATTTTTTCCCCTTCTCCCAATCTAGTCAAAGAATAGAAAGACTTTAAACTCAAAGATATTTGATAAATATATTTCTGACAATCTATTTCTGGAAACACAGTGGAAGCTTTGATGTTGGATGCCCCCTCAAGTTGAAGGCACAGATGCAGTATAAAGAACTACAATAACACATCACATTTTCGTTGTGGACACAACAAAATTGGTTTACATAAAGGAGCAGACTTTGAACCACAAAAGTAATCTGTTAAGCAGCTAAGAGAATGCTTAACACAAAGATTCTGATCTTTTCTTCCTGTTGCAAAGCATCACAGCCACCTCATCCCTTTTGTAATGGGGCAAGGACCAGCTTAGTGATGTTCCCCAACAAACATCTTCAGTCACTAACCTAGACCATTCCCTGCTGGTCTTCACTCCAGGTGAAGCTGGAGATCACATTCACACTTTCATGATTATCCTTGCCAACAGGATCAGAGGTTGCAAGGCTGACAATACAGAATTATCTTACATAAGGAGAGGCTGAGGGAAAGCAAATGGAGCATCAAGCATCCATAGCTGTGTTTTACCTGCCCTCAAGCAGATACCAAAAACACTCCCACACAGATTTTTTTTTTTTTTTTGGTGACACTAAAACACATCCCTTGAGTGCTTTTTATGCGCAAAGAAAAAAATCATACTTTAAAGAGTCAATTTAAACAATAAGAATGATTTTCAGCATAAACAACAACATCTCAAAATTATACTCAACATAAGGCAAGATGAAGTGCCCAGTTATATGCTTCTAAAATGTAATATTTGCTCTCCATTAGTGCAAGTACACTGCAAGACTTCCTGGCTAAAACCCTAAAATCATGCTGACTATAATATGAAACTCAATGCAATTCCAATTTGTGTTCAGTTTATAATAATGATGTTCTTTGTATAAGCAAAGAAATTTACCCTGAATTAGCTTCTTTTTTTTTTTCCTGTAATAAAACTAATATTTAATTTCTGAAACAGTATGGACTAATCCATGTATTTTTGTGGGAGATTACTATATATTTCTAGCAGGACTACAATGGCAAACATTTGCTGAATTTATGATGCATCTTTTCAGGCAAGTAGTACTCATCAGGATTTAGAGGGAGTACATTCCAGACTGTTTTAAAATCTAATTCCAGGGTACATCCTCCTAGACGTCCACATTAAGCTGCTGAGAACCTGGAATTCAGAGGTTTGTATATCAAGCTGACTAAGCTGAGTTGAAGTGAGTCTACTCCTTCAAAATGAAGTCAATAATTACAAAAAGTTCCAAAGACATTGAATTAGTTTCCATATAATCTGCTGCTCTCTAATTGAATACCAGCAAATTCTAATCTCATATACTGCAGGGATAGATGCACATCAGACAGTACATTTGTAAATTAATAGTATATATATATGTACGAAATATAAGTGCTAAAAAAAAATTCCACCCAAAGTACACACACTTCGAGGAGATACAAACAAAAAGAAGAAGAAGGGAAAAAAAAAAAAAAAACAAAAAAAAAAGCATCACCCCAAAATATCCAAAGCCTAATTGCATGCTGCAAAATAAGTATTATGAAACCATTACTGAATTAAACTTGAAAACACTAGTCATTGTTGCTGTCACATTTGTATTCTAGTTCACAAAATATCCTTTCAATTCCAGTTTAAGTTATTCCTTATCTTCCAGTATACCTTTAACATTAAATCAGCTTAACAACTGACTGTGATTTCACTACAAACTCCCCAATTTTATTCCTGCTCCACTTGCCTGATTTTCAGTAAGGAAGTATAAACACTGCTCTACATGAGGGACTCAAAAGTTCTATCATTTTTTCTGGGACTTCCATCAAAATCTTCTCCATAGGATCTTTATTTCAGACCAGGCAACTCTCCTTCAGAAACACAACCTGCTTTCTGTATTCCTAGACATCAAGCTTAACATTTGGCAGCATTTAAACAAATTCTCAAACAAGCTCATCTAAGAAATCCCATCTAATTAATTTAGATTATCATTGCAGTACATCATCTCAGCTTCCTTTATAAACCCTCACAGCAATTATTTCACCACATGAAAACACTGCATAGCATCACCACTAAAATCTCCTGAAAACACCTACAGTCACTGAAGAACAGTTCCTCACTGCAATGCCTTATGTGGAAGTCACATTTGATCAAGTCCACTGAGCTGCAACTGCAAACCCCACCTCATCCACACCAGAGCCACGATGACAAAGTCTTTTCCGTAACTCGTATGACATTGCATTTCAAGGATGAGTTAAAACATGCATCCACCAAACTTACCTGAAGTCTTCTGCTCAGTCACATCCCCACATGGAGCAATAAAGGCTGCTTTCTCACCAAAGCCACCAGTCCCTCACATCGGTCTCCTATCAACTTCACCACCGTGGGCTTTTAACTCCTAGTAAGAACAAAACTTCTCAAAGCCTCCATCATAGACCAGCTACATTTACTGTTTAATTTTTACAGTACTACACTTCCAATAGAGCCTGTTTTAAAAAAAAAAAAAAAAAAAAAATTAACAAAACCACTATAAAATCCCTTACCTCCTAACTTCCTTCCCCTTTAGCAATATTCCTTCTGCCTTTATTTCCTCTTGCAGAAAACCCCTCCCAAAATCCCAGGTGTTCCCTATCATCATCAGTGAACCACTGTTGAAAAGCCTCACCCCCTGCAAGCAGGTGTGGGTAAACAGAAATTTAAATTGCACCTGAAAGTGGTTTATGATAACTAAATTGACTATGTGTAGGATCAGCGGGTTTGTTTGCTTTTCTAAGTACGATGTGTTTTGAATAAACTCATTTACATTAGTACATTAGTCAATGCAGTTATTTTCAATAAAATTGCGGTTTGATTTAAAAAAACAAACAACAACAACCAATCAACATTTGGCACTAATTTCCAATACAATTAGCTGGATGGACGTGAGTTCCCTTGCCTCCTTTTATACCTTCATACCTTGTACCCCATCAGCAGCAATTGTATATGCACAAAAGCACCAATTCTAATTCACTACAGCACTCAAAATCATCCAGGTAATCTTTTTCAGAAACTTTCACAGTATTATAGATTTACATCACTTCGCTGCAACCTCACCTCAAATCCCCATTCCATACTTCCTTCATTTGGCCCCATCTACAGCGACCACACAGGTGGGCAGTCACTCTCCAGCTCACCTGCATCCCTCTATCACACATCAATAAAATGATTCCTCAGCAATCAGGAGGAAAAGCAAATTCATTAATTTTGATGTTCATCAGTAATCTCCCCCATTTATGTTCATTATTCTATTTGTAGAACTTGTTATTACCACATTCGAGGATTTGTTTAATGAAACAAGATTTATTTTCTTGAATGAAACTATAGATGGTTTTGGGCAAACCTGAGAAAATATTCTTATGCATTCGATATGCATATAGTATTCTACACATTCTTTAAGTATTTTTACATGTGACAGTGCATGATTTAATTTCAAGCACAGCTTTTTGTTCAGGGTTGTATTCACCTCTTCTAAATTAGTACTTTTATGCTAATTAATTCACTAGCTATTGCCTACAGTTTGATTAAATATATGTGTAGGTTAATATGCAATAGAAGACCAGGACAATTTTCAGCACGTTAAGTGTTGTTCACATTCACCACAAATGTTTTGGTTTCCATAAAACTATCATGGGAAAAGGTCTATTTTATTTTTTATTCCAGTTCTGGGTTTGATATTGAAAGGGTCAAGGAAGGTCAATAAGATTAAAAAAACAAAACCAAACAAAACAAACAAACCCCACAACATGAAAAAAACCTGCATCTACAAACATTTTACTAGGAAGGAATTGCTGTCCTATTACATCTCCTTTGGAAAAGACATTGGGAAGGAGCTCAGTAAGGCAAAGCTCTTCAGTGGTTATTTAAGGGGTTTTTTTGAGTCTCATTCCCTTCTACACAAGTCTGAAGGCCTTCCACTTTGAGTGGAACTGCCTCCCTCTGCTTAGTTCTGTCCAGAAATGAAAGCAAGCAGTAATGAAACTCAAATAATTTGAAGGAGCATTTTTAAAACAGGGTTATGCAGCTGTATGATGTGCCTGTTAAAAACAGTACATGATTGCATTGCTATTCTTTTACAAATGAACAAAAAAGACAAATGAACAAGCAAGTAAATGGACATCAGAAAATAAAACCAGGAGTAAAACTCCTGAACTCTTACTCTTTGCTTTTCTTTAGAAGGGACCTTCATCAGCATTAGAAAATTCTAAGTAGCCAGGCTGTCAAGAAAGGAATCAAATAAGTATAATTTCTGAGATGAAATAATGCAATTACATAGGTTATACCCCAAGCCACAAGTAGTCTATTTGATCACAAAACACTTTTTTTTTTTTTTTTCAATTTACTCATTTGGAATGAAGTATTTAAGATTCAAAAGCAAGTAGTACTAGACCATACCTTTTTCAAATATTTAGTTCCTTTTCTCAGCCATCTTTAAACACTTTCCATAAGCAGAGACAGAGATAAGCAGTAGGACAATGATAAATTCACACCACTTTGGCAAATAAGCAGGAAAGAAATACTGGCTGAGGAATTCCTGAATCCATCTATTGCTCTCCTACTCTGACACTAAACTGGGGTCATACAATTCTCTAGTTACTTAATGTCCAGTTTTGTACTTTAAATATGTTATTTCTTATCAGACTGAGTCCTCATGCTCCAATTTGCTCTGAAGAAGCAGAAATTGCATTTGGAAAATAGGATTTTCTTTTCTTTCTGTTCTTGGCAGTCACTCTCTTCATTCAACGTGTAACATCATTTTGACACAATGCAGTGGATAGCACTGTAAAACTGAACGCAGTCAAAGCTACCCAGCACACACATGTATGAGGGAAAACTCTATCAGTACAAAAATACTGCTCAATTTTCATTGGATGCAGTTCAATTTCAAACTATTCACCAAACTACAGTAAGTCCTTTCAGATTCCAGCTCCAGAGGTGGCTGTTTACTTCTGAGCATCACACAAACATATTATTTCCTTGCTGACCGTGGTCAAGTAGCATTTCAGCCTAAACTTTGCTACTTTGGCTGAAGAGGAAGGTTTCTGTTTTATCAGTAAGAATCTCTATGTGAATGTAGCACACAAGGAAGGCTTGCATGGGCAAATGCCTCACCAGAGTATGGCAAGTCTTTGACACAGCCAGATTGCTGTGAAAGGGACATAAATCAACAAAGAAACATTCCTTGAAGGAACAGATTATTACTTTAAAAAACTGAGTACTCTAAGAGGAAAATAGGATAACGTAGGATACTTTCTTATGCCTCAGTCATCATGTATCATCAGCTCTGTCCCTTCGCATAATTTACTTTTAATAGTACCAGAAGAGAACAGCCACTACACTATTAAACTTATTTTAGAAAATGATTGTGGTAACATGCAAAAATTCCTTCTTTGTCCTAATGTTTGTTCCATTATTGAGTCAAAGTCCGAATGCATAGGTGTATAAAAAAATTAAGCACAATTTCAGGCAGAAAAAAATACCTTTTTTTCCTTTCTGAATTTTGGCCTTGTTTTTATTCTGGTGGAGAGGAAACAGGCTTAGCATGGAGAGATTTACATAATTTGACAAAAATTCAGAAATCAGATCAGTTTGCTATTATCTTCATCCACCGATAAACAAAGCAGCTAAGTATAATTCAGCTGAAGAGATGGGATGAAATGGTTTTACGAGCACAAGTAGAGGCCCTGGAAGAGGATACCAGAAGTGAAACTGTAGCACAGTTGCAGAGACAATTACTAGGTGACAATTTGAGTAGAAAAAGAATCACAGCTTTGTGTGTTGAAAACACTGTAATTAAATCAAATAATGTCCCTGGTATTGTTTTTGTACTGCAGAAAGAATTTTCCAGCAACCAGCCAGAAGAGTGGTAACAAATTTATCATGTAATGAATTTTGCTGTGTGCTGAGGAATACAAGAAAATGAACAATGATTAAGCACCAACTTAATGTACTATATTTGTCACTCTGCATGAATTAAAAAGCTAGGGGGACACTATATAGTATTTGCTGTCTGTGTTTTGATTCATTGCATTGTTGGCTGTCTTAGAACTATTAATGATAATGTCTGCTAACTTCTGAATTTGGAACAGCTAGTTAGGGCATTTTCAACTAGGAGCATCTTTAAAGTAGATTTCTGAGAGGTTCAGTATGTTCAGGATAACCTTGGACCACAAAGACTCAATACTTTGATCAGCATCATATAACAGCAACAATCTTAACATTATTTATGTATACAGCTAGATTTTTATTTTCATAGCTAAAGTCAGTGCCTGCAATGTCACCAGCAATAATGCATTACCATTTTTTATCTATGGAAATGGGAGGAAAATCACATCTACTTAATAGGAAATATTATGGTAATTCCCATATATCAGTTAAGATAACTGTATTTCAGCAGGGCATAAATTGCCACTGGCTTCTTCTGTATTCAGACAACTCTGAGATTCAAAAGCAAATGCAGATATGTGTTTCCCTTTTCCTTGAGCTCATCAGCACAGTATAATTGTGAATCAACTGGTGAAGAAGAAGGAGACGTGTCGTAGAGAGTAGAGAGACTGAAAGATCCCATTGCCAAGGACCGTAAGTAATGATACCCAAATTGTGTGATAATGGTGGTTCTTAAATATTACTACATTGGTCAAGCAGAAAAATCTAAGGGGAAAAACTAATTGTGGATAATAATCTCACATGGACAAAGATTTGATGGGGTGGTTCTCTTCTATCTACACCCTGAGGTCTTATTTCACATCAGTAATAACGTATCTGCTTACAACCCTTCAGCAACATATAAACATACACATGAAATATATGTATATTTAGTGTCCATATTATGATGACATCTGGGTTAGAAATACTTTATTTTAATGAGCAAGAATGGCAGAAGAGGAAGACTGTAAGTCAAAATTCCTGAAGATCACTTTCCTACATAGAAGAGGGGCAGCCTGTCTTTGCCCCATAGCATCACTGAGGTCCACAACCCCAAGTGCTGGTTCAGGTCAGGTTGGGTTACACACTGTGCAAATTTCTGAACAAAAAAAAAGCTTTTACCCATGAAATAAAAGTAAGAAGGAACGACATCAGCCTGAAAAAAGGTGGCAAAATTTCAAGGAAGCCAAAAAAATTTCAAGTATAGCCAAAACACCTGGAAGGTGCTTTGGAATCAACATGGGGGAAATGGGGGCAAGAAACCAGCAGTGGCTGGAGAGTGCCCATGCCATGGTTGCACAGATCCTAGCACCATATTCCAGAGGAGTGTTGGGTACCAGAGCATCCATGCAGCCCCACCAAGGCACCACAACTTTTTTTCTTTGTGATTTTATGCGTCTCATATGTTCTCCCCAACTCTGTGACATATCATCTTATTTTATACACACCCATCTGAAGGTAGGAGCTAATCACCCAAACACTCAGACTCAAATGAGCAGAGCAAAACAGAGCACATGTGGGATGGGACAGGACATGGGGATTGCCATGGAAACTCACCATTCTGCTTCTAGTCTCTGTCTAAACTTTGATACCAAACTGAAGCAGCCTGGTCTAATTTTTATCAGTGGCAATGACTGCGAGTCTTCACCCGTGGTATCCTCACTCTTTATTCTTTTGAATACTTGCTTTGTTTTTCTAGAAACTGCAATAATTTTCCTCATAAGGAAAAAACAAAACAAAATAAACAAACAAAAAAACCACACAACAAAGTCATACAAAACCGCTCAATTTTAAGTCTAAAATTTCGTAACATCTGAGTCCATTATGACATTAAATTTTAGAATTTGTTTTGTTTTTTAGTTTAGGTTTGCTTGTTGCTTTCGGTTTCTTTTTTTGCTAAGTAGTAATCTGATTTGCAAGAGAGCTAAAAAGACTTCAGGGTATTTTATTTATCAGCCACTGCTTGTTTCGATTAATAATACAGCCTAACCAGTGTAGCCCATAAAGAAAGAATTGGAGATCTCAGAGTTGTTCCACACTAATCTCCCTTTTGTTAATGTTTCAGGATCAGCTTCAGGTCCCTGATGAAAGCCAACTTAGATTGCTTACAGAAGAATAAATGATAGGGAGGACAGGAAAAGGGGTCAAAGACTATTATGAAAGCAATCACAAAAGACGCCTTTTTTTTTCCCCCTAAATATCGTAACATTGATGTAAGGAGTATTTCCTTCAAATATGAATGACATTTTACATCTCTATGTACGAACATCTATAACCATGTTGGACTATGTGTAGTCCAACTATATGTTAGACATGTATTATATATTAATAAATCTGCAAAAATAGTAAAGTTATAAAAGCAGACAAAAATGTTTTGATTACCTCTTTGAAATCAATTCACAACCAACTTCCTTGAAGAGCAGTGGTTTTTGTGTTGTTTCTGTGAGTTCACTCCTGAGTAGCTTTTCCTTTCTTCTCACTGCCCGGCTTTTGTTCTTTCACCTTGTCTTTCTGGTGGGTTTGAATAGAGTCATTTGTTTAGTGAGGTTCATATTTCAAGTACTGTCAAGTATGAGTGAATAATACTTGGCTGATTTTGCAGGTTTCTGTTTGACAGCCCTAAGGTTTAAGTAATTTGTTGACTCCATATGTTTGCGCCCAAAGAGCAATCTGAAATGTCTTATACATAGCACACACAGACTTGTTGGACTGTGCAGAAAAGAGATGACAGCAGTAATAGCAAACCGAATTACACAGAGAAGAAGAAATAACAGTTTATTCCAAAATTTTTGCAATAAGTATTAAGTCAGACATCATCAACAGATTATATGTGATGTTGAATTAACTTGTTTCTTCTTCCAGGAAATGGCTCAAATACTGAGACAGTAATGTGAGCAAAAGCAGAATTTACAAAGCAAAGACTTTTTTACAAAGCAAACCCAACCAAGTTGATTTGCAGGACCCTTTTATGCTGAATTTTGTGATTCAGGTAAGAACATATAACGTATTTTAACATCATTCATAAAAATTAAGAAATTTTGTTTAGATACCAGCCTTAATGTGCAAGATCTGAGTGAAGCCACGGCTAAGTCAAGCTTTAAGGCAGCTCTGTGTATTTTTAAGAGTGACTTCCATTAGATACATTCTGAAGAAGCATGCTGCTCTTCTATGATGAGTAGACTTTCTTTTCTCTAAACGCCACTAAGTTAAGAAGTCACTAAGTCCAAGCCTCTCCAGTTTGGATTGCTCCAGATACAGTGTGGCTGGACTGACAACGCTGTCCAAATGACAGTATTTCTGAATATTCTGCAAAGGCTGCAGTGACTATCCATGCATGGGAAATGCTGCCACCACTGCTGCTTCACTGTTGGTGGTCCCCACACCCTATTCCACAAGCCACTGGTACTCTGCAGAGTACTTGCAGCTGGTAGGAGGAGAGCTGGTGGCTCAAGTGGCACCCACTCACTCTCTGCTGGATTTCCAGCTGAGAGAAGCAGAACAGATGGCTGGGAAGGGAGACAGGGTAAAGAGCAAACATCCATGGAGTACTGAACAATCTCCTTGGACTAAATGTGCATGCCTATCCAGCAGAACAGGATTCCAGCTTTATATTGGCCCTCTATATACAACTGCAATAACAGAAGGAATTTAAAAAGAGATGACATAACATCGACAACCAATAAAGTAAATAATAAGTAAAACCACTCATTCCCTTTCCATTTCCATGTAAGTGGTGGTTTTAATTACAAGAGGATTATTCTATGATTGAAAATGGGTGGGAGGATGCACAAGACTGACGGTTCACATGACCGTAAATAGAAAGAGAAGTGCAGTCCCCTGCCACATTTGCCATCCCATACCTTCTAATGTGCTGGAAACACAGGTGACTAGAGTACCACTTCATAGGTCTTCCTTTCAAAGAGATATTCCCCTGTGTGAGCTGACCCCCAGATAAATTAACCTAAATTAGCTGCAGCTATCACTTTTTTCTACATAGCTTGTTTCTCCAAACTTTAAGCTGGAGTGCATGACTGTCCATACTTGTATCCCAGGCCTCAGGTCCCCATTACCTTCTCTCAGAAGGTTTGCTCATCATGATTCTTTGTTCATAATTCTTCAAATATTTTACAGGGTCCAAAAAATATTTACTTTCTCCCTTCCCTTTACCAGCATTCATACATGAACACCATGTCATGGCTTCACCCCAGCCATCAACCAAGCCTCATGCAGCCACTCACTCACTCCCCAACCAGTGAGATCCGGGAGGCAAATTGTAAGGGTAAAAGCCAGAAAACTCATGGGTTGAGATAAAGACAGGTTAATATGAAAGGCAGAAGCCATGTACATAAGCAAAGCAAAACAAGTGCTTCCCATGGGGATGCAGATGTTCAGTCATCTCCAGGACAGCAGGGACCCATCACGTGTGATGGTGACTTGGGAAGTCAAACACCATCACTATAAAGGTCCCCTCCTTCTTCCTTCCCCTCATTTTATATACTGAGCATGATGTCACATGGTCTGGAATATCCCTTTGGCCAGTTTGGGTCACCTGTCCTGGCTGTGTCTCCTCCCAGTC
>JAWWEW010000131.1:8101830-8152296 GCA_035583185.1 Anabacerthia variegaticeps | reverse complement strand
ATTGTTTTTGTGGTGTATTTTCCTTCATTGAGATCTATTTCTTGTCCTTGTCCTTATTCTCTTTTCTCCTTCGTTGTTTCCATTTCTGGTACTCGCTGTGTTGTATCCCCACACTCATGTTCCATATTTCTTCTTTCCAAGCACCTCATTCCTAGTGTTACACAGCCAAAGTAGCCTGTGCAGGGAAGAAAGTGCAGCAAATGCAGCTATGAGCACTGACTGTCCCAGGAAGGCAAGAAGAGAAAGGCTTCTTCTCCACCCTATCTCAGCTACTGTTTGCACAGACGAGTTTGAGTGTCTGGGCTATCAGCAGTAAAACAAAACAGAAGAAAACAATCTTTGAGAATGTGAGAAATCAAAATTATATAGAATATGCCAGGTGCATTTCAATGACAGGGTTAGGTTTGCAGATGTTCAAGTTTGAGGTGGATTATTTTAGCTCCAGAAAAAAAGCCTTGTGCTTAGTCCTACCTTTCTTTCACATTACAAAGTCCGCTTTCTGAAGGGCAGAAGGAAAGAAGAGACGTTAGAAGCTATTTACATAGTGAAAAAGAGAACAGATACGACATAAGAAGGAATGTGCACCACACTGAGCTCTCAAAATGTATTCTTTGAAATCGCAGCTCTGTGTGGTTATATCATCTTGGCAGCTGAAGTAATAATCTGTGCAATTACCCATATTAGGGAAACTGTAAAAAAAGAAATGGCTCTGTTTATAGCTTCATTTTAATACCCTGAGTGCTCGACAGGTCTGTTGGCTGCTGGGTTCCAAGGATCACCCCAGACATTCTGATGAGATGAGATTCCCAAAAGTTTATCAGTATTCAGCTAGTGGGAGTTGCCATGTTTAAATACAAACACGATGATCAGTTCACTGGACAACCTTTTATGGGCATAAGACTGTGCTTATAAGAAAGCCTCAGTGGCAGCTTTTTTATCATGTTATGATCCTACAGACCAGAGAGCAGCTATGAGGGGAAGCAGCTGCCTTTATCATTAGTAACAGTAAAACATCTTTTAAGGGAAACCATTCCATTTGAACACTGTATTTAAAATTGAAAGGTGTATGTAAATCCTCCTACCCTGAAATACAATGTATCTCTTTCATGCCCCCTGATTCCGTCGAGTAACAAGAGGAAAAGTAGAATGGAACTCTTCACAGAGAGAATATAGCCAAGTTGTGGACTTATACTGATGTGATTGATACACAGATTTATACATATTTATGCTTTTGGATTACTAGGTGAGATGCATCAGGCAACTGCGGTGTAAGAAGCAGGAGGTGGAGGAATGAGGATAAGCAGCATTTACTGATGTGTTTCACTCATTAAAAATGCAGAGTAACACAGAGCAGCTCTAACATAAGCTGTAACATTGCCTAAAGGAAGCCAGGAAGGTAAAGGGTCTCTAATGTGAGTTGAAGTCAAAATTGTGATGAAAATTTGAAGCCATTTTTATGAGTATGGCTGCTTTTTAGGTAATTCACTGATCTTCCTTTGAAGAGTATCTTTTAGAGCCAATAAGCTACATACATCCCTGAAGCCCTGAGTTTAAGGCTTAAATAACAATTATTACTGTTTTTGTTTTACTGACATCACCTATGCAAAGAAACACATACAATGATCGGTCTGCTATGTATTGCAAGTTAAAAGAGAACATACTCCTCAAATACTCCTTACACTTGCATGGTGCCCTTCCTAAGTGCTCTTCCAGCTGGATGGGGTTGGGGGGATGGGGGGGAAGGAGGTGGGGAGTGTGTCTGTTCAAAGTTAATACCTGTTGGTGGTTTTTTTAACCCTGAGGATATAGTGAGAAATCATCCTCCATCGTAAGATTTGTAGAAATGCAGATCCCTATAGCACAGCATAGAACTGATGCAATTCCCAGAACAACCATCTGCAAGCTGGGAGAGGACCCATTTTGATAGTCATTCAGAGGACAGAAAACATTTCAGCTGTTTTGAAAAATGCTACTGAAGTCTTTCTCCAGACAAGAGCACACAGCACACGTAAAGCAAAACTCAGGAATATACATATACCTTAGAAGACTTGAGACTGAATTTCATACAGAGTTATTTAAAATTTCTTGCTTCTTCAGGGAGACTGAAAACCTACCATAAACATTCTGGATAAAGAAGAGGAGGTAAATCCACCCTCAAACCAATCCACCAGTCAGTTCCAAATGGGTTCACTGAAGTTTGAAGGAAACATTGATGTTTCCTCAAATGGAATTACCTTGATGGCATTTCTCTGTGTCTGCATTGTTTAGGAACCTTTTGGAGCCAAAACGCCTGGCAGGAATCTTTCACTATCTCAAGCTTGGCAGATCACAGTAGCTTCAACTGACTTGGGACATAGGTTCTTAAAGACACAACTTGGTTTAGTTTCACTTGTTTCCAAAACCCATGACAAAAAGTAATGAACATTAACTTGACAGTAAATTAAAATCCTTGCAGCCAACTTTTATCTACAATAAGTGCACGAGACCCATTATTCTCTGAGGTGGTGGGCATAATTTGCATGGTTGCAAATTCCCCCTCCAAGACCTCTGTAGGTAAAAGGACTGGAAGCTTTCTCTGTCCCCTCATTGCTCCATGTTCCATAAAGTTTCAACAAAAGCGAGTGCTGATATTGTCTGTCACAGCTGCCTTCTCAGTAATTTGGAAAAAGTGTTTTCTATTTCTCCAGAGAAAATGCTTCAGTCTCAAAAACTGTTTATTTTGCCTTTTGCTTCCTTCAGAACGAAATAAAAATCTCTGAGATAAAATGAGTTGCAAATGTAATTGCAATAAATACATCAAAATAAATAAATAGCAGATATTTTCCATTTACGCTTTAAAGGAAACAACTTTACTAGGGCTCTATGACCCAGTAAAAGCATATAAAAAACAAAGCCCGCAGCAGTCTATTTAAAAAAAAATAAAAAAAAAAAGAGGCATTTTGTAGGATCTGAAAAAAAGAACAGTTTACTCAGCGTAGTCTAAACCCACAAAAAGAAATTGTTGCCTTTTTTCATTGCTCCTAGAGCATTTTAAGACCCCTACTTACAGTGAAGCCCATAAGAGGCTATTTCCTTTATACTTTTGTTCAGGAAAAGGAGGGGACTGAGAGCACAATTATAGAAGCATATGGTTAGGCAATACCATTGGCAAATATCAGAAGAATAGTTTCTGAGAGGCAGTAAAACCACTAAAATGACAGTGAGGTTTTACGCGAGCAAGCTGTAAGACTGTGAAAATCGTACTGATTGGTGACAGTCCGGCTGCCCTGGGATACCATTCTAACGGGAGGGAAAATGTATATTAAAAAGCTGTCACATGCAAAAAGATCATTCAGGAGAAAAGTTTCAGAATAGTCCTCACAAAGGTGACACTGAAAAGTTTCAGTGTGTAAAAGCTTTCCTCTTGCTGTTTGAAATGGTGGTCGTTTCCATAGCACGGTTATTTCTACAATTGCTTTGTGTACCCAGTACTAATTTACCTCCATAGCATATTGACCTTGTATCACTTTAAACTTTGCACAGCTATTAACAGATTATGCCACCACTTTGTAAATCGGTTTTCTGCTAGATTTTTCTCTTCCAAGGAGGCTTTTGTTTTTCAATATTTGCACCTCAAGGTATTTCTCTCTATTCATCCCTCTGTTCAAATCTACCAAGGGCCTGTCAAGCTGACTTTTGTTATTACTGCCTAAAAACAGGTATTTAAAGGATAGTAAATCCAACCCAACAGCAACATTCATAAGCAATTTTCATTCAAAGCAGAACTTATTTTCCAATTGCTGAACACCAGTTTGAAGGCTGCAGAAGTATGTTAAAACCTGAACCTTCTGGAGACAAATGCCAGTAAAAGAACTTGTCTCCTTAGCAAAAGTAAACCTGCACTTTTAAAACCTTATCCAAAGTTTTGACTTCTCACTTTATCTTATTTTCTCATGCAATTTTTCCTCTCCATGAAAAAAATTCCCAGAATTAAAGAAGAAGCCTTCCTTCTTGCCTCAACTCCTTACTGGTCTTCCTGATTCCCACTGCCACCCTAACACTGTAGGTAACACCCATCTATGGGTCCTAGCAACAGTGAAGAAAGCCCTTTTTGAGGCTGATTTTTAAGACTCTAACCTGGATCAGTTCTTCAATTTATTTTTTTTTTTATATTTTTATGTTGATCCATAGTCAGAAATTATGAAACTGAAGACTAAATGTGGGATTTTAAAAATATGGCTGGTGGAGAAAGACTCTTTCCTGTGCCCATCATTCTACTCAAAGAATGTTCTTTAATATGAAGATTCCGCTTCTTTTCCAAATTAAATTAATGTACTAAAAAAACAGGTATTATATAAAATTTTGTGTCTGATTGACAGGACATTGGGGTGCTTCAAAGAATACAATCAGAAGACCAGTAAAATAATCTTGGTGCAAGTTGACTTATGGTCAGCTTATCATCCTTGTTGAATTCGTATTGAACAACTTTATCGCTTGTTATTTACTAGCTCAAAAGGAAGTAAAAGTCAAAGATTATAAAAATGTGGTATCAAGAAACATTTTTAAGACACATTACTCTCCTGATCTCACAAAAGAATGAAGAAACATTGAGATGTTTGTGAAAGAACTGTTTCATGTTGCAATAGCAGAATGTTAGAAACAGGATACAGTGTGGATAATTTAACAGTTGCCAAATAAGATGATTAAAAATATATTCAGCTGAAGACAGTTCTAGTTCAAGTTTCTAAATGTATTTATCCTTGCTTTTAGCTTCTCACATATGACATGTCTTTGGGCCGACAAGGGGGGATTTCAGTGAAAATGAGAGTTCATCTTAAATGGTGTGAAATATGAGATGGAGATATCTTGTAACAGTGGGTAATGCTCACTGTAAAAATATGAGCTATAAAATTTAATCTTAAATTACTTTATACTGCTAATGTTTAAGCCAATTCATTACAGCTGCACAGTTCTGGCACAGAACACCTTGTTATACAGAGCCATTAACTCCTCACTGCCTTTGTCATACACCCACCAGTGATATGGATCAACCAGCCCCAGACAGGACACAGGACTAAAAGGAGTGCAGAGCTCTATTTGTTCTCATCAAAGGCAACACTTCTACTAAGTCCTACTTAATTGAATTGGAGAAGAAACTCTGACTTGTATCACTGCAAGGATTATTCACTTTCTGTATATAATTATATAATTAATCTGTATATAATCTGTAATTGGAAAAGACAGGGATTAGTACAGAAAATCTCAAACAGCAAAGGACTTCACCAGAGAACAGATGATGGCAGGCTGTCCTGAACCAGCAGCTATACTGGAACGAGATCAATATCTGAGTTCTCCAAATTTTCTTTGATGATCCATCTTATTTAATAATCTTACAGCTACCACTGGCACACAGAAATGTTGGATACTAATTGCATTTCTTCATAATGCAATGTTGAAAAGAATCAATAAGAGCAAGACTTATGTATATATCATGAAAGGAAAAAGAGATGGCACTGAGGATGGGCCACAGGTGCAAAATGAAATTATGCATTACAGGCTTCTAACAATAATAGTTTTCTATTCTCTTTTCTAATGATACAGAAAAAAAGTAATAGTGCATCACAGACAGGGAAAAATTCATCCACCTTGTATAACACTAATATTTAAGTACTCTGTAACATCGTCAGGGTAAAAAACATAATCCAAGTATCCATCACACAAGGTATTTCCAGTAGAAATTGCCAAATAGCACTGCAGCTATTTAAGTCACTGGAAAAACCTTAGCTTTTAATTTTAGTCCATTTTTACAATTTAAAAAACGACAACAACAAAAAAACAAAACTAAAGAAAGAAAAAGTTGGATCTAATGCGGGAAAGGACAACTGGAGTGACCAAAGGAATACAGAGTGTATCTTAAATCAAGAATCACTCCAGCCTTGGTTTTTTAATCTAGCAAAATGCCAAGGAGTGGACTAAATTGACTTACTAATATCCCAAGAGAGAAATGCGAAAGAAGAGGCATTTATGTGTATTAAAGGAAAATAACAGGGTGCAAACTGGTGAGTACAAATGGGCTGTGATCAATTTTAATATGGAAGACATTTTTCAGTCTTTAGGAATGGGAACAAAGATAGGTAAGTGGCTGCACCTTCCAAACTCCCAGTTCTATGTGTGATGGAGAGAGTCTGATTGATACTTTCTCTCTTTCCATAGAATGAGAATTTGGATTTAAGATTTTTTTTATTTTTTTTTTTGAGGACATGGTAAAAATCTTTAAAATTTCAATGCCACAAAGGAGTTAACCAAGTGTCCACAGCAAGGCTGTTATTCACAGTGGTAAATGTTGTAACAATGTAATGCTAGCAATGATTCTGTCCAGTTTAACTATCAATAAACCTTCTCAATCACGGGGGGGTGACCTATCATAGAGAAGAATGAGGATGAACTCTGGTACTTTCTTCTAATATCTCAACAACTTTATTTTGCTAATAAATTATTTTAGATGAAGCATGTTCTGATGTTACTGTTTGTAGTTACCTCCTACTTCTCTAAAATAACCCCCCTCCTTTTGTGATGAACAAATTTCAGATTTCTTAGTGTTTCTTCTGTTCTTACTCCCATTTCTCCACTCCTTATGCTATATATGAGCAGTAAAAATACTTTGAAGAGTTGGCTCCCTGTTATCATTTAATTCATACCAAATACAGTCTCACCCAGCCAGAAAGCCTGAATTTTGCACTGCTCTCAGTAAACGATGAAGGAAGAATAAATGGAGCTCCTCCATTTGCACCGGTTTCAGTTCATGATTTCAGAGTGAGGTAGATCAGAACGTCAGAAATAGAGATAAGCATTCTGCTCTTTGCTTTGGACTTACAAGCTCTGAAGAACTGGTTTTGATTTGCGGATCAGCTCTCTAATGAAAAACTTCCTCTGGCTCAAATGAACAGAAAAGTAGTAATCATTAGTTACCAGAGAGAGCAGATAAATAAAAATACGGAAGGAATTACATCAGAAAATGTATTTTAGTATCTTAGAATGTGTAGCAGATTATTACAATCGTTCCAAGGAGACCTTAGTTCTTCATCTTTAGATCCTTCTAAGGAGTCACAGATTGTCTACAGCCTTTCAGTGGCCCTACCTATTCTCTAATAATGACCAGCCTACTGAAATGTTAAAAATCCCAGTCTGAATCTTTCAACAGTCTTTTTAACTCATCCCAATGAGCTACAGCACCCTTGATCCTGTGCCTATTATTCTGCCCTTTCATTTCAGTATTACTCGTCATTGAAGCTTTTTTTAATGAACTGAAGAACTCAGTCTGCAGGAGCACTGTACTATGGTTCATAATTGAGATGCTCTCCCATACTTTACATTTTGATCATGCTCAGCTACACAAGGGCAATAGTCAAGTTAGCTTAATAATAGCCAGAAGAAATGCCTCTAATCCAATTGGTCACAAGGCACATATCACCAAAAACAATTTCTTTATAATTAAAAGGTGCTTGCAGGCACAGTGAAAGCTTGGAAGTTGCCCAGGGATTTTGGGGGAAGTGTGGGGATTTTTTTTCCCATAGATAGCAACCACACTGAAGCAATTTCTGAAACACACTGATAAGCTTTGCCTTTGAATTTACATTAAAGAGCTCAATAGTTGCTACCTGTGAGAACAGCTCATGCTTCTAAACTGACTTGTGTCCTATAGAGATTAAGGACACAAGGTCTCCAGAGATTAGCACGTCACTTGGTTTAAGTGACATCCAATCCATTTTATTGACATGGCCTCTATCCTGCAAAACAAGCACTTTTTAAGTGAAACATCATGAAAATTAGTGTGGCTTTATGGGCCAGTGTATAATGGCTTTTCATAGGCAATTGTTGGCCACTATTGGCAGGTCTGTAAACGAAACCAACAGCACTGGCTATAGATGCCTTGTCAGTACACGCCACAGCATACTAATGCAGCGGAGCATGCCCAGAGGAACATTACATTGTCTTTCAATTTTACCGGAGCCTCGTGATGGACTAAGGACTTTAAACCCCATTCATTGCATCAAGCAGATTATTACGCTGAATTGTTAGAATTCTGATTTCAGAGTGGTGTTGAATCACAAGGCCACACCAGTCTTCAAATGCATTTAGTAATTATTTATTTTCAGCAATGTGAACTTGAGTCTTTATGGCAAGAAAGAAAATTAAAATGTAGGTGAAGAGCTCTTTCACCTTCTTTTTTAATGCCTTTCTAGTCACAGGGTGCAGTCTGGATGTGCCACTTGCTGCTGAGTAGCTGCATAGTGGGAATGAGAATAATTATTGAATTGAAACTGTGCACTAGCTTGGGAGATCTGACGCTTCGAAAGCCTGCCTGCCAGCTACCTCAGCTCCATTATGCTGGGGAAATAAGCTTTTTACAAACACTTTGGAAAATAAATTTTCCATTCATTTCTCTTCCTTTTGATCTGTAGCATAAAGAGACCACATGTACTGAAGTTGATACAGTGCACAAAACTATGCTGTGCTGACGAGAAAAATAAACAGCATTAAAGCACACACATACACACACAGAGGCATTTTATCATTAGGGAGTTTTACAGTAAAATCATGAACTACAGTTAAGTAAAATGCAGTGGCATATGTTAATCCAAAATGAAAGGAAAAAAAAGAATGCAATACAATTTTATGCTAAATCATTTTAGCAGAGGTGCAGAAATACCAAATATGAAGATGGAAACTGAATGCAGGTTCCCCTCTTCAAAATGTCTGGATTAAATCAGGGTTTTTTCTGTTTTGTTTGTTTGTTTTTTTTTTTTTTGCTGTTAAGCAAAACAGAACTCTACCTTTTAACTTCCTAACTCAGGACCAAGTATTAAAATTAGGGAATATCCAAGTGGATTCCTCCTGGTTCTGGAAATAACCTGACAGCCATGGTATACCTGTCAGGACCTTTCACAACCTCTGCAGACACTGCATCAATGCCACAGCCGAGGCTGGCAGCCTCTGCCTGAGAGCAAGTGTTCAGGAAGAGTGGGTGGTGAATTCAGACCTGCAAAAAGTAAGAATTTATCCAACTACAATCTTAGAAGCAATAGCCCTTTTTTAGGACATTGATATAGCTGCAAATCCAGGAAAATCTGCAAAATGTTTGCATAACATTGAAAAATACTTCCAAGAGTTTCTAAACAAACAAAGGAACTTGCAATTCATGCTGAGCAGTTTGAAAAAGGAGGAAGCAGAGCAGCAGCATGAGGAAGCTAACCATTCTAAGTCAATCCAAAATTCTAAAAGTGACCAAAGAATACAGATTATCTTGCCTTTTTATATCAATATTCTTTTTTTTCCCTCTTGGTTTCTGAGAAAGAATTATCTCTTTTTTTTTTTTTTTTTTTAAATTAGACAGGAAATGAACTAGTTCAAAGAGTGACAAGCTTGCATAACGAGCTGTGTTAAGATAATACCTTATTTAATCAGGGATTTTAACATCTAGATCACAGAATTCCTTTTGGCTTTGGAGTGCCTGTGCCAGGGTTCCTGAAGACTGATTAATGACAAGCCCAGATTTCTTAAAGGGTGTGAAAGGTACAATCAGCATTACATATGAGGGTCAGCCAGTGCCTATGCACTTCCTACCTGCTTGGTATTCTGGTCCTGCAGATCAAGGCAAAATGTCTTCCCGTGGCTGGGCCAACTGGCTCTCACTACATTTGTAGGGGCTGCATTCATGTTTGCTTCATTGCTTCTGTTCTTATTGGAAAGAATCCAATGTATCTTTTCAAAGACTGAACAATGAAAATCTTGCTTTATAGAGAGGTCAGAGATAAAAATTTAAGTAAATATGAACCACCAGGAAAACATGTTCTTTTTCTTATCTCATTCCTCTTCTATTTAATTTCCTTACCATACTGTATGCTTTGTGGTATTTGTCAGTCTTTGTCGTAGTTATTAAATAACAGAATCCTTGTCTTTCTTGGTCAGCTGGTATGAACACTTTTATCTTTACAACCATTGTTACAGCATTTGTCCCATACAAAAATATCTATTACCTGAGCACTAGTGGCTCTGACTTAGAATGAACTCATGTTTGAATAGTACATCAGAGCATCTTTCTCATGCATTACTCAAAAGACAGCATCACAGAATCATTTATGGGCTGCAGGCTTAAAAAAAAAAAATCATCAACTTTATCATAGAATCACAGAATGTCAGGACACAATACATTTAAGACAGCGATGCTTCCAAGCACAGAGATGACAGGATCCTGTGTGCTTTTGGAAGATTTGCACATTCAAGGGAAAACCTCTCTGATGATGTTTGACATTTTCCAAAGGAGAGAAGGAGAAAGGAAAGGGAAAAGAGAGAATGAACAAAGGTAAAAAGAGAGGCAGAGAGGGAGGGAGGAAGAATTAGAAAACTTTAATGGGAATCTCCCACGGACAATAACAAAAAGATTCTCAATGAAGCATTGCAAAACAATGAGGCAAATCTCTATTTGGGGTTTGTCTCTTTCAGATCTAGGATTTCCCAACAACAGACATTTGACTTAAAAGGGTGACTTAATCCTGTGCACATCTACAGACTTGTTACAGCAGTTTTTATGAGGGGCACCTGAACAATTATACTGTTTCACATCATTTCAGAAAGAACACATTGGGATTCCTTACATGCCAAATGTGGCAAACTCAAATAGCAAACTTGAGTATCACTACTAGAGGTCACCAGGCTTCTATGATGGCCACTTAACCAAGAGTAACAGGTTTATAGCATTTCTTTTTGAGTCATGCTTTCTTTCTGGCACAGCTGCTCATAAGCACACCTGCACACACACACACACACACATATATATATTTCCAAAGGAAAAGTAGATGTACTTGCTATCTGAATGCAGTAAAGCCATACTCTCCTGCACCATACTGACTAGAGTTGTCAAAAATATATGACCTGTAAGTATATTATTCCTTAGATAAATCAAACAGCTAACAGTGCCAGCTGTAACTTACAGAAGAGTAAGCATTAAAATGCAACTTTAATTCAAACATTCATATTTAATGTTTCTAAAGAATTTTCAAAATTGTAAATGACTTTACAAATATTTTAGATATGCAGAAGATTTATACAGATAGTGAGAAAATAATTACAATAAGTTCACATCTGTCCTTGCTGTATCTCATTCTGACAAGACTGATAGCTTAGAAGACCATCTCTTTTCCTATCACATTTCCTAGAGTGCACAGAGTGTACTGATGAGGAGGAAATACAGATCTAACCTACTTTGCAAATCACAGAAATAAATAAGTGTGAAATGCAATGAAATAAGAATCATTCATAACTGTAAGAAAAACCAGAAATTTTATACTGGCAACATGACACAAATATTGCAAGTTCAACTTCAAAATAAGTCTCACAAGTTCAATCCAGAACTGCCACATTATCTACTAATGTTATGGAAAGGCACTCAATAAAACAGTGAATATCTTATTTTTGAGAAGGTGTGCAATATGTTTCTTCCTAAAAAGTGTGTTCATCCTGTTGTGAATTTGCAAGGAAAGATAGGGGATATTGATTTAAATCTCTCAATGGCAGTCTATTTTCTTGCAGTATGTACATGAACCTTTGTAGTACTCTACATGTATTTTCAGGATTAGTTTCCAAGGATTTCTGATGACCTCGGATGAATTTAAAAATTCTGCCTGTCAAGGAGACTGAAATTAAAATACATGCACACATACACAAACACAGATAAATAAATAAATAAATAACAACATAAATTATAAACTCTTGCTTTTTATTGGCTCCCAAATAAAGAGATTTGATAGAAGAAATATTACCTTAATCTCTCCATTTACCACAGTTATTCCAAATACACACACTGACTCTATAAATAAGAAGCTTAAGAGCAATGAATATTATAAAGCAATAATAAACTTTCAAAGCTAATACTGGAACAATTTACATGACAATTTAAAATATCTCTCCATAGTTATATTGTCATCGTGTAATATTCAAAAAGCAGGATTTGAGTAAAATTTAATTGAACCCTCAGTGTTAAGATTGAAGCAATAATGGCTATGGAAGGCTTGGAAAATCTCATCTTTGCAAAGCATTAACAGAAGGACAGGAACCTGCCTGTGTTATACTATGTTTTTTTGCACTGTAATTATCAGCAGCTTTGTTCCTGCAGTCCATCTCTCCTTCTTTTAAAGACTAAATGCACACTTTGCATTGCATGAGAATTACACGGCAGCAGCCATTATTTATGAAAGTATTACATGGATGTATTTGCCAACTATCTATTTAATCAATACCATAAATGTAAATGTTGCTCTGAAATAACCTCTTTAGGAATGAAGGAGAGCTCTTCTACAAGACCACATTACAAGACCACATCAGCAAAAAAATAATAGCTATATAGTATTACCTACACAGTAAATTAATAATCTTCTAATTCATTGCCAGGTAAACCTTAGAAGAGCTTACAAATGAATTGCAGAGCATTTTGATTCTCTGCCTCCCCAACCTATTCTAAAACAGCAAATCATTCTTCCATGTGACAACAATGAAATTCTTCTATTAAGGGTACCGTTTCTACATACCAAAATCCTCCTTGATTCATTCAAGGAATACAGAATATGGGTGATGGTGTTGGAAGAGGGTGACATAATCTGACTGGGAACTGATATCTCTAAGAGCCAGTTTCACCTTTTAGGAAATGCAAGTTGCTGGAAATCACTGTAGTAAGTCACTACTTCATTCAGGGGCAACTTTTCCAGGCATCTGGGCTGGGACAGCAGGCAGGAAGGTAATGAGGTGGAGGGAAGGATAAAGAAAAGCAGAGCAAGGTCAAAAGTTGGTGATGAATAAATAGGAGTTAAGTTTGGATTTCAAAATCAGTTCTGCAGGCTGTGATCTGCAAGCATGCTTAATTCAACATCTTATTGATGTGAACAACAGGAATTCATCCCAGGAGTAAAAGGGGACTGATGAATATACATTCCTGCAGTTATGTGGCATACCTTGAAAATTACTCTGCTTGGACTGAAACTGTCTTTGAAATTGCTGTGCTCACGCTTTGAAGTTAATAAAGGCTCTTATCTTCATCAAACTCTTGCTTGGGAACTGCTTAGATATTTCTTTAAAATTCCATTGTAGGAAAAGGGAAAAGAAGGATTAGCCAGTAAATTAGGTTAGCACAGGCACAGTTATTCAAAACTATTGAGATTTTTTCCTCTTTATTAATTTGTTTCTTTTCAATGGTATGAAAAGGGCAGGTTACAAGCACAAGAAACACGAGCAATGACTGTTTCTTGAGATCTCTTTTTAACCAATTATGTACCAATGGCTTATTAATATCTGCAGTCAAATGAGAAACATCCTCAGCCAACACAATGTTATGTATCAAATTTCTTAAAAAGAAAGGAAACCTATTCATCCAGTAACCAAAATTCTTTAAAAACTGAGCAAGAAGGAAACAAATGAGATAGGGGACTGCCACGGAACTGAAAACACTGCAAATAGCTTTACCATGATAAACACAATAAATCAAAAGCTAGCAACTGGTCTGCATAATTATTTTTCTAATGTCTTTAAGACTGAAAGTAGTTTGAGTCTCCTTTCTGAGTAAGCTACTGCCCAACGGCCAAGAGTCCCAGAAACAGGAATATTCTTGCAGTATTTGCAGCATATTAAAGATAGGGGTAATCCAATAGGCAGCTGAATACAGCCACACAGCTGCTCTTACCAGCCCAGAAGACCCTCATAATGGGGTAAAACCAAGACAGCCTGGCATCACAGCAGGAGACAGCACAGAGTGTAGTCGGGGTGTAGCCACAAGACAAGTTATTTGAAGGAGGGCTCTTATACTTCAGTTATCCTTAGGTGAGGAGTTTGTAAGAAAAGAATTATGTTAGCCCTGCACCTATACCAAGATGATAGCTAGAAAAAAGCTACAAGAAGGATATTGAGTGAGAAAGCTAAAATGACAACTTTTTCTTCTACTTTTAGCAAAAAAAGTCTACAGAAATTATTGATTTCTAGTGTGTTCTTCAGAACTTTCTCATGCAATTTGTCAAGAAATAAAAAGAGGAGAATTTTGCTTCATTGGGATTTTCAGACAACATTCAATATGACTCCAAAGAGCACTTGTACCCATTTGAACTCAATTCAATATCCAAGTGATATGGAAGGACTTGTTACTAATGGAGTGAGAAAATGGATGCATTAGAAAAGAAAAACAGAGAGAAAAGAAATTAAATAGCAGAAGAAAGTGCTGGTTTAGATATTCTGAAGTAACTTGAATCATCTGTAGTGAGAAGTTTCTGATAAGCTGAAGCAGATTAAATAAGCTATCTCACTTTTATTTCTTGATGTCATTCAACTCAGACTACCTCCTGAACTGCAAGAAAACCATCCATGATGAAGATCTCTGTTGCAAATTATAATAAACATGAACATAAGAAAGAATTAAAGCCCAGGAATTTCATATGCATCTACACTGATTCTCGGAGATCCTTACAATAATATTTTTGAGTACTGTATATTGCATTCTGTGAGTATATTAAAAAGCATAAAGTTACCAGTTTCTAGTAAATTCTTCAGAACATTGCCATAAGTTTTATTAGAAAAACCTGGAGTAACAGCCAAAGCAAAATTATTCATAAAACTACAAGCTGATTTTTACTGTAAAATTTTATAAGGGAAGTTTATTTTTACTGGAATTCTGCTCAACTCAAACTCATAAAATATTAGACTCATAAAATAAAGCAGATCAAAATCCAACTTTCAAATACTGTGAAGTGAGGATGAGTTCAGGGCCTTGTGCTGCTAGAAAACATATTATTTAGATTATTGGTATTATGACTTGGTATGTTTACAAACAAATTGTCTGAGCACTTTTTAAGGCAAATGCAAAGCAAGTAGCGGTAGCTGAAAATGACTGAAAGCTGAGAAGGAAAAAGCAAGATGCAGTGATGGCTCACAAAACCACATGCACTCCTTGACTGTAGGAGAGATGTGCACAACTGTGTCATTTTTCAGAGGCAGATCTGTACCCCAGTGGTGGCAATGCTGTAAGTTGTAGGAGGTAATCACACATGCTACAAAGGTGGATGTTGGGAACCAATGAGGGAAATAGTAATGAGATTCAGTATGGGAAAAACGCTGGGATGATTAAACCTTTAGACCAGCTACTACTTGTTTTCACTTTTATAAGATTACATTGTGTCAAAATATAAAGGCAAACAGGAAATCAAACACTTAATATTCAGAGCACTCATCAAAAGCCAGGGCTCTTACAGGTAATCAGAGGGATGCTCATGAAGCCAACAAGCTCCTGACAGTTCTGTGCCTTCCCTCTGCATTGCTACTTGCTCTTACAGAGGGAGAGAGAGGAAATTTCCTTTATCCCTAAAAAGGCACTCATGCCAGTAAACTCGGCTAATGTGAAGTATCACGGGCTCTGCCAGTTATGATGTGGAAGTTAATGCATGATTAAAGATTAATCTCATTAGCCACACTTTGAATTTGGTGTTTTAGGAAAAATGGAAACAAAAAGGAATTAATATAGATACTGCAGCCTCATATATATATATAGTTGCCACACTTCAACTTCTGAAAGTATTTTGCAATCATTTTAATAAGCTACAAAATTTGCAGAGATAAATGCAAAACTGAGATGTGCTCCTCAGGTATTTCTAAAATCTTGCAACTGATTGAAAATTTTCCTGAGGTCTAAGTCCCTGACACAAGTTCTCAAGAGAGGAATAGTTTTCACTTATGGTCCCAACATTTGCTTCTTAGCATGAAGGTTTGTCTTAATGGGAAGGTACATGAAGAAAAAAATGAGACTGATTTGGATTATATCACCTGAAAATTCATTTCTTCAAGAGGAACCCTCAGCTGAATCTTCAACGCAATTTTCTTTCTGATTCATAAACTTCTCAGAATGACCAGAAAAGACGATTTTGTGTGAGAATTGTCACAAAACCAGCAACTGAGGTGACAAACAAGTGCTGGGAAGAGTGTAAGTGAAGTTCGGTACAGAATAAAGGAAATCCAGTCTCTATAAAATTGAATGTTTACAAAATTACAGGCTCATTATACAAATTGGCAATTTATAAGCTGTCCTTTCATTTCTGATTTTGATAAACAAAGGTCTTACACCAATCCAGCTGGGGGGGGGGGGGAAGAAAAGTGAACAAATGCATCCAGAGAACTTGGTTGAGCTCTTTAATGATTTTTTTCCCTACAGCATGAACGGCAAAATTTCACAGTAGAGGTGCAATTGCTAAATGAGGGATTCATAAGTTTAAACCTGTGCATTAGAAATAAATGAGACCAGCTATTAATCTGGGCAAAGTCTTTCCTGAGCAGTTGAACTGGCAGCATTCCACACACAGAAAATAATAGGCATTAGGCAGGACATAATTGCATGGTGTAATGGGAGAGCAGAAAATCAAAACCCTGAATCCCAGTGTCTTGGGGAGCCCAGGATAGTAACTTAGGTATTTCCAGGAAGGCTTTGGGTTCAGCCAGGCTCACTGGACTGCATGCAGTCAATCTGTTGGGTCCGGCTGCTCTGGACCCAGTGAAATCTAGCAGCTGTTTTCCAGCAAGTTGTGCCCTAAGGGGGTTAATTAGCTATGGGGAAATGCAACCCAAAATCACTTTGGGAAAGAGACAGTTTCCTGTTCAGAGCCCAGTGAGCTGAAGGATGCACATTAGAGTTCTCCAGGTGGCTTTCTCTAAGGATCATATCTTCTCTAATGTGGCACATTACCCCTGACTCATCTCCACCCATTACAACAGACCCAAGCTGCTGAAAACCCTCCTGTCCACGCTTGTTTAGGCAAGAGATCCATGCTTGTTTAGGCAAGAAATCCATGCTTGCTTAGGCAAGAGGTTAGATTAGACACAACCTGATTTGGACTAGAGTGGGATACATAGGCTCACATAACACTGTGCTTCACTTAATTAGGCCTCGTACAGCCACTATCTGAATGCAGACATCTTATTGTTGGAAACAGTATTATCTACACATACTGTCTTCAGTAATCATTTTGGTGGCTCTCAGGGTTGTGAAGGAGAGTGCTGGGCCTATAAGGAAGAGGTTGATGGATTTTCGGCCCCGCTTCTTCTTCAACCCTCACTAAGCAAACTGATTTTGTCTTGGATTTCTTTTTCTGTAGGGGGCAACTTCTATTGGAACATGCTGTTCCTCTGGTTCAGCTGCAGTTTGAGCGGCCACAGTGTCTATTGTTCTGCTTTCCTTCCCCTCCCACTGAGGTTGCTGTCTAGAATGGAGCAATGTCTGATAAATAACAGCCAGGGACCAGCACACTGAAATAAACCACTGGTCTCTGGAATTGCCACAGCATTTTTCTTTCAAATATTCAGCCACTTTGTCAGGGTCCTGTAGTTGCTCCGGGGTGAACTTTCAAACCATTGGAGCAGAATAAACCCCCAAAATCTGGCCCACTTTCTTGCACCTTCCATGCCACCCACAAGTATCCACTCTAGGGTCACATCTCTGAAAGGCCCTTCCAAAAATCTCTTTTGTAACTCCAAACATGGTATAGACCACATTGAACATGCTTTCCTTAACATCCAAGGTAAATTCAAAATCCTCAAAAGCTGTTGTAACAGGTCTGAAGGAGAAAAAGGAGGTGAAAAGCTGGGGAAAATTGTCCTCCCCTGCTCCCCCCTCAGACCGGGCACAATTATTAATGGATTCCCAGAGGCAGTGCCCAGGGTGAGGGTAGGAGAGCAACACTAAATACATATCCCAAATGACACTTCTTTTGTTATCATGTCACAAGCTGATATCCCACAGCACATCAACAAAGCAATCCCTCTCCCTGCTCTGAAAAAGAACACTGTGAGGAGCACATACAGGAACACCTAGGGTTAGGTACCACAACCACATGAACAGACCAAGCAGAGCTGTGAGATGGGGCTCTATACCTAATACACAAATCCTTAGATCAAATTTGTTTCCAACACACTCTAGGCAGACCTGTTGTTATCTCAACCCTTTGTGCCTCATGTTGGCTGCCAAATAAGGATGTCGTGGTTTAGAAATGGTATTCCCCAATTTAGTGCTCCCACTGAGACTCTCCAAACCATCTGCCTCTCAATCCCTCCTCTCTACCCCTCTACAATGGGCTGGAGTTGAAAACCGGAAAGAAAAAAAGGCAAGTATCACAGATTGAGATAAGAACGATTTACTGAAAACAGCAATGAAAGAAGGAAACAAACAGTAACAGCAACAATATTAATAACAAAACTGTACAAAAGAGAGAGTGATTCACATGCAAAAATGCTCCCTGTGGAGCTCAACTGGACTGCAGCTGCACCACCCCACTGCTCCCTCTGGCTTGGGACTGGCATTACCCCCCTGTTCCATCCACCATGCTTGTTCAACCAGAAGGAACCCTTCTCTCAGGGAAGAATTCCCTTCCCCTCACTTCGGGCAATGATGTGAGGCGGTACAGAATAACCTCTGTGTCCTAGCCATGCCACTTATTTATGCCAGTGCATAAATTAACCCTGTCCTGGCTGGAACCAGGACACTGACATGATTAATTCACAGTGTGGATGACTGACAGTTTACTATGTCTTTTTGTGATTTCCCAGAGCCTTTGTGTTTCTTACTACATCACATCTCTGTCGCTAGGGAATGGAGACTGGTGGTTGTGAGGAATCACTTTGGCCATGATGTGCAGACTCCTAGTTTTAATCCGGTTGCCATGCATAACCATCACACTCAACTTATCCACTCTCCAAACAAATACAAAATTTGTGAACAGAGCAAAAGTAAGTCCAAGCAAGAAGAAAGTGTCTGTACTGCATTACTCTGAACAGTGTATTCCTTCAAAGCTGTGTGGACAGTTATGGATACACCACTAATAAATGATGGATAGTTAATATAACAACAACTTGACTACTGGATATTTCTCTAAGTTTTAAAATACGATAAATAGGGACTGTGATGGTCAGTTACGCGGACTCTGTTTCAGGGGTAAAACAAAATCATTTATTGTAAACTCATTTCAGCGTATATAGGGCTATTACAATTAAGGGGCTGGGTTATGCTAAATGGGGGATGGATCATGGTAACTAAGAGAATACATTATGCTAACTAAGGGAGAAACAGGTATCTAGAGTTAATCCATTATTCATGACCACAATGATAGGGGGAACAATACATGTGGTCGGGTGAGTTTCAGTGTGGGACAGGGAATACACAAAACTGCAAATCTTGTCAAATGCAAATAAGAGTCTTTAGGCATGTCCAGAGATGGGTCAGTGTCTGCAGATTGGGTTAGTTCTTATCTTCTTTGGGAAGCTTCCTACATTCTGGTATTTTTCAGTTTTGTATTCCTACAAGGGAGCTTAGCTCAAACACTTTATTTTCTAATATATATTTACACAAAAGTCCTCATATTATTTGAAAGCAAATCTTACAAAACACGGGCATCATTAAAACCTATAATATAGAGAGGAATACATGAAACACAGAGACAAGCCTCGTATTTGTTTGAAGCTCTTTCTCTCTCACTACAAGAAGATGTTGTGCAGAGACTGTAAAAGACCTCAAGCTTTACATTGCCTTAGTGGGAATATTGTGACATCAATTTTTTAGCAAATACTAACCTCTCACATTCACAATACCAAACAATTTTCAGAATACAGAAGAGTATTAAAATGTGCAAGTCTTCTAAAGTATTTTCATTTCTTGATGGCTATAATATACATGGGTTTTGTAGCTGCACATATATATGGGGGCTTATATATATATATACACACATGTAGAATTGATTATTTACTAAGTGTAGTATATAGTAAGAATCATGAATTTAAAGAATTTCTTATGAGACCTGAGATTCCTTCTGCTGCTGCTCATGCCTTATCTTCGAGTGCACAGAATGCTGTTAGCTGAACTGAAGCTCCATTGAGTGAAACAATCGGATTCAACCAAGAAGAGAAGAAAAATTATCCTCTTAGTGGCATTCCCTAACACAGGAGAGAAGTGCTGGTTATTGGCAGTTTGTACAAATTATAGAGCACAGGGTTTTAGGTTAACTTGTTTAGTTTTACATGACCTGAGATACTAAAAATATCCTTAATCTGAAGGGCTGTGAGGCAGTAACTCAGCATGGCATGAGTTCTGGAGGCAGCATCATTGAAATGGTATACACTGTTATCAAATTTTTAGTATGTGGTGAATATTGGTCATGATTTATAATAATTTTGAAAAATCAGCATTTGTAATGGGATTCTCTTATCTTCAAAAAGCATTTCTGACATGCAGTAGTGCATCACAGATTTGATTTATAGTTTTTTCCTAGTCCATATTCCAGCTGCATAACAATATACTGAGATTCTGACATGCTGCCAGTCCTTGTTCCTTAAAGAAGTGGGAACTCTTTTTAACAATAATTGGAAAACTAAGAAATAAACAAACAAACAAACTAATCTTTTCTGATTAAAGCAATACAGTCACAGGAAGGAGGTTCAGATCTATCAGCCAAAGAGCAGCAAAGCTGCAGCCTTGGCATTTTTATTCTTTGATTTGTTCAGAAATCACCTACTTGCATATCAGTGCACTCATGCCAAAGACCTTGTGACAGCACTTCAGTATTTATGAACACGTCTCTAAACTCTTTACCTCAAGTCTCTATATTTCTGAAGCTCCCAAACCTTCCTGGGTCATTTTAACTTTTTGATTGGTAAGTGGACATATTATTGCTTGCCTCTTTTTTATTGTTTTAGGTCTTTTGGATCTTCAAAGTGCTGGGGGTTATGCTTGTCCCATGCTACTACTGTTTTGAGTGAGTTTTGTCTGATATATTCATTATTCATACACTAAATTAGCCAAATACAAGCAACTAATCTGGTTTGATTTCTTGTATGGTACCGTAACAACATCATATGAGGATTTTAAGGGGTTTTTTTAATATCTATTCTGAGATTGCACTATTAAAGCAACTCTTTGAGAAGTGGTTTTGCTTTCCACACACATTTGAGAATACAAGAAAAAACTAATTCTTTCCAATTAAGACACTATAATACTTTTCTCTACATGTAAACTAAATGAATGCAACATTTTGGATGAATAGTTCCTTCCTAAGGACCCTGGAACCTAAGCCAGTCAGCAACTCCCTGCTTATTAAATCTGTACTCACATAATTAAAAATTTTAAACTGAACTCTGGGTTGGTCTGTAAATATTGTTAAGTGTTGAAATGGAATTTGGGACATTGGTTTTAATTTTGAAAGCACCCTATAAATTTTGATCTCTGTTTGCCTGACAACCTTGATATTTCCTTGCACAGAACTCGAGAGACATCTAAGAGCTGAAATTTACATGAAGTGTTAGTAGGATATTTTTTTTCTTAAAAGGCTGGGTTTTTTTGATACTGTCTTCAACAAAATACTATCACTGAATTCAAATGAGGTCCAGTTTTTGCACTTATGATCTAAACCATACCTTTTTCTTAATTTCATTCAGTGTAGGTACATTGGCTGTGAGAACATTCCTGACCATGTAATTTCTCCTAAGAAATGAAATATAATGCAGATGAAGGGATACAGGGCTAGTCAGAAGGTCTGTGATCATCACTCAGGAAGCAATGAAAAGTCTATTTGATTACCAGGCTGATAGTGCTTTATATCCATTGTATGCGTTATGTACTCAAACAAATGAAAAGAGGAAAAAAAATGAACTAGGTATATATGAAGAGAGATGTAAGCATTAGAATGCTTTATGCATTACTCTCTAAGACTGAGGCAAATGAACCTGTCTCCACGGATCTCAGAGAATCCCTATATAACAAAAATCCCTGCTTTTACATGGGAAAACAGAACAGTCTTATTGACAGCAAACTATGCCAAATCCTTGGCAGCAGACAATGAATATACAGATTGCTGTAAAATATCATGGTATTTACTTAATGATTTCTCAAAGGCACTGAATATAAGAGGTAAAAAGAACTTTTCTGTGCTGTTAGATAATAAATATTCAAATTTATCTCATGCCTCATTCATTTGCCTTTTCACACAACAGTTTCCATTCTTCTAATGGAGAACTGGAATTATTTGTACTGCTAAACCTATTCAGAAAGGAAAACACAGTTTCACTGCTCAAACTCTGCTATTCACTACATGATGCACCACTGTGACTTGTAGTCTTGTATTACAGTACTGGTCTATATCTGATAGGAAAAGTCCGTGTCAATAATAAAATTATGTTTCTTGAAATTGGTAGGTCTTTCTCATAGTACTTTGTTGACTGAGAATTAATAACTGTCCTCTTTTTGCCTTTGGAGACAGAAAAAAATGCATAAAACTAAAATGTACAGGTGACTATTTTCTGTGAGTTCTTTTTTAATTATGTCTCTCTTTGAAAGCCTACTTGAAAATCACCTCTATGAGAACTTAGGGGACACGGAAAGATAAAATACGTTTCATATACACTGTTTATGAAATCATTCCTTATTCACACCTTTCATCAGCTCTTAAATACAAGAGTGTGCAAAATGTCAGGTCTAGAAGTGGCTGAATTTTCCTAGCAAATGAAGCAATCAGCAAATGAAAAATCTTAAAACTTTATCATCACATTAATTAAAAGAAGCAGCTAGTAATGATTCATACAAGGATACATAGTAGAGCACATAGCATAAACCTTTGAAGCCACTATGAAAGATAAAGAAGATCCTTCAAAAAATCAAAATAAAATCTCATCATCAGCAAACTCCATATAGAAATTGATTTGTAAAATATACAGACATCTGTCATTCACATCAATGGCAAGTCTCCCATCATCTTCAAACAGAATCTCATCAATCAATCCCATGGGAAACTCAGATTATCAGAAAAACCATACCTCATCTTGGAGTCCATACAGTTTTTCAACTTTGATTTATGCTACATCTGGGTGAGTAAAGGTGTAAGCACACCACATCTAAGTAAAGGTGATACAGCTATTTTTTTTCGGCAAAGCCTAATGCTTCATTAGTATACCTACATATTAGTAAACTGCATGAGGAAAACACTTCAATTCTGATAAAATAATCAATCCTTTTCTTCTCAAAATTTAGCCTGCCAGTAGTTTCTCATAAGCACACGGAATGCCTTTCTTTTTCTTTGTAGTCAAATCAGTTAAAGTACTTTGAAGGGTATATCACTTTCTATTTGATCAGTTTAATTTAAAGCTACAAGATGCCCTCAGAGAGCTCATCAAAGAATGTAGACATTTCAGTAGATTAATATTTTTTTCACTGACAGCAGCTCTAAAAGGTAGTAAACATTATTTACTTAAAAAGAAATGTTTTCCCTTATGCAATGATTGCTGGAGGAATCATTAGTTACAACAAAAGTTCAATGAGTCAGTTAAATATATGTCTTATTTTATAATTTAGATGTCTTTGAACAGTGTAGGATCCCTTGGGTCAAGTTTATGAGAAACAAAAGGGACACAAAAAACTAAATAATATTCAATATATAATGAACATGTAAATTAACTGGAAAATCACTTGCTCTTAATTACCAATTTTTACTTAATAACGCAGTATCTCTTTGGTCTCTCCTAATACACAAAGAGATAGCACATTGTGAATGTTTCTTAAGTACCAATTACAGCTCAGGCTTAGTAGACACAGTTTATCGAAAATGTGCCAGCATTTAGAGAATTCTTCAGACTGGGTTACAGTTCTGCACTGACTTTATTGTTCCTAATTTATAGAATCATATTGTTATTTATAAGCTGAATCATACCACCTATGCCCTATAAAAGCTTTAGGAAAAACTCTGCTTTAGTATCCTGGCATACAAAGCTCAGGATACTCTGTCTGAACACAGAGTGAAGAGATTTTTATTATAAGAGAAATTGAAAATATTCATTTCCTAAACCACCAATGCAAGAAACATTAATATAGATTGTAATATTCACCATTAAAAAAAACATCCTCCAAGCCATCCTGAATGTAATTATTATTTACATTTATGGTAATTTTATCAGGATGTCTACAATACCTGAAAATGAATCAAAGTACAGATTAAAATGGAAAATACCAAGTTGCAACAGTACTTGAGCAAGCTGAAAAGCCTGCAATATTATTTAAAAAGAGCTGGTTATTAAACTAGACTTATTAGATACCCTTTTAAAACTAATTTCCTACTTTTATTTTCTTTCCTATAATTTGTTTCATTTAACATTCATTGGCCTTATTGTTACTGTCTTTCATCTATTCTACCATTTGAGGTTCACTGACCATGAGGTTCTTTCCAATTATTTGATCTATTCATACGAATATATGTTTTTGGTACTTAATGTCTGACACATCACTGCTTTTCAAATGTTAAAATGATATGTGATCATAATGAAGTCATGTATTGTGCTATTTAGATACAAGTCCTCAACTCAAAGATCTTGATTCCTACATTGTGTGGTCAAGATGATACATAGTTGCTTTAAAGTTTATCAGATTAATATAGCAGTTGTATCATACCTATATTCTTCCAAAATCTCACCAGCTCAGAATTTAGAAATAGGAAGGTTTTATTTACATACCTTCCTACCTTCTCTATAAATATCAATTTGTTCCCTATTTTGTGTTACTTCTGTCAACACCACAAACAAGTAATTTTTCATACTCTCTTTCCTTTTTAAAACATTTTCCCTAACAATAATATTTTTATTTATTTACCTGATTAACTTAATCCAGTTATATACACACATACCTATGTGTACTATATTGAATAGTGAGCTTTTTGTTTGGGTCTTTGTGCTTGTTTTGGCTGGGTAGAGTTAGTTTTCTTCACAGTGCCTGGTACGGGGCTGTGTTTTGGATTTGTGCTGAATATACAGGGTTGATAATAGAGAGATGTTTTTCTTGTTGCTGAGCAGAGCTTACACAGAGCCAAGGCCTTTTCTGCTTTTCACACTGCCGTGCTGGCAAGGGGGCTGGTGGTGCATGGGAGACTGGGAGGAGACACAGCCAGGACAGGTGACCCAAACTGGCCAAAGGGATATTCCAGACCATGTGACATCATGCTCTGTGCATAAAGGAGGGGGGAATGAGGAGGAAGGGAGGGACCTTGGCAGTGATGGTGTTTGTCTTCCCAAGTCACCATTACACGTGATGGGTCCCTGCTGTCCTGGAGATGGCTGAACACCTGCCTGCCCATGGGAAGCACTGAATTAATGCCTAGATTTGCTTTGTTTGTTTCCATGGCCTTTTCCCTATTAAACCATCTTTATCTCAACTTATGAGATTTTAGCTTTTACCACCCCAATTCTCTCCCCTGTCCCACTAGTGGCTGAGTGAGCAAGCAGCAGTGTGGGGCTTGACTGCTGGCTGGGGTGAAACCATGACAGCCTTATAACTCTGGGATACACTGTCGATAATTAATGTCACTAATATGGGTCAGTACACTGACAGATGACCCCTCCCAGCCAGCTATTTGTCCTGCAACGATATTTGAGATGAGATTTCTGAAATAAGGAAGTGCATTTCTAATTCGTTTACTACAGAAAGATATATTCAAAAACTCCACTAAAGGTATATTCTGGAAATAAGCTCCTTTCTTTTTAAAAAAATATTCATTCAAGAAACACAAAATGTCCACAGGAGTAGACTGTTTCCAACTTCAGGGAATAAAACTATTCGAAAAATACTTCAAAAACTGAAGCAAAGCTTTCTGGTTTTCGTGTCTTTTTGATTTAACTGCTTGGGTTTTGCTTTGATTAAAATTTCACATTGTTGAACTGGGTCTCTTTCCTCAAATAGGAATCTTTTGTTCTAGTCCAGGGTAGAACAAATGTAGTGGTGCTTGAACACATTCTTCTGTTCAGATAGGCATACCTACACCTGTATGTGGGTAGTATTCCTTTTTACAGTCTTTACAGATCATTCCAAACACATGGAAAATGTGGTAGTATCATTTATAAGTGGGTTGACAATCTTTCTACCTGTCACGAGCAAACTCTTGTACAAGAAGAGGGAAAGGTTTTCTAGAAGTATATTTAAGTTAGCCCAGAAGTTTAAGATGCATTTAAAACAATACAGGATAACAATGTTTGTGTGCTTCTAGTAATGTGTGAATTTACCATCTAGAAGGAAGCATACTGGAAATCTAAGGGTGTCTTTCATTTTCCCTGAGAGAAAGAGAGAGAGGTGGAGAATCCATACACCCCCCAAGTACAAAGGAATGGGATGTGACTGCTGCAAAGGCTCCTGAAGGCAGATTTCCTTTTCTATAAGAAGTCTTTGCAGAAGATTCAAGGTCATGTGTCCCAGGTAATAAAGACAACTGTTTAACCACTGCTTTGTTCTGTAACACTTCCTTTGGCAAATTCAGTACTGTGGTGACTGAAAGAAGACATATGAAGAACTGAAAACACATGTTTCATCTTGAAATAAATATGGGATGGAAACTTGACAAAAAAAAAATATTTTGTTTCTGCTGGCGAACACAAGTGAGCACAATAGAAATGACTTAGATTGTGTTCTTTTAGCCCAAATTGAAGGTCTCTCATGCTTATTTCAGAAAAATTAAGAAATTAATCTAAAACAATGGTTCAATATATATGTATATATGCTGCCCAAACATCAATAGGTGATAAATTTCTTGGTAAAAGTTAAAATCCCAAAAATAAGAATTTATTAAATATTATATGCTCCAAAATTAAGAGGAGAGTATTTTTTATTTGGACACTGGGGTTATGTCGTCACTATTCTTTAAAAGCAGCCAAAGAAGTAGCCAGTGTTTCACAAAGCAGCCTGCACATTTGTGATGGAGCAGTACACTCCTGCAAAGGAACAGGGCTCAGAGGAGGTGCGTGGGTGACGCTCTGGGAATATGCAGGGTGTGACCACTTCTCTTTCAAAGGAAACTGGCTTGGTCTCAACACAAAGGATGGCACTAAGTGTAACTTACATCTGTATGGCTTTTCAGCGTATTTTGTATTCCTCTGCTAAATCAAAGTTCTTCAAATAAGTAAATGTGATATCAAACATTAGAGCCTCCATGTGTGGGATATCTACAAAATCCTGGTCAGAGACTACTGCTTGCAGAAGTGACAATGGGTAGTAAACAGACAACCAGTCCAGGTGAGTACAGAAGCATCATAACTACCTAGTAATAAAAGTAGTTCTTTCTTACTAACCTTATCATAAGCTCAAGAAAGTGACCATCACCCATATCCCAACCATATATTACAGTTCTAATGAACAAATCAACAGTCACTTTAATCCTGAGACCTTTCCTGAGTTCTTCCACTAAAGGCACATTATCATCAAATGTAATCAGTGAGATTTCCTCTTCTGCTTTCATTTTTATACGCTTGCATAGTTTCTTACTTGCAGAAGCTCAAGTGGAAGGATATGCTGTCTAACTCATGACAGACCCTGCAATATTTCTGCTCTCCTCTCCCACAGCTGAAACATTTAATCTACAGTTTCCATCCTTATTATTGGCTTAAATCTTCAGAGAAAATAAAAATGTGAAATAATTCAAATTATTGGAAAGTTTGTGTTCCTCCTTATATCATTATAAAGGCATATTAATGCTCCAAAGTCATGAATTAGAAAGTTTTTTATACTATTTTGCACCTGAAACAATTGTGTTGATTGTACTGAACATTCTTTTTCAAAAGTAAATCACATGCAAAATTCTTAATCAGTACTTATGAAGTGATTTAATTAGGAGCAAAGCCAGGTAAATCTGAATGTAAAAGGGTAAATCATACTGTCACATCTATGTCAATGAATGTGTTTCACCTTTCCCAATGACTGATCCAGAATGAAGACGAAAACTTGAGCACATTCGTGCAAAATGTAACAAGCATGTATTTCTAGAACAACTAGAAAAACTAAGCTAAACCCTAAACTTGCTCCAAATCAGGTGAAGGGAAGGTTTGAAGTCTGTCATCTCCAGGAAGAAACCTATTTACCAGCTCAGTGGCTGTTCTGAATGGAGGTCTCATCAGCATGTTCACCAGGATGTTACAGCACCTCCATACTGCTGCAAGTGTTCCTTCAGCCATGCTGTGGGCTGAGCAAAATCCCATGAAGAAGAGATGGGGTCCTGATGTCAAGACAGCTGCACTTCCATATACAAAGCCTTTCAAATGTGTCCTGCATCTTTCATTTCATCTGAGTACCAGTAATGTCAGTAAAACTGTTCCCAAGGTAGAAGACACACCTGAGCACTTCTGCTTATCTGCTCTGCCACAATCACATCACTCTTTCTATTAATATAACTGTAAAGGGAAGGGATGTGACTAAACTTGACAGTCTAACTGTGCTATAAAGGCCACTTAGGCAGCATAGATGTCCTTAAGTTTGTTATACACATTACAGAATCATCAGATCAAATAGTAAGAGTTCACTCACAACAGAAAAATTTAAAAATGCAGTTATATTGCTTGACCCATCATCAATACTAATTTTCATCTTCCAGTTTTCACTAAAAAAAAAGGAAATAGATCTATAGTATACACATGAGATCAATAACTTCTGGGGCATATTTATACACATGCTGTTCATTAGGCTAATTCCTAAGCAGTATAGAAACACAGCTATACTGAGTGTATATGACATGAAGATGATTGATCAGAGCTTCAGAGTATATGTGATTATTTGTACAAGGCCACAGCTACTCGGACAAAGAGGGTGTAAACATATTTGGAAATTTCTAGAATGTTTATTCTTCTAAGCAGGGACATGTACAGAGAGAAATCAGATAGACTCTAGGGTCTGATTTATTTCATTTCTTTTACTAAAATTATTTCTAAAATGCATCTTGCATTAAGATAAACAAATATTTTCAAATTAAATATCACGATTTACAACTCTGTTTTATTTCCATATGTATATATGCATCATTCCCCTGTGTGTGCATAAACATTGCTCATTTTGCACTCCCCCTCTTGACTTCTGCAGCAGACTGTTGGTACTTTGGCTTATGAATTAGTGCAACAGATGTTAGTGCCATCAGATGGAACTTCTGCTACAAGGGGTTTTATTTATTTTTAGACACTCTCACAGCCAGAATTCCTGACCTTGTCACCCTTTGTATCTCTAAGAAAGAGGGGGAAGGTACAACATCACTTTGGTCATACCTGTCAAACATATATATTAGGGTTGAGAAATTGCATGGAGAATCCAACACTGTATTTCCAGTATAACCTTAACTATATACAAAAGTAACAAAACTGTCTCAAAGTAAATTAATTTTAAAAAAATCACCTTATAGCCATGATGGCAGAGTGGAAATTAGGATCAGCCATAGCTTGAAGTAGTTTCTCTTCTAGATTCCTTCTAATACAATTGGGGCCATGCTTCAGGACAGTGATTACATAATCACAGAGCACGTTTGGGTTACCCTTCAAGTAACAACTCCAGTAGATTAGGCAGATAGATAAGGATCTGCTTAGCACTCAAAACATAGACAATTTGAGATGGAACAAGCCAACAGCTGTGTTAATACACAGCTCCAATAACTGCTGGAGATAGCATCTACACTGTACAGATCACTCTTCTTTCTAATTAAATCAGAACTCAAAAGAGCAAGAAATGCTTTATTAAAGCTGTAATTTCTATAAATCAAGTAGTCTGCAACCCTTCTTGTTTCCATGGCAATAGGCCTGTCATAGGGATGTTCATTAGCTGCAGCTGTTACCTCTGTGGATACACAGACCTCACGTTGCAAAATAACCTGGTTTAAAGTATAGTCTGGTTTAGATCCCAAAGCTCTTAATGGACAGTTTTCCTGTACTATAAAATACTGAAGTCCCAGGAGTCCTCCCAACTTGTGCTTCTCAGCACCTCTCTGGGATCCCCTACTGAGTTTTCACAGGGTTTTTCCCCAGTAAGTCAGTTCTCATGTTTTGATACTCAATGACTCCTGATTTTTGCAGTAGTAAAATAGTCTTTAGCTGTGTTTCACCCACAACTGGAGTAATATTATGTTGTCTCTCAGCCCCATGCATGGGGCTTTTCCGTTCAGAGGTGGGAGTTTTCCTTTCAGAGGCACTCCTTTCGTATCCCGTTTTCAGCACCTTGAAATGGCATCCTTTCACTACAGCTGTTCTACTCTTGGAGCTTACTTATGCTTTAGTGTCAAGCCAGAAGTAAGCACACGTTCTGCAGAACTGTTAGCTGGCAGAGTATGCAAAGACAAGAAAATGTATGTCCACTTCACAACTCTCATTTGCAATGACTTTGGCCATGAAAAATCAGGCAGTGTTGAGATCTAATTTGCAAGGTATCCTCATTTTTGAAATTTCCTCGTCTTTGAAATAAGGGCATCACAAATATCATTAAAGATCAAGTCAAACGTGTTTTCCTCATCTATACTGATTCCCCTAAAGGGACCTAGTGTTTTCACCAATATCTTCAGTCCTGTTACTTTTCAGCTGTCGCACATCACCATCACTTTGGCAACAATTCCAAGCAAATCACATCACATGTGTCCATTCCACAAATTTCTTCCACTGCTTAGCATTTTGGTCCTTGTAATGAGCTATATGAGCCTCACATTTTAAAATGTTCATACCATCTCTCCCAGTTTTCCACTGCACAGTATGATATCAGAGATTTCACTGATCTCTGCAGTACAATTTAGGCCTGGCTTTCTGTGAGTATAAAGGACTTTGAATATCTCTAAGAAGTAAGATGTGTTTATCATATCTGCCAGTTTCAGATTTACTGATTTATCAATCATACAAGATTGTTCAGCTTTTCCACAAAAATTCAGGTTATATCCTGTTCTGTAACACATCTACCATGACTGCCAGTGTTAATTGCTTTATTTAAACCAGATTTATTACCCTCTCTGGCTCTTTTGTTTGTATTTGTACAGCACAGGATACAATGACCTCTGCAAAGAGAGACAAGACAGTCCGAGTGAGTACTTTATGATACTGTCTTCTACAAAGCAGATGTGCTATACTGCTACACAAACAGGTTGTAATGGAAACCCATTGCTCACCTTCATGAACACAAGGTAGTAAATAAATTCAATTATTCTTGGGCCTGCAACCTCAGCCTTTAATTTGCTACACAAGTGACCTGCCAGTGAGCTAGAGAAACACCTCCATCAAATCTATTCATGTTAATCAGAAGCAATGGACTTCTTTGGAGAAGAATAATTTTAAATCTTCTCAAGTTTTATGAATGAAGCTTTCCTGGTATCACATAAGACCATAAAATATAGTCCTCAGGAGACATACTCCATAAAGTTATGCAATTCTAAAACATAGTGAAAGTGTTAAAGTTAAATGACAGAAGAATCCCATGATACTACCATACTGCACAATGAAAAGCAAAATAGAAATACAAGAACCCTCTTTCCTCTTCTGCTGGAAACCTGTTACAGAATGTACCAGTTTCACAGGTAAAACCAGGGCTAACTGTATTACCAAAATACACTGAATTCTCACCCTCTCAATGGAAAGCCTCAAGGCTAAACACTGCCTGCAGCAGAGAGTAGAGCCATTTATATCTCACTGATCTTTGCTCCAGCCTTGGCCCCGTCGATGGGCTACTGTAATTAATCCAAATCCCAGGGGAGCACTGTACTAGACAAGGTAAGTGCAGCCATGTCCTTTGGCCACTCCTCCCCTTTGGCACGACATGACCCTCCCCTCCTGACCTAACAGTGTCAGGAACAGGATGTTATTGCTTCTCCTTAGTGTGATATGATGCAATAAAGAGAAATAGAGAATAAAAACTTTCTCCAGTGCCATCCTCTCAAAAACGTTTTATTTTGAGAAGAAAAAAATTCTTCCTGCAGAAATTCTGAAGTAGAAAGGTGGAAAAGCTCACAAATTTGTTGGAAAAAGAAGTAATCAATATACATACATTTGTGCTGAAAGACCGAATGCTATTACCGCTCCCTGCCTCTATTTATTACAAAATTGCCTCAGAACAATAACAGTAAACAAAATACTACATCAATAAGCTTTTAACATGCAAATCAGGTTTTTAAATAAAGTTAATTTAATATTTGATTACATTATTTATTCATCATCTACGACCCACCCTTGTGGGGAAACATTACCTCCTTGTTAATCAAAAATTACTTCCTCTTTGAATGCAAACCACATTAGCACTCCAAAGGGACATTTTTTCCTTTGCTTTACAGTATTTTTCCCTTTAACTTAGTCTTTGTTATGCTTCTTTTTTTAAAGCACTATTGAGCTTTTCTCTACCTTTTAAAGGAGTGAGTGAAGGGTAAGAATTTTGGCACCGTTGACTGAGAGAAAGGCTTATGTACAGAACAGGAGTACACCCTGTCTCCTTACAAGCTCTTAGAGCAGGAAGACTAACATCGGACTTTCCAAACACATAGACTTATCCTTTTTTAACTGAAGAATTTTCTTAATGATAATTAACACCTCTTTCTCTAAGCTAGCTAATGTGGCACTCCTACTCCACAAAAAAAAAAAAAATAAAATAAAAAAAAAATCATAGAATCAATTTGGGTTGGAAGGAACCTTTACAGGTTATCTAGTCCAACCCCACTACCAGTAGCAGGGACACCTTTCACTAGATAAGGCAGTTCAGAGCTGCATCCAACCTGTCCTTGAACATCTCCATGGACAGGGCATCTACCACTTCTCTAGGTAACCTGTCTCAGTGTTTCACCATCCCCATTGGAAAAAACAAACAAACAAAAACGAACTCTTCTTTTTATGTAGTCCAATTCTTTTAGTCTATAACCATTACTCTTTGTCTTCTCACAACAGGCCCTATTGTCCCGACCTTCTCCATAGGCCCCCTTTAGGTACTGGAAGGTGTATAAGGTCTCCCCAGAGCCTACTCTTCTCCAGGCTGAACAATCCCAGCTCTCTCAGCCTTTCCTCATAAGAGGTGTTCCATTCCTCCTCCTCACCCACTCCAACAGATCTGCAGAAAGAAAATGAAGGAAAGGAAAAAAAGAAAGGAAAGAAAGGAAAGGAGGGAAAGGAAGGAAAGGAAGGAAAGGAAGAAGTTTGCCTGACTGGTGGCAGGGTCCAAGGGTACCAACTGCACACAGCAACCCCACAGACTGCACACATGAGCAAGACAGACCTCCTTTTGCAAGTCAAACTGTAATGATTGAAATACTGAGAATTCAACAGCATTTAAGGACGTATTTCTTCTTCTATGCTTAGAATATAAACATGACAGGCAATATTAACTTCGTAAATTAATAAAGGCTGGATTAAAGATTCTACTACAAGCTTAAGAAAAAAGTTCATATGGAGACTTATTCTGCCCTTGCTGAAAAGAGAAGATATACGTGTTCAGGTCCTAGGTGGACTAGACAGACTGCTTTAACAGCTCACATTTTATAGACTGGGAAGCAACATGATATTCACTCTTTCACTGAGACACATGGAAGAATTCAGTTGCCTACAGGTCTGAGCAACTAATTCCCTGCACGGAAGTAAAATCCCACCCAGTACAGTACTTTTGCTCTGCTTCTTAAACATATATTAGTTCTTTTAATTATTAGTAGTGACTGGGAAACCTGTGTAGGAGACAGCTGTGAATGAGGAGATAAAGATCTACTTGGTAAGGCCTTGCTCTTACATGGTTACCTCGTTAGAAACAACAGAGACAAAAAATAGGAGGGGGTGTCAACTAACACCAAACCAAGGCAATATTTTACAGTAAATTAATATTGGTTTATAACTCCTTAAAGCATGAAAGAAAAAAAGGCTTGTTAATTACCAAGTAAAACATTTCAGTAGAACATTGAATTCTGTATATAAATACCCGCTAGAAAATATTACAGATCACAGCATACACTAAAGTATATTTTCATGCCTTTGACTCACATGCTGTTGGACAACTTTTCAAATCTGTCGTACAGCATTAGGAAGCTAACTAAGTAATTGTTTCTTACTTACTCATAATTGAAATTCTGCCCTCAATAAGTATTTTAAACCCTGTAGAAAATACTATTTTTCTTTAGAAATTGTAGAAAACTACAACTATTATTAAAAAAGCTTGAAAGCAAATAGATTTCACAACATAAAAGCAAGTTTTAAAATGTATTAAAGAAAGTAGGTTTTTATTTATGAAATATTTTATTTACACATTTACACAGACACTATACACAGTGTGCTTGGAATTACCACATCCTTAAATGCCATGCTGGGTGTCTGCCCATCTTTCAGCATACTGAAGAAATACAGACACTTTCTGACTTCAGTGTTTGGAACACTTTGCACCTAAATGACAATACCAGATTCAGAGTCAGGCAGACACCATTTAATTCTGTCATGGGCATCCCCTGTACCTATATCCAGCTGTGGTGTTTTGGAGCTCTATTCGTTCAACTTTCCCCTTGTTACTAAAACAAGTGTTTCTTTACCATGAGCTGTTCCTGTACATGCAGTCAAATTGCAAGGACAGAGGAACAGACACCCTCTGTTTTGTTATAATCACTTTGGGGAAAAAATCCCAAACAAAACAAAACCAAAACCATTTCATCATACAGTTTCTAAAATTCCAAATTACTAATACCTTTACTAATATTTACCTATTGCTTGAACAGCTGACAAAGCAGACACTTGCTACTAGTCCACATAACAAACATACACCAGAGTAAGTTGTTGCTGGGCATAAATAGAAGAGAATATTAGTGTATTTTTTTCAAATTATGTGATGTTACCTGTGCAATTTTTAACACAATAAATTTTTTAGGTTGTCTCTATTCAAAATAGATGAGTCTCACTCCATACTCTCTTTGTACTTTATGTATCTGTCCATACATGTATAAAACTAGTGAATGCAAGCATTTTAATTAATGTCTTCAGACAACAGATTATTTTAGTTCTTGAGAGCAAACCCCAAAACTAAAATATTCTCTCTATGCATACAGGTATTATGGATGTTTTGAATACACAAAAACTTTTTGATACACTCTCTGTAATTAACTCATGAGAACACGTTAATAGGTTAGGGTGGAGGTTGAAATACTTTACCATCTGCTCTGAATTCTTCTCTTAGTTCTTAATATGCAATTATGAATCCTCCCAGCAAATTAAAAGTACTTATCTCAAAATATTTTATGCTTGCTTTTCAAATATTTTACTTCTTATTCTTGGAATGTATCACACCAAAAAAAAAAAGACTTTTCTCTGCAAGTTCCCTATTTGAAGACTTATCTACTAATTTGCTCCAGAACATTTGATCCTGTGACACAAAATGTAGCCATCAGCTTTAGCAACACAGTAGTAATCATAACCAGTAATTTTCTTATCTATAAACTGCCAAATTCCTTAAGAATTATGGTATGCAAGCACTCCTGCATGGGTGCATTAGGTAGACCATTGCCAGAAGACCGAGGAAGGTGATCCTGTCCCTCTACTCAACCCTAGTGAAGCCACATCTGGAGTGCCGTGTCCAGTTCTGGGCTCCTCAGTACAAGAGAGACATGGAGCTCCTGGAGCGGGTCCAGCAGAGGACAACAAAGATGCTTAAGGGGCTGGAGCATCTCTCTTACAAGGAAAGGCTGAGGGAGCTGGGCCTGTTCAGCCTTAAGAACAGATAACTGAGAGGGGACCTCATTAATATCTGTAAGTATCTGAAGGGAAGCTGTCGAGAAGATGGAGCCAGGCTCTTGGTGATGCCAAGCAATAGGACAAGAGGCAAAGTGGGGAAGAACTTCTTCCCTGTGCAAGTGACTGAGCACTGGAAGAGATTTTCCAGAGAGTCTGCCTCACTGGAGATATTCAAGAACCACCTGGACACAATCCTGTGCCATGTGCTCAGGGAGGTCCTGCCTGAGCAGGGAGGTTGGACCAGATGACCCACTGTGGTGCCTTCAAACCTTAGCCATTCTATGAGTCTGTATTCATAAAAAAACATGGGCACATAAACCTTAAGAAAGTTACGTAGTCAAATTTTTAACATGGAATAACTTCCCTATATTCTTGTCAATAAAAAACACCTGCAAATTATGGTTTCTACCTGATAACTTACGCCATGCAGTAGAGAGATGCATCAATTATCTGTCATCAAGCAATGTGAATTGCACCCTGATCCAGAACAATGTGAATTGTTTCTACATATTTTTCTCATTTCCGATTTCCTATTACTTGCTGCTCATGTCTAACAGACTTCAGTGTTCTTGCATTAGGGTTGAACAGCTGAAACCCTTGAGATTTAGGAATACAGATTGGATTTTTACAATAGGCAATTCCTACATATCTGTTTGCCATTTAGTTTTATTTGCAATTCAGAAATATTATGTCAGAAATGCTTAAGAAAATAATTACCTGGACTGGATAAACACACAACTCAATAGCAGATAATATTCCAGGTCAGCTCCAATATATCATATTTACACCCTCATGAGGTTTCAGCAAAATAAAGAAAAAGACAACTTCCAGAAAGGAAGCCTGAACAAAACACACACACACATTTTTTTTTAGTTATAATAAAAATATAAAGCTATATCCCTCTTTCTTTTTTCTAGACAAAGTGTTCTGTTTTTCCCTGTCATCAGTGACTGACTTGGTTAATTTAGAACATGATCGCTTCCTACGCCAGCACATTCAGGGTTTCCTGTGACAAAAGGCTCATAAATCTGTTCAGTCATTTTGCCTGCCCAAGTCATTACAACATGCTACAGTCTTCTCCTGGCAAAACATCGAGGTCTTGCATGCCCTTTTAAGGGAGGAAAGATGTGGCTGATGTTCATTTTCATAGCATATTTTAACCTCCACCACTGTAGACACAAACTGGCTCCATATAAATCAATAACCCCAGACGAGAGAGTGCTGAAGGACACACACATTGCTAGCAGTACATCCAGAATCTGAAAATGAGTAAGGGAAATGTTCTCCACAAAGAAAGGGGAAAAAACCCACACACAACTAGGCTGCAGATGGATTCATTATTTAACAAGGGAGCAGAGGGAACTAAGAAGAAATGGGCAGACCAGCGTTTGTGCTACCAGAATATAAAGGCATGTGGGCCACATTCTGGTGTAAGACTTTAAGACCTGCATCTTCAAACTACACTAGCAACTGGAAAAGATTCCCAGGCTAAAATCTGTAGGATGTACCTGTTTTCCACAGAAGATAGGTTTCTGTATTGCCCATGGAGAAGTTTGCCACACAGGCTGTACGTGTGACAAAGAAGCATATCATTGTGCACTCCTTAGTCTGACAATTTTTTTTGGTTTCCTTTACATCTTCTGGCTATCAGGACAGCTGCCTTTCTGAACTACCTGCATATCATTTCTAAACTCAGGAATAAAAAGACCCTCATGAATTTTTAATAGTTATTTTATCAAGAAAATACAAAGTCCAAACCTAGTAATCATTCGATATCAATCAAATCAATAAAGGAGAACAGTATTTAAAGAGAGAAAAGAAGCAACAAGCCCATCACAGTGAACCCTGCACGAACAAAACTGCAGTCAATGCATTATGCCATTCCATCGCCCGTAGTACCTAAACTTAAAACTCTCAGGAAAAAAAAAAAAAAGTAGGTGCAGTAAAGAGTTCCTTAGAAATGCTCTCTCATCATGAAAAATAATTTGAGCTTGCAAACAAATGCTACTTCACAGGTTTCTCACCCAAACCATGAGGCAAAAGAGTATTAAAGTATTAAAGCAGGTTTTTAGGCTGCTGAAGTACAACAGAGCTTCTACTGAAAGAAAGGAATTAGGATATGAATTTAGAAAGAAGATGCTCAGTGCTGATCAGTTACATTGAGTCCCTTGTCTCCTTCCTTTCTTGGCTTCACTAAATTATTAACAGAAACCTAATCTGGCACCAGATAACCAAACCAAGAACAGTCATTGGAAAGGAAGATGGCAAAAACAGAGAGGCAAAGGCTGCTAGAGTTAAAATAGAGGAACACAGCTGTTAATGAATGTACATATATATGTGTAAATATACATATTTTTATACACATATATTAAAATATGCATACTGCATACATGCACTCGCACACCCTAGGAAAAATAACAAGCACCCACATATAGAGAGCACAGGTGTGTACTAAGCACAACTTTGCATCTACACAAGGCAGTTTTATAGGAGAATGATTATCTATTTTAAATGATAACGCCGTCACCTAAACATTTTGTGGTTACAGTAAATATCAAAATACACTAAATGCAAACAAGTATCTGGTTTCTGAACCAGTACTGCTAAAACACCAAGGTTAAGAAACAGTTTCCCCTGATTAAATAGATTTGTGCAGCACAAACACCCGTGGCAGGCTCAGATGAGAACACGGAACAGACACTATGCTGAAGGCTGAGACTCAGTAAATTTTTGACATGTGAAGTATCAGCTACTACAGACAGCAGGGACTGCTCTTGAGAATGATTATGTGTGGAAGGGAAAACAAAACCAAACAAAAATACTCTCATTGGTCCTTTTCTTTCCCCTTTTCCGGGTTACAGGAAGAGACCATAACTAAATAATCTGAAATCAATATGTGTTCCTTGGACACAAAGATAAAACAATCTCTAACAGTGTGATGGTAAATCAGATGAAATTCTGTAGAAATATGTAAATACATTTTGGAGCCTTTGTTTCATAATATTTTGAAATTTTGAAAATAGTTGTTGTTAACCGAGAGGTACATAAAAAAATAGAAAGTAACAGAAGCATTTAAAAAATGGTCCCATTCTATTTCCAATCTGAAATCTGTGCCAACTCAGTATGTTTTTTTAACATTTTGGGTGTTTTGCCATCTTCATCCATTAGTCTATTAATAAAATTAAATCGAGTACAAACATTTTTGTTCAACTAAGGTAAGCCTCAACACTCTTTAAGAAATTTATAAATGCAGTTATAGAATTTTAACATAGGAGAGAAAAAGTCCGATTTTCCAAGAAAATAAGCAAAAATTTAGGGTGGTAAATGTGGAAATACAGCAAAGTAAATTCAATTCACTATATTTTTATTTTCTTCTGTAAAAACTCAAACTTTCACTTGAAATGAACTTCATAAGTAGGCAACCTTTGTTGCACGGAGTATTCCCAGAGGAGCTACATGCATGAGGAAACTGAAGACTTCAAACTCCAAAAGAAAGTTGGAATAGTACTGCCTTGACTGGAGGCATCCCAAATTTGTCCTTACTTTTAGGGAAGGTATGGTGCTGTTCAGGATGGGTAGACAAAGGGTTTCATTTACTTCCTGCTCTTAAAAGAACTGCTTTCCAGATCCCTCCCTCCCTCCCTCCATCTCCTTTCCTCTCCCCATCTCGCCCTCCTGCTCTGGCAACAGAAAGAGTCAAACTGTAGGTAGTTAAGAGCTGGCCATAAGAGATTTAGCCTCAATTTCACTGGAAGAATTCTCCTGAGATGAACTGTTTTTCTTGTGTCCTCGCAATTTTCTGGACACACTTCTTCCATAGGAAATTCCAGGCTGCAGAGTCCACCCATTTCTCGGAGTTTGTTTTTTTGTTTGGTTTTTGTTTTGTTGTTTTGGTTTTTTTTTGGTTGGTTGGTTAGTTTGGTTTTTTTGGTTTCTTTTTGTTTGGCTTTTTTTGGTTTTTTTGGTTTTTAAGTATGTGAAAATTAAAGCAGCAGTACTTTCAGAGAGACTACTTTTTGTTCGTCCTTGGAGTCATGGAACACAACCTGAATTCCTTCCTGATAGCAGATCCCACCCATTTACAGTTAAATGAACTTCAGTATGCAAAGCCTGTTTTAAAATGTTATTTCCCAGTTCAGCATTTTTCAGGTTCTGGTCATCTCAAAGGCAGGGAAGTGAGGTAGGAGGGTATCCTCAAGGTTCTTCTTTAGGGATTTCATCTATCCCAGGGGATTTTTTTTCAGAACTCAGTTATGTGAACTATAAGCCTATTTAATATAGCCCATCTGCTCTTCAGAAGCAGGCTGATTTGGAGCTTTGTGCCGAACAATACTGATGAGCCACCAATTCTTCTTTAAGCTGTTGGTGCTCTCTTCGAAATCTTTTTTTGTCGACTGAGAGGGAGGCCAACAACTGAAGGATAACTCTTCTGCTTTTTGCTTTCTACAAACCCACCCATCAAAATGGTCTGTTTCTATTTAGATGGGCCAAGGAAAAGTATTTTTCTGTTATAAACGGGTTGGAAGGGTGAGTTGTCAGGAATTAATAACATTTTTTAATGTTGGGACATTTTCCTCTACCTTTGTGGTTTATAAATATATGAAGTCATCAGGCCTTTCCTTTGTTTCTCTTAATTCTCTATTGGTTTTACATGTATTCCGTTTTTAGCCTTTGAAAAAAACCAGAAACTGTAGTTTTTATATTTTTAATTCTTCTGGACGACATCTTGAAGCATTAGATCATATTTACTACGTCGCTCTTAACAAGCTGAGAAAGAAAAGTCTGACAGCCTCTAAACACAGACTCTTTTACATTAAACATCGAACACTAATTGTCATTACCTAACTCTTAAAGGCAAAAAGCAACCTAAAATTCAGAAGTCCAGCTGTATGTATCATTCTTCTTACATTAGTCTGGTGCTTGTCAGAAAGTCATTAAAAGCAGGCTGGAAATTTCTGCCTTTTTATTAGCAACAATATGAGTACCAAACTGAAGATATATACGTAACTTTTTATGTACACGCACTTTCTCTCACATATATATATAGACTGATTTATGTCAGTTTTGAGACAGGTGGGCAGGTGGGCAGCTGTCTATATTTCTTCTTCTGATGTATTTCATACTAGCCCATCATTCAAGGATTTAGGTGATGGAGAACAAGATTTATTAACAAAGCAGGTAAGATGCTTGGATTTCATACTCTCCTGTTGTTGGCTGTGAAGTTGTTGGAGAGTCTTAGCCTTGACAATCTTTCATTGCACATAGACAAATGCAGTCTTGAAGATTAACCCTTACCCTTCATGCACCTGGTGAATGTTCTTGCCACTCGGTCAGTCTCTGTCCCTGTCTCTGAACCCAGTGTTTTAAAACCTCCATTTTTGGAAGGCTAATAAAAGGGAAAATAATTCTCCTGGAATTATTGTCATATCTATTTTTTGCTCATATAGACATTGTTCTTGTTTTGTACATCAGATATAATCAATACTAGACATCTTTATAAGTTATTTAGGCACTGTAGAGGGCAGCTAATAGTAGAGTGGTTTTGCAAACATTGCTGGGTGGGTTAATTTTTAGGTGCTTTGACACTTGTAAAGAGCTGGTCTTACACAGCCCAGAAAGAACATTGGAGACTAGAATCTGGATACTTAAATAAAATTTAGAACAGAAAAGCTGCATTAAATCAGGCTTTCTAGTGCTGGGAGTGTGCTTAGATACAAACTTGACAGCAGTACTAGCAACAGCTGGAATGCTTCTATTTAAAATTATATACTGTGCAGAATGGCATAGTTCTTTGATTGAAGATTCTTTATAATCCCAATATATGTGTTTGTCATAAGGTAATTATACAGTGCGAACATCTCTCTGCACGATGGCATCGCTCTGCTAACTGTGTTCAGGCACTAAATATATTATCTACGCTTTCCTATGTGTCTCGCTGAAGTCATATATGCTCACACATTCACATTAAATTCTGTCTGCTTGATACTAATTGCATTAAAAGTAAAGCTAAATGGCAGTAAAAATAGTTTGAAATTCTGTGCTTTAAAGTGTACTCTTTACAATACTAAGTTTGCTTATTTCTTTGTGCTGAGATGTGTGGGAGATTCATAATCACTTATTACCCACGTACAACATTTTTTGTCATCTGTTCTCTGTACTTCTTATCAAGGGACTTATCTTAGCCCCCACAAATCTATTCTACTTCTTATACATCAATTAGAAATAGACATACATCTTAATCAAAGGTCTCAAAATACATCTAAAGTAAACAATGAAAACAATTTTTTATTTAATCACAATTGTTAGCTTTCTAACCTATTAAATTATGTTAAACTACTGTGTTGTAACCCTAGCCATCTTTCACACATGGACAATGAAAGTAATGCACTCAGAGACAACAGGAAAAAAACCTTAAGCTACACTGACCAAGACTACACACCATTTTTATTACTATATGGCCTCTCCAAAGATAAGCATGCTTCCTTTTGGTAATCTCTACTCAATATACAGCATGCCAGTGAAACATTTCCTATTTTTTACTCTCCAGAGTAAAATCATAATCAGGAGACCACAAGTAAAACTACAGTCCCCTCTGGCCAGTCCTCTGTTGCAAAGCAAATACGATAGGGATGAAAATAGAGGATAGGGTGACTTAACTAGCAGTAGGTTTTTATCTTTCCAAGAGCAAAGCTTTGCAGAGATACTAGAGCTCACCCTCAGACCAGACACTGTACAGTATGACATTTGGCTTAGCTCTAGACCCTACAGGTGTGTCTACACTCTTTCTCTTGCCCAGCTTTAGACACAGCTAAAATTAATCCACCTATCTGAAGTTCTATTTAGGGTCTGTTTCACATTTCATATTTTCTTAGAGGAAAAAAGTTTGCTTTTCTTCTTAACCTTTCTCATTTTTCATTACTACAGTTCTGCACGTGGTTTCTCACAGCATATTCCAGTTCTTTAAACAGGAACTCAGTCAAGATCCCTGCCAGGACTGGAAAGCTTGAAAGGGGGCATAACCAGGAAGGGGAGCCTAAGGAAAAGTGTGTGATTCTCAGGAAAGTCTGTTGAGTCCCAAAAGTACCTAAAACGGGTTTACCAGTTAAATTCTACTGCTGCACATGGCTATCACTCAGCCTCCACACACCCATGGTACTGAGCCATGAACAACAAATGGAAGGAGATGATCTCACAGTCCCAGAGAATGGTGACTCTACTGACAGACCTTTACCTGCAGTATCTCCTTTGGAGGCTGTCAGAGCTCCTGTCCCAAACCGGGTAAACAGCACCTCTGGTGCAAATACCTGCTATAGCCTGCCCAAGAACCTATCAGCGTAAGCTCCAGCTGTCTCCAGTGGGAATAAGAAAAATTACCAACACCTAGGTCTCATGCTGAAACACAGCAAGAGTTTACTCAGTCTGAGACGGGAAATGATGTGTTGAAACTATTTCTTACTTTCTCAAGTTTGCACTGTGAGGCCTAGAACATAAGATGGAGAGATGACTTCTACTCTTTAGCAGCAATGCCCTTTAAAGCTCTTGTGCATCACCTAAATTCATACATAATTAAGCAGTCTTTTTTAAATCTTGGGCATCATTACCTCAGACAACTGAACTCTGGATTGCTCACCTTGCTCAGTCTTATGTGATTTATAACCTGAATGATACAAAATGGTTATTGCAATCCCTATTCAAAAGCAAATCTGGCTTCAAATCCAGCACAGTTTTATTCTATGCTCCAGGCAGCAAAAACAGGCAGACACTGAAACACACTGATGACATCAAGCTCAATTTTTTTTTTCCTACCTAGCTTAACTCCAGCTATTTGCTTCTTTTCCACGGTGTGAAAAAGAAGCTGGTGGGTAGAAATGAGGAGTAAATAGTTGGGGCCCTTATGCTTGAGAATGGTTGCTGGAGATCTCAGTTTGGAAGCTTTTGTTTGGGATCACGTACCTGTGTCGTGCTTACCTCTAGCCCTGACAGAACATATTTAGAAAAGGCAATTCACAAGACTCTGAAAACCGAAGCCTGCAGGAATTAAACAATTCTTCCTCCTCGCCACGATATGATTAGCTGTCTCTGAGGAGTGAGTGACGACGTCCCTCCCACTCAGCAGCTTCCGAGTGACATTTCACTAAATAGAACTTGAATCTCAAAGGGTTGATCTGTCAAGCAGTTTCAAACCAGAAAAGATCAGGCAGGTTCAGCTTCGCCATTCAGTTACATCCTCATTTCTAATTTTCATGTTTTATGCTTCATGCAAGTGTTAATTATAGAGATGAAAGTCAACTTGCCTTTATTCATCCATTCTTAGCACGTACACAAAAGGAAAGTAGAACTACAAATAAAATTTGCCAAAAAGCAAAAAAGCTGACTACAGCTTGAGGAAAGTAAAACAGAGCACTGGTTGATGCAACACAGATAATCATCATCATCCTTGTCATCTTCCTCATTTAATGTAGTAAGATTTTGTTATGCAAAATTGCTGACTTTGTCTGACCAGAGCTTATGTAAAATCAGATTTTGATCTGCTAGGACTAGTAAAATCATGATGGAAAGCCAACTTATAGTTTATAGTATCATTGAAAGAACTATGACTTTCATACAAACAAGAAACATAGAGTCAAAGCCTCAAAAGGCCATTAATTAAGATGATTTTACATTTCTGTGAGTCTCCATCATATGGAAAGCATTCAGATTACATATAAAGTGATTTATGTAATCAACAGGAAAACATTTGAAAGTGGTGTGTTTGACTGTTACAAATACTCTTATTTATACAGCCAAGCATTTACACACAAAACAATTAGTACCCACCAGGTATTTCAAATAACTGCAGGTCATTAGGAAATCAAACTCATATGATACTGAAACTGGAGCTGCACATTCCCTAATAAATCCACTATTTGCAGGGAAAATGCTATGTACGTCATCCAGAACATCTTTACAAATTCCAATAGAATTCTTGTACATAACAGATGATTATGAAGGACAGATTTGCCATGAATGATGTAATACCATCACCATTTAACAAATATGAAATTCAGGACTCACTGCAATTACCCCAAAAATTGTGAGATGCAGGTTTCATTCCCATTTTTATCTGCTGAGACAATTAACTCTACATGTTGTACTTCCTTTGATAATTCTCATAACCCCTACCGTAAGAAGCATTTTGTAGTAAACCCATTTGATTATTTCTTTTAAAGCTCCCACTCTGCTGTTAAAATGGTTCCAGATGTTATAAATAATTACATGTTCATTAGAGAACTGTAACCTAAACATCAGGCTGGAAGGCTTTTCTCTGATTCCACAACTTTTTTTCTGCCTCTTATTTAAAAAAAAAAAAAGAAAAAGAAAAGTTTGTCTCCAAGCAGGATAATAAAGCAATGAGAAAATCTGTCTCAACTTTCCTTTAGCATAATCTTGTTAACATAAGACTTGTGAGACACAGCAGCCTCAGCTTTGAGATGCACTTACAACCATCCAGTAAAATCTCCAAAGACAGAAGAAGGTACTGAGGTACTACTCCAACACATCATGTCACATCCTCACTAGTCTTACTCAGGACATGTTAGAGCTGTATTTATCACTATATCTTTATTGTGGGATGCCCCAAAGGCATTTTTTTTCTAAGTGATCAAATACCTGGGTTGTTGTAAGCTCTTTTTAATACTTCCGAAGTGATGAATAGGAAACAGTATAGTGATTTTTGGAAACAAAAGATGATTTTTATTTTTTTTTTTTCAGGTGGTAATGTTTTGGTTCATATTATGGAGTTGGGTGGGCAATGAGTTCTTTTACAAGCATAATGTTCCTCTGGAAGAGCAAAAGGGTGCTTGAGTGGTCATATACTGATAACTAGAGCACTGTAAACAAATTTTTTTTCTGAAATTTTTCTATGTGTATTTATATTTACAGCAGTGGGCACCTTGCCTTTTTAGAGTAAATTGAGGGAAATAGCCTTGTCCAGTAAACAACTAAGGCAACCTGAGGTTGGGTGTGGAGTTATTTTTTATTGGAGGAAAGTAAGCAGGGTTTTAGCAAAAAATGTTGTTGCATAAAACACAGATAAACAAAGAACAACAGCAGAGAAAGACATTTTTCACCCTCTTTTTGTTAATGCGATGCAAGCAGCAGCAGACTGCCCTGTCACGGTTAAGCATGGAAAAGTTGCCCAAATGGAATAAGCAGCATTCTAGAAAGTGCTGTAGTAGCTGGCAATAGAGTTTGTAAACACCTTAAATTTCTATGAGGCTATTGCCTCCATGGACTTCTCAAGGCAGAAGTGCCAAAAGAGGATCTTTTGGGACAGCATAGCTTTATATGAACCTTTACAATTTGTTGTGCCTGAACCACACCAACTCTCCAAATATGCAATACACTGGACCAATGCTTCTGGGAATACTGGATAAAGCTGACATTTTTCCACTCCAGAAAAACAACTGCCTCTCTTAAAGAAGCAGCAGTAATAAGAAAAATGTCTTCCCTTTCTTTTGCTGCCTTTGTGTGCCATTAAACCAGTACAGCATGATACTTCGGTTTTTGTTTGCCTTTTAAAAAAGGTTGTCCTGCACTTCAGCAAGGTACTGTTACCAGTGAAAATAGCAGGATATTAGTGGAGGGTAAAAATTGCAATTTGAGATTTCTTTGTGCTTGTGGATATTGCATGCTGTTAACAATGTTTTGCTTTATGAAAAGGAATGCATCAACAGAAGAATTAGTGCTGACTCCCAGGGTGAAATTTGGGGAACTGCTGGAGCTGTGCGTTCACCACTTCTCCATTTCCTTCAAAAAGCTGATCAACATCTGAAGACAATCTTTTTCAACATGCTGTGTAATGTACATTATACCCAAACAAGATAGGAGTCATTTAAGATTAATGTAAATTTAAAGCAAATACAGTTACATTATATTAAGTCAAAATTATATTTTAATAAGCTATGGCGTGAAAAAAAATAACCAGCTTTAGAAAGAAAAAAACTCACAAACCTACTGAACTTTTTGGCCCACATTTTTAATCTATGCAGCCTGGTCAGAATCGATGAAATCCTCTGGGATATGAAGAAGCTCAGAATTTTACTCCAAGAGCAAGGCCAAAGAAAGCAAAGGGGAGGAAAAACACAGATAAGGCATAACCCTACTGTATTTCTGAAAACAAATTGGTGTCTTAAGATTCTCTGCCTTTCAGGAAGAAAAAGACCTCTCAAAAATTCTAATGCTGCAATTCCTGAACATATCTGTCCCTTAACCCCAGGAGTACATGAACTGCTGCTTTGGGCTGTGTAACTTTCCCCAGCCATCCTGCAGAGCCAAAATGCTTCACCCACACTGCCTTTTCCCTGGTCCAGCTGGTGTCACCCACCTGTGTCCCCTCATACATTGATCCCTCACGCAGCAATACTGACATTTCTTGCAATGCAGTCGCTTTTGCCTCAGGCAGAAGAACACCATGGGCATGGGTTCCATGCTGATCTTGGCACATGAAGACTTAAATGGATTTGGGCCACCATGATTACAGAGAAGCCATGCATAAGAACTCAGAATCAGTTTTTCCTTCAGTGCAGATTGTCCAGGCAGCTTCAACAAAGCAGAAACTTTGAAAAATACACACAAATATGCGTGTGTGTATATATATATATATTTATATAGGAGAACATATACATATCCAAGACATTTATCAAGGAATTGGTGTCCCAAGGTCATACAGCTTTTCCATTCCTCCCCAGGTTTCCAAAATAAACATCCCCGAAACATATCTCGCTGTACCCTGAGTTTACTGTGCTAACACAACTCTAGGCATCAGCTGCTAGTTGACTGACATTTTATAAACATGATCAGTGAGATTTTATATCTTGTAATAATTCTTAATGGCTACATGTCCTGAATTCAGATTACAGCTTTCAAAGTTTGAAATGAGACCTGCAGTGCACGTTCATGTTATCTCCTACAGGATATCCATAAGGGATACTCCACTGTAATTGATTGTAACTTTACATGCCATATTACTTCAACTGGAAAAGCTGCTATCAGAAGTAAAGGAGCAAAATAATGTCTAAATAGTGAAAAACAGAAACAAAAACAAAACCCCACAACTTAGATGAACATCTGAAATGGCACAAATGTATTTATTTTTACCTGGCAGAACAGCTGCTACTTAATGAAGGAAATTTTTAACTCGTTCTGCATGGTAAGTAACTACCAGGGGGAGACAGGAGCTGTGCAGGGCTTTACAGAGTGCTAAACTTTATGACAGAAACTTCTGTCATTTGGAAAAGTTTTTGCAACCCCTTAGATAGACAGATGAGAGAGAAAAAGAGGAAAAAAGAACAACCCCAAAAAAAGCCCCACAGTTTGATTTTTTTTTTCATTCTTGGTATATTCCTGTTGTATGGGTTTTCTATGGATTCATTACCAAGGCATGACAGACTGTGCTATTAAAAATGACACTCATCCCCTTATATAAAATGTGCCTCAGCTGTACACTTGCTCAGAAAGCCTTGCTGTTCTTTAGATTCCAATCTGCAAAGTGGAAAGTGCAATTTTTAGTAAATGCTTGAATTACTACTATTAAGATGGAACAATTTGCAAAACGATACCAAGTGCCACATTTTTTGACAAAATTCACTAATGCAAGCCCTAGCTAACAGTGCCCTAGATTTTTTTGCTCATCTCTTATACCTCTCATGAAAGCGTTATACTTACATGGAGAAGAATATGCCATGAGAGGGAGTTACGAGTCGCTGAATTAAGGAAAAACAACCATCTGCTTTGAAGATAGATGTCCATGGAGAGCACAAGTGACATGATGAAAAACAACTTTGACTACCATATAAAATAGCAAATTCTTGGTAAACTTTTCTGTGTGTATAGCTCAAAACTAACATCAGACAAACACTTAGAGCAGTAACTTAAGTGACAACTTAGAGGCTTCTTTAGTCAACCCAGACAGTCTCCACTAGATTTCAAGAACTATTCCTAGGTACAGTGAGATTCTCAGCTGTAGATTGTTTTCTAGCAGGTACCACCTGCAATCAGAAATTAGTATGAGATCTGCTTTCAGGTTTTTAGGCATGAAAAAAAGAAACAAACACCTGCAGATTTCAACTACAATGTGTATTTTAAAGTTCAATAGTGACAGAAATTAGTAAAAATAGATGCTGGGAAAAACTACTATTTTCATTCTCCAATGAAATATTTATCATGACTTTTGCCCTTTCAAGTTAAGAGTTTGTGTACAAATGCAGTGTAGCTGCCTGAAGTGTATTTTCTCTGCAGACATCCAAAACCACCTGTCATATGTCTCCTTCCCTTGACTGTGTTAGGAAGATTTCCAGAAAAAATCCATAACACTCTTCTTAAGGACTGACAGAGAGTGAATCTGGAGTGACCCATCCTACCTATTTACATGAAAGTATCAAGTGAGCTCATCAGTTGGGTACTTGCTGGAGATTTATTGTAATTGGAGCAGTTCATATGCAAGGCATGTTGGAATTAGATTAACAGGGAAGAAAAGGTATAAAACATGAGTAGGAGCAATGCATAAACATAATATGAAAGTTTTTGAGAAAAAATGCTGGCCTTATATGCTTGCCTGTAAAGACAATGAAATACAACACCACAGACTGTAATAAATGATAATCTCATCGGGAAGGACATGGATTTACTTGCTTCTCACCTACACCAGTGAAATATAAAAAAAAGAGTCTACTGGCAACTGGAATATGAGTTATTATCTATATAGATGATTTAGGTAAGGTGAGATAAATAGGCTGTCAGAAAAAAAAAAAAAAGAATGAGGTTTCTGAGAGGAAAAAAACTTCTCAAACCATGTCATATCCCTTGAAAATAAGCCCTTTTATGAAGCTATTGTTTTACACAGTAAGAAATGAGGATATCCAGATATCAGGATATCCCATCATGTAGTGCCTTTCAATAAGAAGAAAATTAGAGTGCTGCCGGAGGTGTTAGGGAACCTAGATGGGAATTCAAGGCAACAGTTTGCACAGAGAAGGAGACAGGGAGCAAGGAGCAGGGATAGAGAATTTCACAGCCTCATGCAGGTGTGATGGAAGTGCTTTAGGACTACTGTGCCTGTGTTCAGAGAGAAGAAAATAGATCTGGATTTTCACCAAAATTTCAAGACTTAAACCTGACAAACAGAACACTGATTTATTGCCTCTGAGTCTACTGCCTGGCTACAACACCAACCCCTCATTCTTCTTTTTTTTGTTCATTTTCCCTGAGATATAGCTGCCATTTCTGCAGAAATACCACAGCTCCGCTGTGTAAAACAAGAGGCAAGGTTTTCCAAACACTAGGTAGCCACTGGACGAAGCAGAACATAACTCCTTGAAGACAGCCTTGAGCACCTGGCTCAGGCTGGGGAGGGGAACAAATTAGCAAGCTGAAAGGGAAAAGAACAGTCTAAGTATACACTTGACACCAAAAGTCTGCAACAGGGGAGTGGAGCTAACAGTAGCCAAGGCATTTCTGTGCTAGAATTCTGCTGTTCGAAAGAAAAAACAATCATCTGTTTCCACCTGCCTTATTAATGTTTAATACCATTACTTGATTTGCTGATTGATGAAAGGATTAAGCCCTAAAGGTACAAGGAGTTATAAACCATGCTTTATTAAAGAGAAAATAACAGTAAAATAAGCATTTTCTAAGCATTTCCCCATATGGGGAATGATCCTATGGAAATCCTACTAAACTAAGAAGAGTTGGTATTATATTTTCTCAAGAGAAATCACTCTATTTTATCTAATAATAATGAATTAGGAGGCTGGTCTGAGATTTTAACAATTATTTTGCTGTTGCCACATGTCCTAGTTCAGCAGGTGGGACCGGTTATCAGTGTGTGGGGGGTGATCAAAGCTATGTATTCTACCCCCTCTATTCATTTCCCAAGAACAATGGACCATTTGCAGCAGC
>JAWWEW010000131.1:8023880-8101730 GCA_035583185.1 Anabacerthia variegaticeps | reverse complement strand
TTGGGCTTGTGCCCTGGGGCACTGGGTTATACTGCTGGGTTTTGGTGAGTGGAAAGCAGTTTTCTCTTGGTGTCAGTATATTTATTGTAACATTTTTCATTAAATTGTAACTCTGACTTATAAACTCTCTTGTGGTGGGTCCATTTCTCCTGCCGGTTTACCTTCAAACCAGCACAGGTACAGATGTGTTGTTATGGTGTCTGTTTGCAAAACAAGTTAAACAGAAATTATAACACTAGGAAAGCCCTCACTTGGAAATGGAAATTCAAACTGCACTGCAAAATACTGTTTCTGCTTCTACCAAGTATTCTGAAAGAAGGTGCCTGCATTTTTAAAAATTTCCACTTGTAACAGAGAAACACCAAAACACAACACAAAGGCTGTCCAGATTCAAACAACTGACCTATGGGTTGACTGACACCAAAGTAGGGATCCTTCATGATGGAGCAGTGCATCTCTTTTTTAAAAGTGTTTGAAACATTTTAAAAGGTATGCTTCATCTTAGGCCCAGTGGATTCAGTACTCTTTGGTTGTGCATGCTTCTTTGTAAGTCACATTATTATATAAAGTTCTCTGCAGAGGTGACAGTTTAAGGAGATGTTTTTCTAAACTGCAGAGTAACTGAAATACAGTTTTCAGAAAACAACCACTAAGTAGATCAGGCATGATCAGCTCAAACATGATCTCTGCAGACTGACACCACTGAACAACACAATATGCTTGACTAGCTTCTCCTTCCTTCCTCCTTCTCCCAGCTCCTTAATTCCCTATTATACCTTTTTTCTGGTGCTTCAGGCAATACTGAGCAGTACATTTTCCTGTACACGTCATTTCAGTTGACAGGATATAATTCTAATGATTAGGGTGACTGCAAACATGGATGTTTGGGATGTGGTGTTTGCATGAAACTGATGGTGAGGATAGGTGCTCGTGTCTGGCAGCGAACACAGGCGCGCTCCTCTGCCACGTGAGGCTACACTGACTGGGAATGTGACTACAGAATGTTTTAAGGTCTTTACTGTCTCCACTTTCTATTTTTATACAATTGTTTATCAGATATGTTAAGTATTTGGAGCTGATTTGCATTTCTATTTTCATTTCCCATGCAAATGGTTTTTTCCCCCCCCTCTCTGAAATCAACAGCACTTAATACTCCTTCCTTCTTTCTCACAATATGAGTTGTTTGCCTTTCCTCAGGCACTTGTCACATTCTGGAAAGACAGGCAAGCTACTAAGGCACTGCTAGCAAGCTTAAGTTGTGCACTGCTTTGTTGTGTCAAATTATTTGGCTTTTTCTTCTAATCAGGCAGAATTCCAAGGGCTACAAAATCCACGTGTTCTCTGAAGGGTACTAGAAAAAATAGCTCTTTCCAGATTTATCAAGTCACACGTTTTTGTTCTTCCACTGCTATTGGTCTCTCATGGAAATCAAACATGATACAAGACAGGGATGCCCCACGCATTATTGTAACAGAACAAAATAAGTAACCTTATTACCAGCTTCACACTTCTCACAAAATACACTATAAGTAAGGCACTAGTTATATAGCACATCTGCAGCTATTCATTTTAAACACAGAAGGCAAAGAAAAGGATTTTTTTCTGCCTAAGCTCTGTTGTAATTGTATGCAGTTTTTTAATCCCCTTTGCTGTTCCCTTTTGTCTGTTTGCATTTCTCTTTGCAGCCGTTTGCTGGGAGAGTGAGAACAGGTTCAGATAATCAAGTGAAATGCAGAATAAACAGAGGCTTTAAGGTTCTAGGGTTCCCATAAAACAGCTGGTTCTTTCTCTATTTACTTTAATATCTCGATTTATGCACTCCCTTCTTTCAAGCAGGTAGACGGCAGACAGAGCCTGATTCAAAGTGTTCCCTGACTGTTTCTAAAATCAGCTGTAAATGAACTGTAGCCAGCAGGAATTCTCTCAGGAGCCTGTGCATTCTACTGCTGGAAGAAGAACAAGAGACGAAAAATGTTAAAAACATGGGAAAAAAGGAATGCCAGAACATAACACCTTATAGGTAGCTTCTAGCTATTAGGAAGTGTGCCTTCTCCTTTGGAAAGTTTACTGAAGCCATGTACACTGCAAAGCTGGTGTTGCAGAGACCCAAAACGCAGCAGGAGCTCACTTAGCAGTACTAATATGCCAAAATGGCAGTCCTGTTGTTCAGAAGGAATATAGGAGCACACTGTTAAAATCACTGAGCTGTCTTTTTAAAATTGTGTGTGAATTGGAAGTTCAAAAGGCTGACTGATATCCCTTAACATGGTCCAGCTCTTGAACTCGCTCATGATAATAATGTTTGTTTATCTGAACTATGCTTGTTAACATGTAAGAAAACATCTCACCATGAGTACTTTATACTGGCCACAAGCTGGATATTTAAGTGGTAATGTTAAACTGTAATAAATTTTAGAAAGGGCTGTCATATTCTTCCCTTGAATAGAAGCCTTTAATCCTGACCATCTTCAGCCAGAGTGGTGACCTAGAAGGCACAGCTCTCAACCTTCACAAGGCTCCTGCTCCTCAGTAACTATTAGGACATAGTGCTAAGCCAAGCTTCTTCCTTTGTCCTGTGGAAGCAATGAAAGAGATGCATGCAGCATAAATGTGGAATATTTCCTCTTATTTTTGAATCAGTTAGTTTTGAACTCCAAAAAAAGTACAGGATATAAAGAGTAATTTCCTTTCCTTTGATTCCTATGTTCTCCTCCTTTTAGCTGATGCACACATCTGATCAAGTGATTCAACATGCTAATCAGTACTGGAGAGATTCTGCTCTAGCAAGTCTCGAAATTTAGAAACCTAAAATAGTAGATGAGCACCTTCATTTTCATAAAATTGGTAACTGATAGTGTTTGGAAGACTGCTTATGCCTTCAGTGCCTCTTATCTCCAGTTAACAGCATCCTACCCTAAGTAGCAACTGCTATCAGAACTATTTGCCACCAAGAGACACCAAATCCCCTGCTTCCTTTATTTGATTCCAATGGTTTATCATGACCTCTTCACGGAACCTCCAAAGAAAAAAGCTAAACGAAGGAGTTTAAACAGGTTTCCTTGAGATTCATCCCCTAGAAAACAAGGTAGACTAGCTGGATTAGTTTTTTTGGTTGGTTTTTTTTTTTTTTTTTAAGGTTGGTAATTTTTAGCCCAAGAAACTAAGCTCACAAATGCTCAGCTTTACAGTGAGTGCTGTTCCAGTCAGTCAGTTTTATTTCACTGTTGATTTTAACAGGAGTACAGCACTTTGAAATTTCACCCTAAACGTGTTGTCTTCATTTCTTTTGATGAAGCTCCCAAAGTGCAAATGAAGGTTTTTGTTGATCCCTGCAAACAATCCCAGTGTCACTTGTGCATTCTTTGTACCCCCATTCCAGTAAAAAATGAACCTCTCTTTCTCTCTTTTCCTGCTGCAAGTCCTTGTGCTGGAGAAATAGTTGCTGGGTTCTAAAATATGATGACCCAGGTCATGTCTTATCCTCAATTTGACACCTTTATAGCTGCAATATGGAGGAAGAAAGGGGTCTTTGAGAATATCATCAACATGTACCTGAATTCTATTTCAGCAGGGTTTGTAAAAAGAATATGAATTTAAGTCTTGCCACAAATTGTATTTTCTTCTGTGACAGCTGCCCCTCACTCTGACTCTTCTGCTTTGAAGATTAGCTGAATGACCTGAAGAAGCACACCATGAGCTGCTCTTTGCCAGTGGAACCATTTGCCACAGGCTGGGAGGTGAGCTGCATCCATTTGGGCCACTATATTAATTCCAAGCAACAAAATTGCTCCTACATAAAATTAAATATTCTGCTTGTGACTTTGAGACAAGAATTGACCTGTGATTTTTATGGGAAAGGGCAGGGACATGTTTTGAGTTCTGTTTGTACATGTCCTTAACACCAGAATCCAATTAACAATGTCCAGAAGAGAAAAGGTCAAATATTTGGCACAGTGGTGCTTCATATTTGGTTCTATACCTTGCCCAAACAAGTTTGCAATTACCTCAGAACACACTAGAGAAACCTCTTTCTTACTATACAACCAGCCAAAAATTTGTGTGATTGTCCTTACCATCACACAGAGAAACCATCAGAGGTTACTCAAGGAATAAGATTCTCTACTGGAGATTAACCTTAGCATGTCACTTTTTATGACCTGATTATTTTTACATCAATTTCCTCCTTTCCAGTAACTGTGTGAATATTGCGTCACCCCAAACCACGTGTCCTCTACACAAGTAAAACATCAGTCACATCATTTGGAAAACTAAAAGCTAATTAAAAGATTCTTGCTTCAACAAAAGTTAGTTCAAGAAAGAAAAAATAAACCTCTAACAAAAAAACCAAAACCAAACCAACAAACAAAAAAACAAACCCACAAGAGGTGTTGGATGACAGAAGCAATGAGATTATTAGCAACAGAACCAGAAACACTAGTGGTAAAAAAGAAAGAAGATAAATTAAACATTCATATTTTATCTCAGTTTCTGAAATATATGTTCTTAAGCCTACTTTGAAGTACGTGATTAAATTCTCCAAAACCTTTTTATCTTTCCTTGATTGCTAAAGTTTGCTATCAGTGCAGAGCGTGTAGCTGATATTGTATATCATCAAACTTGTTTCTTTATCTTCAAAAGTAACATCTAAACTTGTTATGAATAAACATAAACAGGATGCCTGTTCCTCGTTTATTAAATATAAGCTGTAATAGAGAGAGCGCGCACACTCCGTAGCATAGCAGCAATGGCAAATGTTGTGTTCCAGAAGAAACACAAGCTACTGAATTTGGGGCTTGTAGAGGAGGAAAACATGACCTGAGCTGAAGCAGGAACAGGGTTTTGAAAAGGGAGGATATGCAGAGGTCTCCGGGGAAGCCTTATGATAACAGAATGACACTTAATTTTTGCCTCTTTGTTTGATGGCCTTCAGGATGTAAGGAAGAGCGGGTGGTGATGGTGATGGAAGTTGACTCCCTCTGGCCCAGGGACTCTGCAGGAATTCCGACTCAGAGGGTGGCGGTAAGTACAAAATGTGGGAGAAACACAGGCACAAAAATAAGCAAAGAAAGCCTCCAAAGACCCATAGGAAAATATTCCAATATAAGGCAACATAAATGTATCAATAAAGTATAATGAGCAATTCTACATTGCTGGCATAGCTGTGTAATTTACAGAGTTGCCAAAAGATAATAGTTTTGAAGAGTCTGCCAAAAGCCTGGTAATTTGCATATAATTGTCAATAATGCTTTCTCATTTACTAGATGGAAGTTTGCTTTCACAGGATAGAGTTATTGGAATTCAATTTGCAGTCTCTGTTTTTATGACTTTTCTATACAGTACTGTATTATTTAGAAATAAATAGGGAATTTTAGATGCAGTTTTCCATCTCCTGCCCAAAGGCAAAAAATAGAGAATACCTTTTCACTTGAAACTAATAAAAATAGAAAGAAAATTATTAAAAAAAGGAAAAGTACAACACTTCTTTGTGTTTCAGTCCATCATACCTGAAATCACTTCTCAAATTATTTATTTATAGTTTCAATGAAACAAATATCCTGATTTATTTTGCAGCAAAGTCAGGATTCAACTTTTCCCCCACTAAAGCTTTGGGGGTGAATTTATGATGGGTGGGAGCTCCCTCAGAATGGTTACTTTAACAAGAGCACATTTTGAAGTGAATTGAATGGTGTTAAACACATACTTAGGTTCAACATCCAGTATCATGAGCACTAATCTTTCTTTGCAGGAGTATGACTGGGGATGAAATCCTCATCCTCCTGAAGCCGTGGCAATTCTCCCAGTAAGTATCACACAGCCAGGATTTCAATATAGAAGGTTTGCTTGCATTACAGAGGGGAAGTTTTATAGTTAGCGTGATAATATTGTATGTATAGAACATGTGCAAACTATTTAATCACCACCTGAATGTAGAAAAATACTTTTAACTCATTAACTACCATTTTCATACTTGTCACTAATGCAAAATAAGAATTTTTCTCCTTTTTCATGTAACATGGCAAAATGAATAATCACAATAAGTCAAAATAAATACAAATTCTATACATATACACACAGTTACTCTCTCTGCCCTTTTCCTTTTGCACTAATAAATCTTGATTTTTGTGCATTGGTATTCACTTGTGTAGTCTTTGCAATTAAGTATGTAAATTTGAAAACTTCATCTATAAATGATGGAAGAGATATTTCCGTAACACTTTGCGTACATAAAACTTCCTGACAGTCTGTGACTAAACGAAACATGCATGCAAATAAAGCTCCTATTTTTGTTTTTAAACTCAGGCTTCCATAGCATTCAAAGCTCAAACAAAACATCAACCAGCAATTCTGTTTCGAGTCTTCCAAACATCTGATACTGTCTGTTTACCGGATTCCTCTTAACCAGATGATCGGATTCAGCTTTAAAAGATGTTTTCATATGAATATCTCTACTTCCAAAAGAAAGAGAGGAAAAATAGCCAGTACTACCATGACTAAGGCTTTATTTTGATGTGTATATTCTAATCAATTTGTCCAAGGCACAATTCAACATTCTAGGACAGCAAAGTCACTGGGATGATATTTCTGACTCTCCAGATAAAAATGTGCTAACAGTGAGGTTTTGGATCAACACAGCTTCAGTGCAGTGAGGTATCAGGAACTTATCTTGGTTGCTCATTCTGACACAGTAGGACTATATACCAAAGGTACCTTTGCAGCTACCAGCAAAACACAGGGACAATACACATCCACTTAGATAAATCTCAGACCACAGCACAGAATGAATCCCACTAACCTGTGGATGTGAGCTGCAAAAGAGGCCAAGTCTCGTACCAACTTTTTGAGATGAGTTGAACACCAGCTCTGAATAGAAAGATTTAATACCAGTGTGAGCAGCTCACTAGATTCAAGCACAGGGGGGATACTGCTTTAGAAATACAACCTCACTGTTTTCTTCATGATCTTTACCTTATGTACTATTATTCTGCCTCAAAAGAGAAAGAAAGCAGGCCTTATTGAAAACTTATGATTGTACAACAATTCTTTCATAAATAATATTTCTGTATGGCACTGCTTTAATATGTCAAGTGTAACTTGGATTGTGTCCTTTATCATGTACTGCATATGTGCTACAGTAAAAACAAATAATTCATGAGTACAGCTCTATGCAATACACATGATATATGAACCTTCCTCTGAAGTGGAATATATGTCATTCCTCCTGGTCCTGAGGTGTGGGTTTTTTTTATTGCATAAATAATATATTTAAATTTTATTTATCTGTCATGACACTCTGGGTGCCCTTAGGGCACTAAGCATTCATAGCATTGGTACCATGTATTCCCCGAGGAATAGTACATTATCCATAGTATCAGTCAGTTTTGTGAAAATATTTGTGAACTCTAGACAAATTCAGTAATCATTCGAACACTAAAAGTGGGACTTGTTTCCAGAAAACTCTACTGTTTCAAGATTGTTAAAATACTTACACATTTCAAGTGAAGATAGTTTGAGCTAGTATTAAAAGGAGAGGGAGAGAGAAGGCAATGGATAGTAAAGGACTATGCAGTTTGAAAATAAGGTATCGTGGCAGTATCTTTCTCACTCTCCTCCCAAACACTTTTTGTTTAATATGGTATCTGAATAAAAGACTCGTTGCTCAGAAAGCTACTGCCCTTGGCTGCCCTCCTTGTATATCAAGTCTCTTTCTGCTGTTTTTCACTATTCTTAGCTCATCCCTTCAGATGTGCTTGAGTTTGTCCTGCCTTAACAAGGCCTTGTAAGTCCATACTCCCGTACCTCAGTATCCTGCTCACCACAGACAGCAATGCCATGTTTCTTCAGTTGAAACAATTTTTTTCCTCATCTGTTCCTGTATTCCTGAGGGGAACTCTGCAACATTTCCCTTCTTTCTCCTCTCCCTCATGTGAGCATGCACATTAATTTTTAATGTGTCCTTTTCTGAATTTATGTAGTACAGGAGAAGTCCATGACAGTGGATGAGCTCTAGTGCTTGCAGAAGGAACCAAGGCTAGACAAAGAGGTTTTCAGGACTGAGATAAAACAGCAGCAAAAAATAATACAGTTGAAAATCCTAAAGCTAGCTAAACCCAAGAGAGAAGTAAAATGTGCACTTTCAGTAAACTGTACAAGCTTTACAACTTCTGCCTCACTCCCACAATGTCTTAGAAACAGACTTGATCATGTGTTGTTTGCGTATCAGACAGCTGTAACTCCGTAAAGATACCCTAGAGATCCATTAAGCAGCGTGAAGAATGTCTTTGTGGGTGTATGGGGTGAGAGGGATCAGAGACTTCAAGGAAGCAGAAAACACAGTAAGAAACAGGCAGTGTAGTGACTACAGAGACCATCCACTTGAGTGTACCTTATCCAGCTTGAAAACAGCCAGAATTTCCCCAGAAACCTGCTGCGTTTGAAGTGCAGCAGAATCTTAATAAAACTATTTTCTGTTTCACATCTTATCTGTGTGTTTTTATTAGTAATGACTTTCCATTATATACTGACACCCAAAAAAGAATCAGTGTCATTGTTACAGTTTATATATACATATACAGCAACACATTAGCTTTTAGCTGCACTTTTGTTAATCACTTTTCCTGAAAATAAGTTATTGTTGAGATAATACAGGGCAGTGTTAGCTTTGCCCCTTTTATACTGCCCATCTGAGGGCACAGCACATCTGTTTAGCTGCCACAAGCAGCCACTTTGCTGCAATCAGCAATCCTGAGCCTGGGAATGCACTGTCCTACCCGCAGCCAGGTAACAGCTGTGGAGGGGGATCGACTCCTCCACTGTCCCATGGGCTCCCGGGGTCTGGAGGGGATTGTGGGATCCCCACGTGGTCAGGAGTGAGGAGATGTAGCAACCCCACACTGAGTGGGCATAGAAAAGTGTTTAATTATTTGTGTCCAGGTTATTTAAGACCTTTGGGCGGGGTTTGGGAGGTAGGATATGATTGGGTAAGAGTTCAGGAGGAGTGGTGTGGTTTGGGGGGCACAGGGGCCAATAAGGGAGCAGGAGGACCAAAACCCAGCGGGAACCCAGGAATAGGGAATGACAGGTGATACATCCAAAAAGGTCGGGAGAGGGGTGGGGCTGGATACCCGGGAAAAAAGGAACACTTTTCACATGTGTGCAGGGGGTTCTGGGGATTACAATCTAAACAGGGATTACAATCTAGGGATTACAATCTAAAAACCTGTACATAAAAGACGCGGGTAATGTTGAATTATAAAGTCTCTGGTCCTTTGGAAGTTGTGACAATGGCGGTCCTGTCTCCAGGGGCTTCCTCGTCCACGAGGTGCAGTCTGGATAACCCTCTGTCTCTCCTCCACATGTGCTGTGGCAGAAGTCTTTCCCAACAGCCAGCAATGCCCCCATTCATTGTCCATTATCCACAGCCAGCACCTCTCCACACATGAGAAGTCCTCTGCAGTGCTTAAGTGCATCAGGGCTCCTGTTATCTTCCACAGAGAACACAGACACACTCCTGCCTAGTGATACCCAATGCTGTACACTCAGCATTCATCCTTAAGACACCAAGACTTAAGGGCTGGGACAGACTCTTGGGTCCCGCTGTTTAGGATGTAACCTTTGCAGCTCCTCCAGATGAGCTCAGAAGGACTTAACTCAAAAAAAACCAAGAAGCTGATGAATTGCAACAACAAAGAAACTGCTTCAAAACAAGGCAGCACACATTAGTTGCTGCAGTTGAGACTTCTGAGGTTATAAGGGAAGAACAAAGCCTACATGAATGAGATTGTTTCAGCACAACAGTGACCCAGGACACCCTCCCTGTTACTGAATTGGCACCCAACAGCTTATTTCAAATTCTTTTCATGAGCTTTGCTCACCATGTTTGTTCATCATATCTCCTCATAGGTCTAAAATGGTGGCTTATTCAAATATTCACAGCTTTTGCTTTACACCAAGGTAGACACATCTATGCAGAAAATCTGGTCTTCGTATCCTGTTCTGAAATAGAAGCTAATTTCTTCAATTTTAGCAGTCCACACTACAGAGATAAGCAGGTAAACAGTACTACAATTTCCTTATAACAATGTAAACACTCACTGATTATAAAATGACTGGAACTATCATACTTCCTACAGCCAGAACTCCATGCTACTAATAGTTGTTAATGTTCCTTAAACATTCTAATTGCTTTGCAAAATGTTATAACTGAGAAAGATGAAATGGATGACCATGTTAGATAAATAAGAAAGCCCCCATGAAAAGTGTTGCAGTTGGGAAATAATATCATTAAAGTAATTAATTCCTTTCTTTCCAGAACTCTCCAAAGTGAGTGAGAAATTAGCCTCCTCTTCCACTGATAACGTTCTTGTCATAAAATGCCAACATTGTTCTGTTTTGGTTTGGCGTTTTTTTCAATTTTTCAGAATAGGAGGATACCAACCTAAAGATGTCAGACTAAGAGAAGGAAAAAAGCCATTATTTCCAATGTGGGAGGTGTTATAGTGCTGATGCTTTGCAACTCTACAACAGGTAATGCCTGTCTAAAATACAGAGAGAGCAGCAGCTCATAGCACTTGCTAACAGTGCATACCCCGTCACACTACTTGTCCCTTTATGCCTTCTAATACAATCAGTATCAAATTGTACTGTACTTTGTTGTTTGTTTCTCCAAGATGTCGCTGATTACAAAATTGAAATTTTGATTAGCAGTTCAAGGATTGTAAAGAACATTGAGGCTCATGAACTTTACTTGTGTGCTCCTTTTAAAGGCATTATTTCATTCCCATATTGTCAGCTTCGTAAAATCACCTCAAATGTCTTTTCCGCTACCATGAATTATCAGGAAAAGGTTTTGTACCACTTTTTAAGGGGTTTCTAAGACTGTTTTTATATGCTACTTTAAAAGATCAACACTAGAAATTCTTATGGATTACAGTTAGACATCCAAAGGTTCAAATCGAAAGGTTCCTATTTTAATGCAGTAGATATCTGCAACAATGTAAGATGGAGAAATGCTGGAAATACGCACTTACAGATGACCTCACCTTTGCAATAAAGACTGCAGAGTCAAAGCTATTCCTAAGAGCTACTTATAAGGAAACCCTTAACAGGAGAGCTGACAGGGACAGAGAAGCCACAAATGCAGACTTTGCTTTGATTTTAGCATGTTTACATTTCTATATGATAAAACTATAATAAATATTATCAATGGAGTTATATGATAGAAATCGAATGATGGAGCAAGTTGATGCAGGATGACTTGGTGAAGTAACACGGGGCTAAGGGATTTTTTTTGAGAGTTTCAAAAGGACAAACTCAGGTAACTATCAAGGAAAGATAATGAGATTAAATAGTTCAAGCCCTTAACTACAGCAGAAGACAAACATTAAAAACTTACTAGGAATTTCCAGGTTGAACAACAGGAAAAACATTAAAGGAAAGGCATCAACTGCAGAAGGATATAAAACTATTTCCAAAAGCAGAATGAAAACAAGCATATATTTTGGAAATCTCAAAGTGTACAGATCAACTGAGACTTACCAGAATTGAAGCTGAGCTGTAATTCTGGAGGGAGACTTAATAAACAGGAGAAGTTTCTTAAGTCATAAAAGGGAGAGATGAAAAATGAAGAAAGAAAGCAGATTTTCACTGACATTCAGCCAAAGTCAACTTAGTTATAGTCCCCAAATTAAAATACTGCTTCTGTGTTCATTAAGGACATTAATACTTAACAACAGAGCAAACTCAGAAGAAAAAGAAAAGGGAATATTACTCACCATATTAGGATTCAAAAAATGTAAATGGAAATTCTAACATCTAAAGGAAAGGAAAAAAATCCTAAGCACTTAAAGGCTTTGGGTTGGGAAATTCAAATTGCTAGTACAGATACGAAATAAAGAAACATAACACAGGAGAAAGAGATTTATTGAATCTATCAAAGTGAGTTGGTATTTATGAATACAGAATAGCCAATGTCGTGTCTGTATTTAAGAAAGGGGAAAATAAAATGAGAACACATAAAACCCTGTTACCCTGACTGTAGTAGTATTATCAGCTTAAGAACAACTTTTTGGAAGAATGTTGTTTGGATGAGAAGCAAGATGAGAGGAAAAAAAGGACAAGCCTTGAGACCACTATGGTTTTGGAAAGAAAAAATCTAATGTGTTGGGAAGATGTGGATAGTAAAGTTCTCTGAATATCTGCTTTGAATGTCTGCTTTCCTATTGCTAATACTTTTACATGGTAAGGTTATAAGTTGTTTGGATACAAAGCTTAAAATTTTTATCAAAAGGGAAGAGAAAATGAATATGACACAAAGTAATTCACAACACTTCTGGGAAATCAATATTTAAAAAACTTTAATTTATAAAAAAGGTTCACATATGGCTACTACCAGGATTTTCTGATAGAGAGTAGGTGCACATTAAAATTAAAAAAAAACTTTCATTTTGGGTTCACTGGATGATGAAACAGTTGATTATGAGCTACAGCTTTGGCAAAAAAGGCCAGTTGGTGGTTCTCCATGCAACCACACATTGGTTGCATTAGGCATAGGTACCCCACAAGCCAGGTCACAGCACTCACCACAATCACGAGCCTGTCAGTGTTTCTAGAAAACCCCAAGTGGTTACAGGGCTCAGTACTCTCCTGCTTGAGCCAACGTTTTCTCCTACTGTCTTTGATGCTTTTTGTCTTCTGCTCCAAACAGATCCACCAAACTCTCTTCTAGTTCTGCCTGTTCATCAGTCCAGACCTTCCCACACACGTTCCTTGGCCACAAGCCACAGCGATGAGGTAATCTCATCCTCCATAATCCCCAAAGACAGTTAAAATCTGATGTTTTAATGACTTTACATCTATTTACTAGTATTTGTAGTGATGTGTTAGAAATTAACAACAGTGGCATTATTAGTCTTTGGAAGCCCAAGAAGAAAGCAATTGCATGCCCTTTATGTCTTATGCATGTCTACCAAAATGAGCATGGGTCACATCTCCCTAGCGCGCTGCTCCAGGCAGTTAAAAACTACATGTTCTCCCTGAAATTTCTGGTGGCTGTACAAACCTTGCACTAATCAATATGTTTCTTGCCACTGGGTAAATGTGACTACACACAACCTCAAGAAGCCAAGTGCTTAATTCACAGGAATTAGATGGTTCCTATGCAAAACCAGCTGTATTGCCTGGATGAGAGGAGAATGACAGGGGTAGGCACGCACAACATGTCGTAAGGCATCAGAATAAAACATCCCCAGCTTCTCAGCTTCTGCGAGAATGGTTTGGTCTATAGTCGTGCAGCCTGTATAAAACAAAACTAAACATCTTTATCCAGCAAGCACATTGTTTGCCAGCTGGTGCCTTTGCCACATCCCACCCCCAGCAACTCAGCTGTACCACATCCAGTGAATCATCGAGAGCACAGATTGAGCCAGTGAATTCTAACAAGTTTACAGACCTTCACCATAAGAAAGCTATGGGGTTCCTTTGCTGACAGTGTACAAACAAGGTTCCCTTATATACCTTCAGTCCATTTATTCACCAGATGAATTATTTACTTTTCAAGATGTGACAAAAGCTTACGTACAAGTTAACTTTGTGCATCCGTGCTACAACTCTCAATCTGAAAAAATCCAGTCCCACACAGATTTCTGGCAACAGTAGAGTCAACTCTATTGCTGCTTACCCCTTGTGGCAATAAACCTCTTCCTCCTGGTAGCATCTCAGCTCACTTGCTCCCCACGTGGTATGCTATCTGCTCCACAGACAGCCTGATTTTCTGAACTGTGGGTATACCTCTGACCTGTGAGTACACAGGAATTCCCCCAACCTATGCCCAATGTTTACCCATGTCCTTGCTTTCCCTGATAGATTTCTACCCCTCCTCCCGAAACGGGTTCTCTAGTTCAATATAAGCATCATGCTGATGATTCCTCCAACATAATTCTAGCACAAGACTAGCCACTCTCACTGCACATCTACACACCAGTTAGAAAAACGTCAGAGCTGATAGTTCCTTGTAGATAAGAAGCTATTTATGTCATTGCAATAGTTGTGTGTATTTATGGCTGTCATCCTATAAATACTGAAAATAAATTAAAAGTGGTATTATTTTGTAAGGGCACAAAAATGGCATCAGTAAAAAATTAAAATGCAATTCACATTACTGCCAACAAGGTAAAGCAGTAATGACAGCTGTGTTATCAATCTCTGACTGTGTCTTATTAAGTAATTTAAGCATTTTTAACATAAAGTCTACATTCAATAAAAAGAACATGTGCCTAGCAAAAAATTTAATGATAACTAGTATGTAACAAAAGGGTAGATATTCTGAAAAGAATTAACTGAAGATAAAGTTTAAATCAAAACTGAAAGTACATTGCAAGTTGAAAAATGATGCTGTTAAAAGTCAGCAAAATCTAATATAGAAGACACCAGAGAGGAAAAATCTGTTCAAAAATGGTTCTTACTATATTTATAGCTCCTACAGTTTAGGAAAGAAAAAGAGTAGACACAATTTATAAACAGAATTGATATTCTGGGCAAGCCTATGAAAATAAGTCAAATCATATAGATGTGATTGCATATGGTAAAAAGCAGGCAGTGGCTTTCTTATTTCGCTGTAATCTAAAATTTAGGTCACCGGACTGAGAAGTGGTAGTCTTATATGTCCTTTGTCTGACTTTCAGAGACCAGGGACCAGTTCTTTCAGGGATTTTTTTGGATCTATAATATAAACAGTAAAAACAAAACTGAAATACCTGAAAAACTGTGTATAAAAAAGAAACCCCATACAATCCATAGGGGGTAAAAATCTAGTTTTGATCTGCAAGGTGTTGATTATACAATAAATTATAAAGAGCATTTTATAACTCTCATACAGTGCTGTAGCAGTAGGGAAAGACAAGCAATGTTTGAGAGATGAAGTACTTATGAGCAGAAAACCTACACAACAGGATTAAAAAGAATCCTTTTTGACTTCTTTGTTTGTAATAAAAGATTAGTATGCATCCAGTTACAGAGATGATGCAGGCAGAGAAATACAAAGGCAAAATCTGAGAACACCAACTGGAATTATGGATCTATATGTCATCTGTGCATAAGCGATAACATAAGCCATAGAAATGAAGCAATGCTGGTAAAAAGAAGCCCTAAAATGACAACAGCAAACAGTGAAACAATAACTGTGCCATTCAACTGCCCCCTCCTACCCGAGTCACTCACCTGAAGTGCACATTCAAAAATGCACAACAGAAATGCACTTCCCTGGACACCAACTACCGATGGCAGATCAAGTACTAGGTACTGCAAGAGTGTTTTCCATGCCTGATCCAGTATGTTCAATGCCAGTGACAGATCAAATAAAGCCAGATCACACAAAACTCACTTTCATTAATACATGAAGGTCATTAAAATCTTTTAATACAGTAAATTCACTTGAGTGCCCTGCCCTGGCTGAAGGGGGTTGAAACATCATTAAGGAATGTGAGTAGAGATGGCTTAGGCAATACATTCCAAGACTGTCATGAAAACAAGAGTCACAATCAAACTGGACAGCAAAGTGCACCAGAATTTTTCCTTACTACTAGAGCATTTTACTGTGGGTAGCACAAAGGATTGAACACATACTAATGCCGACCAAAACAGCACAGATTGTCATCAAATGAAGCTGAGGGAAAGTATCCAAATATTCCCAAAGGTGTAGAAGATGTTCCATTTTGTGTCATATCTCTCAGGGGGCATCACATCACAAATACAAATACTTTTAATTTAATTTAAAAGATAAAGGATGACATTCTGGGATGCATGCAAATATTTCAGAATGAAGAGTAGTGAAACATCTGTCTTAAGCATGAAGAGAAATACTGAAGAGCTAATCATGTGTTACAACTGCGTCACTCGAGCAAAAATACAGCCTCGCATTCAGTTCAAGCAAGATTCTACACTTCTGTTAAACTGTACAGTCCACGTAGGTGTGTTTCTGTGTTCCCATTATCCCCATGATTTTGAGAACATTTTCATGAGTCAACATCCCATCTGCAAGCTAAATTTGCTTCCTTGAGTCCTGGAGTATGTATTTGTCAATCTGACCAGAGAGGCTGCTTCAGCACAGATGAGAAGAAATAGCTCCTGCTCCTACAGGACTAAAGAGCAGCTCAGGACTGCCAAGAGGCAGAGACAACCTCACAGTGGTCCCTGCCCCAGGCTGTGCTCTCATGTCAGCTGCAGTGAGCAGAGGACATAACATCTATAACATCTTTGGAAGATGCTATGGTTTTCTTGCCAAAGTTGAATATACTAACTTCTAGTTTTATATGGATATATATATAATATATATGACTGACTGACCCTAGTACAGGCTAAGAGGTGAACCCTTTGCACAGAAGTGAGGAGCAGGGAGTAGGGCAGAAGAAGAAAGGAAAAAGCTAAATATAATTAATTGCTGAAGAACCAAAACAAAGGTGTCATTTAAAGTAACTACCATTAATTTGAAAAGAGAAAAAAAAATAAATTTGGTATATGGCATATATAGATAGTGTTATTTTAAACAAGAGTATTTTCAAACTTTTCCATTTGCTGTCAACATCTCTCTAAGTGCTATTGAACCATGGAACCATCAAGTAAATGAAAGCAGGATGTTAGACTGAAGTGGAAAGTAAAGACATAATCTGAAGGTCATGGTGACAAAGGAGGAACAAAGTGACCCTTGTTATGAAATAGCTCCAAACATTGAATAGTCAACAAAGCCATCATTTTAATAAAAGTACTGCTGCTACAGTCTGTGACAAAATGAATTATGACTCACTAGAGGCAAATATTAATGAGAAGCTGCCTATCAGAAATTCTCTTACTTGACACAACTTTGAAAAGTATTTCATATACAAACTCTTTTCCAAAGTGTTTTTTAGATAAATATCCAGAAGTCATTACACAACAGGATGTTCCAGAAGTATTGATTTCTGCAAAGTCTTGCTTTTACATATTAAGGGTATTTGGTGCAGCAATTTCAGATTTCAGGCTGAGGTTTCAACAAAGCCCATGAGAGTTACCAGCAAATATTATTTGTGTGTGTTTCAATTTCATTTTCTTTCTGTGGTATATATCTATTCCAAGTCTTCCTTGCTGCCTGGGTCCAGACAGATAACCAAGTATTTTCTCCACAGAAGACGGGGAAAACTCCACTACCTTCTTTATTTTACATACAATGCATAGAGGGAATCGAAATGTCTTAACCCACAGTTATTTTTTTCCCTTCCTTTCCTTTCCCTCTGCTTACCTCCCTCCCAACCCGATCATCAGGCCATGCAGACTAAGATAATGCAAAGAAAAGGAGTACTTGACAGAAGCTTTCTGAACAAAAGTCGCCCCAGCTGGCCAAGCAAAAATTGTCTGTGAATGTGCAGGTGGTGCTGCATAAGGCAATCTCCTTGGAATCTCATTCCCCCTTTTCTGTTCATGTTACCATTTATTCATCAGGCCCTGAAGGCAAAATGAATTGCAGTTTTGAGACTGAAGATTTTATTTATGTGTAATTAGAATGGTGCTTGTATTTGTATAATTCCATGGTATTTGTATAAATCATGGTATGCAGCTGTTATCTCTAGGTAAAGCTGAAATACTATAATGATCTACATCTACGATTACATGGGTCTGGCACCGTAACTGCACAAGAGCAGTGTCAATAGGCTCACAGGTGTGTGGCAGAAGCGAGAACAGGTTCTGAACAGCTTTGCTCATTGTTCAAAACCAGAAAATAATTTCTGCAAAAAAATAGCTCAGTGGAAATGACTCACAAAATTATGACTCTTTTTTTCTTAAATATTTCCGTTTACTGATTAAATAAGCAAAAGTCTTAGATGACTAACAACCATGTTTGGCATTTCATAATGTTGTACCTCACAAAATTATCCAGTTCATACTAAAAATCAGTTCTCTCTAATTCTACTTGAATCTATTAATCAGAATTGTTGCACACAGCAAGCACGACTTTTTATAACAGCAATATTGTCTTAGTTACATTTTTTTCCCCCAGAAATGGACCGCTGTGCATATAATATGGAGAAGAAAGATTCTTCTGATAGTAAAAAGCTAGTAAAAACATCTGCCCACTAAAGATACCAATTCATGTTATATGCAAGCCATACTGTGCTGAAGTAGAGCCTCTATCAGGGCTTTTGCACAGATGGTATCACAGATTTTTAAATTATTATTAGATTATTAGATAATTGTGCTCCTCTCAAACCAAATATAGCCCATTTTAAAACATCTTTTGAGCAGTGCTGCATTATAAATGGGATCCTGAAATGATCAGAAGTAGTACTTTGTCTTTAACGTGGAAAAGGTTAGTGAAAGACAAGTAATGTTAAGGTGTAAAAATAATGGAAATAAAAACAAAGGGTTTATTATCACTCTTAAAAAGAAAGGTTTCCTAACAGTCTATGCTTATGTGTATATATATGAAATAAACACCACAAATTTCAAATATCAATTTATATATTCTTAATTCCAAGTTTCTAAATTAACAAGATACTCAGAAAGGAAAACCTGCGTGGTTTTCTTTGCACTGAGCAGGTAGTAACTTCATTTGAGAACTCCATCCTATAATGTCCTGCTATTCAGTGTAGTGAACCATTAAAAGTAAAAGAATTTACTGAATCAAACAAATAAAAACAAGCCCTTTACAACAGCAAAAACTGTGCCTGAAGCTTTCTATACCTCTAACTCCCATCTCTCCCGTTAGGTGTGATTAGTCACAAATGGCTCCTTAGACATTTACTCTGGTGTCGTTCTTCTCCACACCTGTATACGACACACTGTTTTACCTTCTTGTTTCCCCACCTTAGTCATGTGCCTATTGCAACCTGGTGTTAGGCAATGTGTTCACAAGTTCGTATCAAAGATGTTGTTACTTTGAAAGTATGTATTTCATATGTTCCGGAAAACACTAATTCCACAAAAATTAACCCATGTTAGGAAATTTACTGGCAGGTTACCAGCCTATGGCAGCTACCTCCATCATCAGCAATGCTGGTCTCTGGTTGAGAAGTGGGAGTAAATGACTTGGAAAGTGATAATAGAGGTCATGCCATTCAGTGGGAAGCTACTTCTTGTTCCGCTTATCATGATCTAGTTCTTATCCATCCATTCCTCCCACCTCTTCTCTACAGCAGCTTTGGTGGTCTGCTGCATACTGAGCAGCAGATGTTCTTTTCTTGATATTACATGCAAATTTTTCAAGCAGCTGCACAGAGCTGATATTATCATATGAGAAACATCATGACTTTGACTTTCCTTGCTGTCACTAATTTGCTTCCCTGCTTTTCTTTGGAGCCTAAGAATTTACAACTCTGTATATAATAATAATAGCTTTTATTTTTATTGTTGATGCTGCTGTTGTTATTTCAATTTATCTGCTTGACAGTGGGACACATAATAATTTCTTGCCTTTCTTCCTAGTATCAACAACTGATTACTGTATTCTCTTTAGACCTTGTTAAGTTTCTTTATAATTCCTTGACTTAGAGACTTTGTTTCCTCTGGGTCAGAACCTACAGGATATCAGTGAGCGAAGCTCCACTTAAATCAGGCAGTTTGGAAGACAGAATCCTCTTTCACTGATGAAGCTGCAACACAAAAGATAACATCACCCAATTCCCTTGATTTCTTTTATTTTTTCTACTTCCATTCCTTTTCCTTTCAGTGTAACAATTTGAGTCGCAAGAAAATCTATTTGATTTATAATTAACTTATTTTTAAAATGATCGCTTTGATTTACATGGACTTTTCATGAACTCGTAAACACAGATTTGCTGCAAAAAAAAAATTTTGGTACAAATCAATCCTCAATCTACTGGGAAATGCTGAATTTTTATTTTCTCTTTGAAAACTGGAAGAATCTGTCTAGGGGAAGCTGCATACACCCACGTATTTTCGTACTGAAGTTCACTTTGGAGCCAGTGATGATGTAAGCCTAAGGTCAAATGCACCCCCATAGTTTTGACCTAAGAAAGTATAAGCGTTTCTTGTTATAGGTGTCAATATTCTGCAGTAAGCATTTTACAGAAGAAAACAACCCGGTGTAAATAGAGAACTGCAATATATATGGTCTAGCAATTTGCTTTTATATTTCACCACCATGAAGCTTCTCCTTTAGGTGAAAGGAACAAAGCCTTATCTAATTACTTCAACTACCGTGACTCCCTGCTGTTAATGGAGATGTATTATATAGAGATGGGACATTTCACAGTGATTGCATTTTATCTCTGCCCAGATCTCCCCCCTGTGCTAGTGGAAACCAGACCTTTGTGCTAAGCAATCTGTGCTCTGTGTCCCTCATAAGTTCAATATTGTAAAAACAACACATACTAAGCACAGAAAAAAAAAATCTCCACCAAAAAAGGCTGATAATGGGCACTATCCCTATATTAAAATCACGTCCCCTCTATGCATACAAAAATCTTCAGTTGAACAAATGCTATGAGGAAAAAAAAAAAAAAAAAAAAAATGTTGTTCCAGTTCACTTAATGTATTCACCAAGCATGCAATTACTCTGTATTAGTGGTTAAAATTCAGGATTTCTCATTTGTTGCCAGAAGTCAAAAGCCAAAGTCTGGAACTCCAGAACCTCATTTACTCTTTCTTTTTTGTTTGTTTGTTTTACAATACCCTATCTATGCTTATATTTATCACTGGATAAAACTTTACAGATTCCACTATGCTTGATAAAATTTTTCAATTCCTTCATTGCTCCCTTGATGATCACAGTACTGTGTGTGCATTATTATTCCATCTCACAGCTTTGGAAGGACAATGCAACTCAGGGAAAGCCAGTGATGTGGACTGTAAGTCAGTCTCATCAAAGGGAGTTTGTACTGATGCAGGTGTGAAGCCTTCTATCACAAATTTGACTTTTGGATCACAAATATACCACTGTACCATTTCAGCTCTGTACTTTTCATTTGGTAGATCATCTAAGCTGCAGAATACTTTCTTACTGTGATAAAATGTATGTATATTTTAGATACAGGGGGTTGGGGGAATAAGGCCCTAAATCTCACAGAAATGCAAGAATAACTAATTAACCAGAGAAGGAGAATACTAACTTTCCCCCTCCCCCCCCCCCAGGAAAAAATTAAAGTAATTGCATGCAACGTTTTTAGCTGGTGAAATGTTTCTACTTATATTAAACTATTTTTATACTGAAGTTCTTACCGAAGTAACTTTTCAACTAATACTAATTATTGGCTACTGCAAGACTTTGCTCTTGTACAGCCATTGATGTTTGAGACACTTCACTAACAGATATTACAAAGAAGGTCTGGTTCTTTTCTGATCTTTCCCTGTTCTTAGCTAATTTCTCTATTTTTACATTTTGCAGAGGAATACAGCTTACTCCAAGTGTTTGATTAAATATCAATTTCATTCTGGATTAAGCTAATAATCAACAGGATAAATAATATTGTATTCATGATATTTCAGAGACACATTATGAATGGTGAGGAGGCTTCTTGTTTCCCCATAGTCAAATAGTACTTGATTTCAAATTCGATGTCTCTAAAAAGATCAATTTAAAAAAACCAGAATCCTCCATTCACTCACATGAGTGTGAAGGCCAGTCGAACTAATCAAATTACTCAAATACTTTGTAGTATTTTTATTCAGGGCTGAGCCCCCTGAATTTCAAAAGACTCCAAACTGGTCTCATCATCCAAGGATAGAAAGACAGTGTTCCAATCCATATAGAGGGAAGATTACTGCATACATTTGTAATGTACACCCCATCCAATTTCTTGGCCTTTGCAGTTTGAATTCATCAATCTGTTTTAACTAAGAAGCGCTGAAGAAAACTTACATAATCTGGTTGTTTATAAATAGGGGAATAATTGTCACTTTTGAGAAACAACAATTCTATAAAATTAGTATGACAAAATAAATGTTTAATGTACGTTTACACTGGTCGCTCAAATTTTGAAATCAAATGTTCCTTTGAGGATAATCTTATATGGCTGCCTAGAGAGGTTGTCTCCATCCTCAGAGCTTTCAAGACCTTGCTGGTTAAATCCCTGAGCAACTTAGTCTCATTTCACAGTTGATTCTGCTCCGGGCAAGGACTAGAGACCTCCTAAGGTCCCTTCCAACCTAAACTACTTAACCTATGATTTTAAGAATCCATCTATCATTCCCACCCCACCCTTCAACACAATTAGAAATATCCATTAACCCACCAGCAACTCAGACTCTGGTTTTGTTCATCTATCCCACTCTATTTTCTCTTGTTTTAGAACGAAGAAACACGTACAGTGAAGTGTGTTCTTTTGGTAATCTGCTTTAGACCTATTTGGATTTTTTGGGGGATACATTTCCACCCTAGTCTTCAACTCACCACTTAGCTACATCACATCAAAGAAATAGGCCTTCTGTACATACTCAGACCATCATCAAGACTTAAACAGATGAAATACACCCTCAAAAGAAAGTGGTGGCTTGGCAATAAAGTTGTGGACCATTCTCTTTAAGCTTTTGATAAAACACTTTTTATAACCCAAAATACAAAAAAATAACCTGTGGATAAAAACTTCATCTTAAAATCTGACATCATGTGAGAAGGTGCCATATAAAGCAAAAGACAAATGAGCTCCTTCCATAATATTTCTTTCCACTGATGACAGCATCCCTTCAGAGTTTTGTTCTGGCCAGAAGGTTGTAATTCCTGAAGGTTTCATACAATCTAGAGGCATAAATGCATTTCTGTGGTCTGAGATGAGATCAGATTTCATTAAGCTATAACCAGATTAATATTAACAGAAAAACAAAAACACACACATGCAAAAAAAAAAAATAACAAAAAAAACACCCAACCAACCAACCAAAAAAAACACCAAAAAATCCACAAAAAAAACCCTAAACAAACACTTAATGTATTCTTAAGAACAGACTGTATTGATCAGCTGTAGGTATACATCCCTACACACTGCCCTGTCTGTAACCTTTGCTCAGACAGAACAGTTAACAGCAACATGATTCATTTGAGGGGGGAACCTCCTTCAGAGCAGTGAAGAGGAGAAAGACTCCAGAGAGAGTCCACAGCTGTTTCCCTGTTCTCTTCTACCATGACAGTGGAATAGTTTACTGCCTGTAAAACCAAAACAGAAGTTGCATCCCCGTAGTAATCCTCAAATAACCAGACAGTGTCAGGGACAGATTGAGACCATGAGTAAGATTTGAATACAGGCTTGTGACCTGGGCATAACAAATCAAATTGGCATGCTTCATCTTAACAGCCTAACTTGAACACTTCGGAGGTACTGACATATTAGTCTTAGGCTGGCAAGGGGGCAGCAAGGTTTCTCCCTTGCTTCATCCTTAGATATTCAAAGACAGCAAGTGGTCTATAGATTTTAACTACAATGTTGGTTTCATACTTCACATATGATACTCATCTGTCCTGGTTTCTCTTTTATCCTGTAAGGTAGCCTTGGTTACAAAGCAGGTGGCATTTCAGCTCTCTTGGTTCACTAATTCATTTTTACTGAGGTATGGGAAGAAATTAAGTTTATGCATCTTATTTTCATCTTGGTGCATGTAAATGTCACACAGGGAGTTGAAAATCCAGCCTGAAACATGGGAAGAAAAATGTTCCAGCATTCAGTAATATTTGCATTTTATTTTTACTAATGACTTCATTTTTCACTGTTTTAGATAAACGTTAGGACAGCCAAATCACTGTGATTCATCAACAGAAGCCTGCTTTATCACACGGTTGTATTAAAAAAACCTTTTGTAACGCTTTATACTTTAGTGGTTTTAAGAGATCAGCATTCATCATTCTGTATCTTGTTGGGCAACACTTCTCTGGGAAAAGCCAAAAATTGAATTGATTTTCTGATTTTATTAGAGAATCGGTAAAGCAGCGAAGTGTTATTGGTCATGCTTGTCTTGCTGCCTGCTTTCAATTGCAGGTCCTATTGTCACGTACATGGAAAGCCACTGTAAGTGCAAACAAGATAGTAAGGCAAATGGCACTTGCTGGAGAACACAGAATGCTCCGTTCAGGACCTTTGTTGGGATTTGCTCTGAAATTATGATTGCACCTTCGATTACTTTATAAACTTATATTCTGCCTATTACTGAACCACAGAAAGTGTTTCTCTCCAGGAGGGGTAGTTCACAAAAATGCTTAGGTTTTAGATTACCAGGATTTTCTACATTATGCAACAAATAGAGAACAATTGTACACAACCCCTGCAGTCCTTGTTTCCTAGAGAAGGCTGTGTATGCATTATGTGCATAGGAGAAAGTAACTTCTGTTACATTTTTGCTGATAGTTTAAATTACAAATTAATGTACTACAACAAGAAACTTTGTAAATGGAGAAATTCAGAACCCCTGAATAAGAAATTAGAGGGTTTAAAAACAATCCCTGCTGATTCTTTCCTTATAATTGTTCTTACTGAAGCAACTTTTAATGGGTTGCAACAATCTGCACACAAGCGCCTCTAGATCCCTAGGAAAAATGTCCCTGTGCTACTTCTGGAGCCTATCAGTGGGGACAGGCTGTTCTTGCTCCTTCCACAACCTCCATCTTTATTCCAGTCACAGACTCTAAAATGACATATAAAGAAGCCAATAAAAAGGACGCATCCCTCGCCTCATGTCAAACCAAAACAAAACTCATGCTGGATGTTGAGCTTCTGTCAGGATCATTATACAACAAAAGCACTATATTCTGACCTTCCCATTCCATAATTGACATACATTTTTTTTCTATATTAGGCAATTCACTGCTCCTGCTGTTTAATTACTGGTTTTGTGACAATATACTGGAGGCTTAGATACCACTTATGCTCTGCAAAAGCAGGAAATATAAAAATTACTTGAAGAGTAAAGGCTTTACAATTTAAGTAAAATAACAGAGAACAGGCAGATGCAAATGAAGTACAAGGAATTAACAAAACACTATTAGGACAACAGGCTGAAAACACGGGATTTCATTTCCTACCTATGGGTTTAAGAAGGGCATGAAGGAAGACAATGGGGAGGCTTTGTCCACGTTTACAAGGAGCTCCTTCATGCATGATTGCAACGACACTAATGACTTCCAGAGCCAGAAATTGCATCCAAACAGTTGCATTTTAAAACCTACAATGAATTTAAAACTCTGCATTTTTCTGCTCCTCTTCTGGCATCAACATGCGCACCACATCTTGTGACAGTAATTTCCCTACCTTGTAATCAGCACAACAACTATACCACCTTGGCTCATCAGAAGAAAAAAAAAAATAAATTACGGGGACAAGATAGGGTGAAAATTATTTATAAACCTTCAGAATAAGGATGTTTAGCCATGAGCTAGCTTGAGGCTTCCTCCACAGCTATTCAACTTATCTAACTGATATCTAACTTTCTCCCTGAAGAAAGGGCAGAACAAGCTTGGGAAATAATAGGAAAAGGAATATAGAAAAAATTCCATAAACATAAAGAGAAATCTGGTAGAGATTTAATGTGACTTTGTATTTTATCGGAATGTCAATATGTGATCTGGGTAGATAACAAATCCTCTTCAATCACTAAGGAATGAGGAGAAAATAAGTTTTCACTCTCCACATGGTATATACACATGAATTTTTTTAAGAAACAATTCCAAAGTCCTTCAAGCTCTTTCCTACACCACCACTCCCAGTTTGCTCTCTTGGATGTTCCTCCTGCAAAGACTGAAGAGGAGAAACGTTGTATATTTTATTTTACAAGCAGCAATTGCAGTCTTAAGTTACTACAGAACCACCTTTAGTAACCAATGTGAGTGCATACTGACATAAAAACAGTTCTCCTTCTGCAAGTTGGCTGATTAGAGGTGTGGCTCTAATTGCATGAAACTGCAAGATATTGTTCATGTAATCTAAAAATGGCAAACATAGGCTCATAGGACATTTCATGGAGTGTGTGGCTAAAAACCTTCTTTTCTAGCACACTTTTTTAATCTTATTACCATATGTGAGAAAGACGGTTTGGGTTAAGGAAAAGGTCGAGTTAAGAATAAAGATTGATCTAGTTATTTCAAACCAAATCTGGATACTCTGGCAAAACTAGGAGTGCTTGGATCTGTGTTTGTATTTAATTTCATATGAGCCAGCCACAACATTGAATCCAAATTCATATCAGAATTTTAACAGCCTTGGAGGATATTCAGATGGCTTGAAACTACGGTTAGTTTTCAAATGGTATGAAATTTGCTGTGAATTTGGGATTTCTCCATGCTTGTGAGACAATAAATGCTGGTTCTTGGGTTGATATGTGTTTGTTTTTTTCCATTTTTTTTTTTAAGGCTTCTCTTTTCCAGAAAGCTCAGTATATAAACCACAAGGAAAGGTGGAGAGCTTATCACTGGGCTGGAATTCAGTCTGTAAAGAACCTTGACTTGGATCTGTGCCTTCACTTCTATCTCATATTCGGGAATCATGTTAAGGTAGGGAATTTGTATCTCTAAGTTACCATAAAACATGTTATATTCTGAGTTTCACGTACATGTACATAAGCTGTACATGTAATTATGAACACATAGCTACAATATCTGTCTCTGTCAAGGCACCTGCTTGAGGTCCCACACACTTAGACTGGGGGTACAGGGGGAGCTGGGGGATGTCAAACACATAGCCAGACTAGGAGACTTGGGCAAGCAAGAGAAGAGAGTTATGGAATCACAGAATATGAAAGAATATGGAAGGAACCCATGCTACTATCTCATAAAGCTACCTGGAAATTGTTTTAAACATTTTCTGTCTGAAAATGAGTATTTGTCAAAACACATTACCATGAAAATGTATGAACTATTGGCCTGTGGCAATTCAGATGTCATCCTTTGGGATTGCTTTTTTTACTGGAATTTAATTAATTTTATGGTTCTACAGAACTTTTTCTGATTAGTTTTTTGGTTGGTTGGTTGGTGTTGGGTTTTTTTGGGTTTTTTTTTGCGTTCTTACATGTGGTACAGAAGAAATTACTATTAAGTCTCACTGTCTCCACAAGGCCATAGGAAAACAGTGAGCACAGCAAAATTAATCCTCAGTTATTCCTTCATGTTACAATTAACCCCATCTTTTCTCTTTTTTTTGCAATGATTCAGTGCTGCAGAGCAGACCTATAGCCATGGTCACAGCATCAGGACTACAGACTACACACCCCCACTTGCTCACACACAAGTTCATTCTATATCCTCTGGCAACAAGTCATTTCAGGTGCTACCTATTTGAGGCAATGAACAGTACTGAGCTGAGAAACATACTTTTCCCCAACAACCATCTGAGCTTAAAGCAGTGACTAAGTGCAGAAACTAATTCCTCAGTTTAATTAACTGGCTCTTGAAATTATGCAGTCAATGATATAATGCACCCACCACAGTCATCTCTTGGTTATTTCTCCTTCACCTGTAGGTCTGAGCATCAGCCATGTCTGGGGTCTCCTTCCATAGCAGCCAAGGAGGTATCTCTGAACAAGAGATTCTCAGGAATGACAATTTACTCCAAGCACTCTTGTTTTCTTAATAGGCGACTGCTTCTAAAGAGACTGTTTAATTGCCCAAACCTCAGAGGCACGTGGGAGAAGTTCTAGTATGGGAGACAGAAATCCCAGCAAGGAGAATGTTTTGAAACCAATTCAGCATTGAGGAGGAGTACATTTAGAATGCATATTGCATGCTTATGTTTAAAGATGACTTGACACTCACAATTTGTGTCTTAGCCAAAGAAATTTAAATAAGCAAGTTCATCTCTGAATAAGGACAAGGCGGGACAGTGTCTCAGCTAAGCTTATTTAAAAGAAAAAGGTACAAGTATATAAGCTGATCAGCTTTTATATGGCTTTTCTGTGTTCTGGATTCTTTGGAGAGCCATCCTTATTTTTTTAAAATCAGCTTTTCAGAGCATGTGCAGCTGAAATCTTTTTATTAATCTGAATCAATTATATTTAAAAAGAAATGATGGACTCTTTATACAGACAGGTTTAGCATTATCACATTGATGACAGACTGATCCATGGGGTTTCAGCAGCATTATCCAAATATAGTGCCTGGCTCACGGATTTTCAGAAGAGATCTCTCCGAAGGACAACAAAGAAATGGGAAAGAAGGGGATTTGCTTCAACTGAAATGCAAATGGCATCTCCATTCATTTCATTTGCAGCAATCCGACACCTTTTCGTTTCTGTTTCACACAAAAAATAGGAGATAATAGGGAAATAGTAATGGTATAAGTGGACAGAGTCTGACCATTAAAATGTTGACCATTCCAGCATGATGCCTGCAGATGCAATAAAATGGAAACTGGAAAGGTGTTAGAATTGCTGCCGGTTTCTATTCATTTGAATGGCAGCAACCCAGAATTCTGTTTTATGGTTTCATGTAGAGGGTCAATCCATTATCTTTCTTTCTTCCTGGGATCAAATAGCATTTTTGTGAGGATTAGGTCTCTCTGGCATGCTGAAGTGGAACCAATGTGCAGAGGTTTGAATGTTGAACCTATTTCAAAATTGAGCTGCTTTAACGAATAGTGAGTTGACTTAAAAATTGAACTTGAAAATATTAAATGGATATTTAAAGATTTTAAACACGGAGATTCTATTAAAAAATGCTCACCTATAAACCCATCTACCATCCAGGAAAGTCATAAACATAAATATTATGAGCACTGGAACAAACTGAAGTAGCTAAAAATATTAAGCAGGTTTCCTCCCCCCATTTACTATCTATATGGTGAAAAACATATAATATACAGAAATACAAGGATGCTGTGAATTTTTTAGGATGGGAGAGAAAGAAGAGAGGTAAAGGAGCAAAAATATTACATTATGAAACATAAGTATACACTCTGCTTATTGATGGCAACGATTTGAAGTAAAAGACTTAGAAAAATGTACCATATATATTCACTAAACCCAGGAAAAGATAGTATTGGAGAACTGTAATCTATAGTTTTAACACAGGGATGTATTTTGAAGAAAAATTTCTTCATCAAGGTTACAGTAACTATGTATATAATTAAAAAAAAAAACAAAAACACAAAAGCATGTAGCAAAATAGTGTTTTACTTATGCTACCTTCAGATTTAGGAAAGAATGCAAATGTTTATTTACTACTCTATAATTCACTCTTCACAAAGATGAAACAGCAATGCTGAAAACAAATAAATAAAATCTGTAGAAGACAATCAGTAAAGAGTTTCAAGAAAGAAAGTGTAAGCTGACTCATACTTTTTTTTTTCCTAACCTAGTTATTCTAATTCCTGCTCTGCAAACTGTCACACAGAAAGCCAGGACACACACGAACATTTATATGTAGAAATCTACAGGGCTTCATAAGAATGCAAATTTTTACTCATAAATTTGCAAAATAAGAACTTTAACATAATCAAGTATCAATAATTAGTTGCCTAAATACTAACTGAACATTAGTTGATTAGCAGTTTTGAACTCACAGACTAAATGGTTCTGCTTCAGCACCTGACCCCAGAACAGGCTTTTAAAGTTGGTCTCCAACACAGAATATTTTCTGTAGCATAGCTAAGCTATGGCTTAAAAAAAAGATGCTTCAGAAGAACAGGTCTGTTACAATTTTTATATGCAGCTATTTTCCTGCAGTAAGATGGGGCAGAAAAAGCACTGAAGGACATACAATCTATTTAACCAGATTGATCTGAGCACTGACAGTTTGTCAAAACCAGGAAAAAGTATGTCAGTATTTCTAGCAGAAAAACAGAAGAAAAACCTGTAGCTGGTAGCAAGTTCACATAACCCCTGAAGGAGCATTTCCTTCTATGAAACTCACCAAGTGAGAAAACAGGAAAATTTGAGAAATTAACTAAGAAGCCAAGAGCCTCACTGAGGCTCAGCTAACACAATAAATGAGCAGAGCACTTCTCTTAAGTGTTTGGCACATTTAAATAAATGCAACCTGAATATTGGTAATTAACAGAATCCATATTTTCCCGGTCCTTGCTGTAGAAGAGACCAAAAGATCATGACTTTTAGATCATTCTCACAGCCCAAGCTGTTAGGTCTTGAGCATGACAGACTTACACAAAAATATTTCAAGAAGGCATCTGCTTTCAGAGCGGGCAAAAATTCATTTCAACCACATTTGATCAATTCTGACAAAGTTATTTCAGCATTATTCTGAACTTCAGAGAGAAAATTTATAGAGCAAGACCCAAACAGTATGTTAAATATTATGTTCTGCAGTTAGGTAAAGCTATGAAAAAGAAAACATAAAATGTAAATATATTAATTTTTAAAGTTATATCAAGTGCTATACGTACTGCCCATTTGTGCAAGAGAGAACCCTTCAGAAATAAATGGGATATATCAGTATGTGAAGGATGAGCTGCTTGGTTTTTTTTGCTAAAGCAGACATGATTCATCTAATGAAGTTTGGTTTTTAAGAGGAAAAATACTAAAGCATGGTAAGTTCACTGCTCTCAAGTTCAAGAAATTTTGAACATCTGGAACAGCAACTCTGACCAATTTTTTGATCTTCAGTATCTAAAATGGGAATTAAATTCAAAATTTTCTAATTAGAAACCAACTCAGCATGCTACCAAGATATGTTTTAAGAACCATATCAGTAACTAGATCAAAAAGCATTACCAAAAAAAATAACAACCTGTCATCATCAGAAATGTACTTTTTGAAGATTTTTTAAGAAATGCTGTTGGCATTGGCAGACAGAATAATCCAACTAAGTAGCAAACATCTTCACAGCAAAAATCTGGAGCACAAATGCAACTGATAAAACACCAGAGAGATTACTTTCATGTAGCTGATTTGTTTATCTGAACTCTGAAAGTATGAAACCAAGAGGAAGATCTCCACACTGCAGCCCCTTTAGGCAAAATGCCGCTGACCACTAGCAGTATATCATTGGTTTTGATGAACAAAAAGAACACACCTTGGTGAGCCAATTAAAACATAAAGGATCTTTGCCAACTGCTAAGGTGTTCTCAAAGCTCATTTTCACTAAGTGGCTCTCCTTAGAAGGGAGAAATGTTTTATTAATATTTAGCATTTTAGAAAAATTATTAACTCTCAACTCTTAATATCTTTGATTTTTACTTTCTATCTTGCTGCCATTTTTTTGCTGTTGTTGGTTTTATTTTAATCTGTGCATCACAAAATGTATCAGACAGAGGAACTGCAGTGTAAGCTGTGCTTTGGACACCTCTTAAAGTAACTTAATTTATTGATGGTGCTCTGCAGGCTACTGAAGGCTACTGCAGGCTTTAGGACACAATTAGGCCTGATGTAGTGCTCTATAGATGGGCCAAACTCCTATTGAAAATGGCTTCAGTTCTCTCCACTAGAGAGAAGTGGCTTACTGCTGATAAAAGGCATGAAGACAGTAAAGTGTGAGCTTTATGTGTTCAGCCTTCTTATAAGAATGAAAAAATATGACTGTTTTCCATGCTTGTATTAGATGAGTAAATGCCATAAAGAGAAAGAAAGCACAGATAAGGAGAAAACAGTGTTAGTAAAGAGTAAATTTAATAATGCCTAGGTTATAATCTTTATTTTAAAAGCTATAAAATTATTATTAACCACCTGATAACTGAGGTTCTAGAAGTTGCATCCAGTAGGAGTTGTAAAGACATTTAGCAAAACTTCAATTTTGTTCCAAAGCTGGGCTTTAAGTGCTGGTTTGCAAGAATATAAAACGTGTTTCTGAAGGATAACAGAACATTGGACTCAATAGCCATACTTAAGTGCTTAAAAGCAGGTTCAAGAAAAAAACATGAGGGAACTCTGATCTATCTTTACTAGATCGGCAGATGTCAAATGAATAGAAGACCTTGCACCATGTCTTAGTAAATAAATAAAGATATGACAAATAAAAAAAAAGTTATACAGCTAAATCCCATTCTGTTTTAAGTACTGCATCCCCAAAGTTCAGCTGACTAGCATTTATGAAGAGTTTATCTCAGCAAGTTACATTTTAAGAAAGAGAAAGTCCATAGCAACAAAACCAAGTCAATGCACTGAGAATGAACTGTAAAGCTCCAATAAATTAGGGACAGTTCTGTCAGAGGGCATATCTTGAGTGTGGTATCAGATCTCACATCACAGGCTTCCCAAAAAAAAACAGAAGGTAATTAGGGTAAGCAAAGGATAGAAACAATCCTAAACCTAAACAACATCTCCCTACCACAATATAAACTTGCTAACTAATTGAAAATTAAAACCACAAGTGCAATCTGTTCAGGGATAAAAAGAAAAACCTCATAGTAATCAAGTGAAAGTTTTTGCACTAGACTCAACCTTCTCCTCAGCAACAGGGTGTCCTGCTTTGTGTTGCATATCTTGCTCTTAGAAAGAAAACCAGAAAGGTTTCCTGGGAAATCAATGAAAATCAAAATTGTTACCTTCACGCATGAGCGTGTTCTTGACAGTCTACTGGAAAGCGCCGTTCTCGTCTCTTCTGTAGAGCATTATGGTATGGCCTGTCTCAGCTGGACCCCACGGCTCTCCAAATCACATGTGCTTTCTTCTGGAAAAATGCAAAGGAAAGTTATGGAGGGTGAGGTGCTGATGCTTCTCTACGCACCAATTTAAAATGCCATCAAGCAGAGTGAGTTGTTCTGGGTATCTTTGTTTTCCAAACAGATGGGAAAGAGCATCCAACAATCGCTTCCAGTAAGCTGCTGATACATATACTTAGTTCTTTTAATGCTTTTTCTCCTCTCCAATACTTGTGGCTTCACCGTTTTCCCTTCAACTTTGTATCAGATCAAGAGTATTATGCCTTCCATTGTTTTGCTTCTCTCCCACTGACAGGATTGCCTTCTAATGCACGAATTTATCTATTTAAAGGGCAGTTACATCATTACAAAATCCGGTTCTGGATCAGAGAACAGCATAATGGATTTCTGTAATCACGTCTTAAAAAGATAACCTTTATAAAGAGAATATAATTTTGGCTCCCATTGAAGACAAGACATGAAAGGAAAGCATAAAAGCTAGAAGTGAAATAGTATCCTCCAGCTGTAATTTTGTGGAGCACAATATTCACCGGTAAACAACAGCCATAGGAGGATCAGGAGCCCCGTACAAAGTGTTTTGTCAGAAAAGAAATCAAACAAAAAATGAGCAGTAATCCTGCTGACCAAAGACTTCTGGATGACACTCTGCAAATCCCTAAAGGTTTGGGAGCAATTTGGACAAGTAGATAATGTAGAATCTACAGCAAATGTGAAACACTGGCTTTCAGTCAACTGTGTATCACATGGGCAAGTACAGGCCTGAAGACCACATGGTGCATGTTCTTGCTCATCTATCTTCTTTTTATTTCTTGGCTAGGCTGTAAAATGGTTCTCCAGACATCAAGACTGCACTGTAATTTTTACTTCATAAGAAATTTACAGTTTCATATCTTTCCTAATGGGATTACCTTAATCATTTACATTTCAGGAAATAACTTGAGTATCAATCACTCTGACTCACAAGTAAGAGCACATAGAAAGGATCAAGATGAATCTAAAAGTTGTTTTATTATTAGGAGTCCATTTTTAAAGATCTTGACGTGTATTGACGTGAAATCAGAGACAGTATAAGAGACTGGTTTGCTGTGCAAAGTTTCATTTTTATTACATGAGACCTAGAAATAATTCTTCTGTTAGAATCATGTTCCCCTACATTAATTTATCACCAGCTAACCTGAACAGTCCTGCATACAGGTGTGTGCACGGTTTGTGTGCATTGACTTGTGTCTGATTTTAATTGTACTGAGATTTCAAGTGACTTTTTTATTGTACATAAAAGCTGACACACCAATATCACCATGCAAAAAAAACTTTCATTTGCCCTCCCTCCTCCTCCCCCTTACACGTAACAGTGCTGCAGTTACAACTTGTCTGCCCCTAAAAGTGAGTGGTCAACTTCCATGAGCCATTCAGTTCTTGCTTCTCATATTAGGCCACCAATATTTTGCATTATTATTATTATTTATTTATTTTAAATATTAATGATATTCTGATCAGAAGCATGATTCCCAAGAATGCTAAAATTCATACAAGAGCTACACTGTGCCATTTGTGAATCCTGTTGAAGTAACATGTAGTTATATCAAATCTGGGTTGGGAAGAAGACTGAGCCAGATCTACCCATTTCTGAACATTTGGATAATTGTCAAAAAAGCAAAATTTCACCACTTCCATTTTTTCAAAGATCATAAGCTGGTTAGATCTGTGTCCCATGTCTGTAAGTGATCAAGAGTATTCTGGTTATGTGAAATGTTTACAAAAGAAATAGTAATTAACAGAGGGTATTTTCAGATTACCCTAACAGTAGTATGGCTCAAGAGTTGCTACTATTATCTCAAAAGTTACAGATGCTTTCCACTCACAATGAAAAAATTTCACCAGTCTGCAGAATGCTGCTATAGGGCAAGACCAGGCAATTACACCCAGTACACTTATTTGAAGTTCAAATATATCATTTGACTAAATGTGTCTAGATAAATGGATTATGACGGCACTTTCAACCCATATTTTGCAAGTAATTGTAGAGGAGAAAGATAAATTAGGTAGATATGAGCATATACCCATATAGGTAGAATTTTTCAGCAGTTACTTTTGAAGCGGATAAATATGATAGCAACTTAGAACAGAAAAAGAGAGCTGTCCACATGTGCTGTGTTTGAAGTTGGGTAAGGAGGATTTATTCCATTTAGACTTATTTCTTGTTTTCAGTTATCAGTCAGGACTTCCCTTTTTGGACACAAAAACGGTATGTAATGTGGCTAAAAGTTCTAAATCTCTATTACAGCAATACTTCTATCCAGCATTCCAATACCTCTTTATGATTGCTACAACTATGTGTCAGACAGAAAAGAAAATATATTTCTTCTGCACTTTCTTAGTCTTCATTTACGGCAGTGATACTTTTTTTTCCACTTTATTTTTTTTCTTTCTTGAGTGAAGATGGACCTACAGACACTAAACAATGAGTTGTGGTTAAAAGTAATGGTAACTGTACTCCTGCCAACAGAGTATAAATTGAAGTGCAGAATAGCATCAAATGGGAAAAATTAATCGATTTTGGAAGAAAAAGCATTGCAAATAAAGTAACAAATACTAAGCAGAAAAGTGAGCTTTAAATTTCATTTTCTGATGGAATAGTTTTAACAGAAGACTAAACCTAAATGTTTTACAAACATAATTTGTTGCCAGTCTTCAAAAATTCTTCCAAGAGAATCACTTGCACATATTATATAGAATCAGTCAAATGTGTATGTGTGCATTGCCTTTACCTATTTCTAAAAGCCTTTCCTATGATATACAGCCCCCATCTTGCTCCCAGAGTATTGTCCTACTGAAACAACTGTGAAAATTTTGACTGAGCATATTTTTGCATTTTTATGTCATGGCAATTTAGACATGAGAGCTTTATCTAAAAGAAGCCAAAGTGCAGGAAGGATAGTCAGGTGGACAATGTAAAGAAGTAAAAAGAAAATGGAGAGAAAAAGCAGAATAAAAGTGAAGAGAGAAAGTGAGAAAATAAAATGGGAAAATAATGAAATAGAGAAGAGTGGAAAGAATAGTATGTTTCTGATACACTAAATGTAACAATCTAGAAAATGGATACAAAGACAAGAATCAAAAGAATTTTGCAAGGCAAAAAAGAGACTCTACAGTTTTCTAGACAGAAACTCTTTGGTTCCTCCCGCTCGCCACCATCAACAGGTTTAGTTCAGCATGGCCAGATGTTAATAGTTGGAAAAGCAGTACTACAGTTTCAGTGATACTCAGTGACAGTCTCATTATATGAAGACTGCTCACTAAAGCATCTCATGGAAGATTTATATTAACATTTGATTTTGTAGGGATAGAATTAATATATTTTCATCCAGTGTAATAGCAGTTTTATAAAAAACTTAACCCTATAGTTTCAACTTTAGGGTTTTATTATATGGGACAACTGAGAACTAGAATTCAAGTATAACACAATTGAGCTTTGTGAACCATCCAGATAAAATTTCCTACGCAGCAAATAACTTAGTGAGATCTAGGATTCGGTATTATCATAGATCTTCACATTTATTGAGATTTTATTACATGAAAGAACACTTGGGATATTTGCATTTCAAACCTTGGAACGAAGGACTGTAAGAAAAGAAATTAACGTCAATCTTTGCTCCCTTTAAGATCAGTTTACAGCATTAATTTTATAGGTGTACTATTTATCATAAGAGGTTCATTGACAACTGATAATTTTGAGAACCTAACTGGGTAGGCATATTAGTAATTTTCAGATGCTTTAGTGTGAATATATAAATGTGAAAGATTATCATTTACATAACTGCTGGTAACATTTACAATCTCAAATTAATTTATCAAAATTGCTCAGTATGTTTTGCTTTCCTTGAGTGTTCTCTACTTTCTATTTAGTATTTTCTTGCAAAGAAAGTCTTTATGAACAAAAAAAATATGAGAAAAAACCTATCCCTAGGAAGTGTGTAAATACCAATTGTTGTGTTCAGTGGCTGACTCTTACTTCCTTTTATTTTTTTAATTACTTTTGAGTTGGGATTTTTTTTTTTTCCACCCAGAGAGGTATTCCTGAACTGTAACCACCACAGGTTTGTCTGTTCTGATAAATATGCACTGACAGTTTTCAGTCCTGTGAACTTTTTTATTATTAAGTTTGTCAATTGTCAGCATTTGTATTTCATTCCAATGATGAATGGAGGCATTAGAATTCAGCATTAAAATGCAGTTAGGATTGTAATGAGCATCATTAGGAAGCATAATGGGAATCAGCACTAGATCTCATTTTAGGGATTTTTTTTTAATTTTTTTTTACCTTTATTTACTTATTTACTTTCTTTTCTTGCTAACAGGCAGGTAAAAATTCTGTAGTGCTTATTTGTGTGTCTTTAAATAGACAGCCATATCTGAGATTCTTTTAAATTTGATCTTGATTTTTTTTTTTTTAAGTCAGAACTAGAAGGTCTTTGCAAAAGTACCACCACAACCCATTCAAACACATATACTTTGATTCTCAATTCTGGTTTGTACCTCAACTGTATGTCCTCACTGAACGTAATTTTTTTAAATTAACATGAGCCATCCCTGCACATAAATCTGAATAGATACAATTACATTTTATAGAAGTGAATAGCTGAGGACTCTGAGATGACTCTATAGCAAAGAATTGCAAAAATGAAAGATAATCCATATTCCAACTGAGTGAATGTCACATCTTTTTATCTTCAGAAGTTCAAAAATATTTGCCACACTCCAGCTCAGATTGCTGTATAATACAACACCAGCATTAACCAAATGACTCCCCAGGGAATCCCTCCAATTTGTGAATGTGAGATTCAATTCTTTACAGATTAAATACTGATTAAACTCTGTGGTCTGCAGCACTGCAGATTTGAAATTATATTAATTTCTTGCTCAAGCGTTTTAATTTCTATGAAGACATACTCTTAGAAAGAAGAATTGTTTCTGCAATAGAAGTACACTCATACAGTGCTTAACTTTTTCAACTTCAAGCAGATGACAGACTAAATCAGTTAAACACATCCATGGATACTTTTCCTTTGAAAAGAAAGAAAACACTGAGGACAAGAAAAGCAAACCAGATCATTACTAATTCATAATCAAAGTGCTTTGCAGTTTCTAACACAGTGTAAATGGGGTGTGGCACACAGATGAAGATCACTATTTGTGCAATACCAACTGTGGAGGAAACAGAAACTTGTAAAAAGCAAGGTTAGAATGCAAGGAATTGTGGAAGGGCCTTCAGACTGATTCTGGACAATCCCCCTAACAGTCTTTCTGTAGTTAGTATATAAATGGGCAATAAAAACAATTAAAAACAAAAAAAAAAAAAACAAAAAACAAACAAAAAACAAACAACAATAAAAAAACCCAAAACAGAATCTGCCTGAGAGCTGAATAAAAGATACATTTTGCTGAAAATATATTGCTATGTGTGACAAGATCAATCTACATATACTTGGTCTGCACAGAAGTGTCTCCATGAAGGTTTTTAACCTGATTTTAGAAACATGAAACTTGACAAAATACCCAGAATGAAATTCACAGTTATAGCACTGAGCTTCATGAATGTTTTCCTGAAACTGAGTCCTGAAATACAGTCAAAACTAAGTTTGTTCCCAGAAACGCATTTTGGATAAAAAACAACCTGTTTTGGTTTTTCCCCATCCCACCATTACTTCTCTGTCAACTAGTACACTTCCTTCTGTGAGTGACATCTAACCTTCTGTGCTCATAACTATTTTGCATTCCTAAGGCTTCTTTTCCATGTTAGCAACATGTTTAGCAAGTGCAGGCACAACTCTATCTGCAAAAAAAAAATACAAAAAAAAATCAAATTGTGAGATGAACAGATTAAATGAACTATTAAGGAGAAGCACACTCACTCCTGGCTACCTTGTTCTGAGTCATCATCATCTTCTCTTTGACTAGCCCTGTGACTCATGAATGGCATTATTCACATCTCTCATAACCATTCTCCATTTCACAATTACATCTTTCTGGCTTACATCATAACTGTATAATGGGAAGGGTTTGTTGCTTTGGAAATCCAGGCTAATTCCCCATTTTCAGGCTTGCTGATGATTTCTTGTATACAAACTAAAGTGAAATGAAACACAGCACACGAATATTCACTTTCACATTTGCCATAGACAAAATGACAACAGTTAGTCCACAGCATGAAAAATCAACTATGTTGAGAATTAAAGAGTTGTTGAAAATGTTCCTACTCAGCAACTGCAAAATCTAAATCATCATGAGATGTATGATATTTCTGTGAGTAACCTAAACAGCAACTGAGAAATATTTCTAAAATTGGTAAATGTTTCTAAAATTTGTAAGCTGAGGGTAAGAGAATGATGAATTTGTCTTATTTGGTAAACAATCCATCACAGGGTTAATTTTTTGCAGTAGCCAAGAGGGGCCTTGGTTGGGACCCAGAGGTTACTCCATACCACCTCACATCAGTTCCCGGCATGAGGGAAAGGAACTCTCAGAGAGCAGAGGATCCTCAGATGGAGAAAACGAGATGGATGGAGCTTCTGTTATCATCCACTGGAATTTTTTTGGTTGGTTGTTTCTTCTGTACAAATCCTTTCTTTTTTTGCACCCTCTGTCATTAGTACAGTTGGTGTTACTGTTAATTTTCTTATCTCAATCTCATTGCTGTTTCCAGTAAATTGTTCTTATCTCATCTCATGATCTTTGCCTTTTGTGCCTCCAATTCTCCTCTCCATCCCATTGCAGCAGGGAAGGAGAGGGGAAAGCAGGGGAGTGTGAGAGAGCAGTGCCTGGTTTGGAGAGTCTTGGTGGGGGCACTGAACTGGAGAGTGCCAGTCCTAAACCATGTCACATGGTAACACTGTTGAAGCACCTTTCCTTAGTTTTGTGAATTATACTCCATTTATTTCCATTTGTGGTTCCATAACAAAGACAGATTACTAGAAATACTGGACTGTCCTCCACATGCATAGCTTCAATTTTGCCCTTTCATGCACATTAAATGCCCTGTTGGGAGTCTGGAAAAGGAATGCATAAGAAAAAAGAAATTTTAATTAAGTCATCTGTGTGACATAAGGTCATGGCCTTGATCTTCTCCATACCATCTGTCAGAATCGACCTAATGCTGTAGGGAAACTCAAATAGAGTGAGTCAGCTAGATAGGGAGTTCATCTCTCTTGCATGCTGTTTTCCATCTATATGGTGCCAAGTGCTTTATAAAGGAGACCTGTAGCATTTTCCCTTTAAAGTTTCCTGGTGTGGTTGCTATTCCATTACATTTCACAAGGTATAATGGCTTCTCATTTTATAATCTGGCCCTATGTCATATTTCACAAAAGAAGAATCTTGTTTACTTTATGTTCCAGTTTATCTAAATTAAAACAGTAAAACAGTTTTGCTAAAGGCAAAGCAATTCTTTCTCAGGGTTAATTTAAAGAAGCAGATCTATGTTCTTCACAGGCACATTACATTTTAATTCAGAAATAGGTTTTTTTAGCTCAGAAATATAATAAATGAAAAAATGGTTCAAACTTGCACAGTTCAGGTGTCTTAACCCCACCATCACTGCTTGTCACAAAAAGATGTAGGAGATTTTGGGAGGGGAAGCAGGGGGAAGAAAGGGCCATTTTATTTCTACACTTTTTATCTGTCCTTAACTCTCATTCTTATGTTTCGCTGTCCTGAGAACACACCTGAGAACCCACTTGTAATATAAAAATCCAAAGCATGGTTGAAAATTAATAATTATTTGAAAAATTAGATTTCAGATTAAATATATTTTTATACTAGCTTTAGGTGTTATAATTACAACGATTTTGCATTGAATGGAAGTCCAACTAAAAGAATTAGAAGTATGTTCCCCCTCGTTAAAAAACACGCATACACTGCTAAACCAGCACGTTTAGAAACAGCAGTAGAACTTTAAACATTATGAGTTTAAATTTGAGCCTGCTAATCTTTAGACTACAATTGGTTTTTGCCTGTCACTGACTGACTTTGCTCTTCATTTTATCAGAGTTCGCCAGCTATGCATAATTCTATTTTCCAGGAGAGTGACCAACATTAGCCCACTGCACCCATCATCAAAGTGTCTTTCATTTCTTTGCAGAACAGTGGGCAACTGCTCTCGATACAGTGATTTAATTTCCTGCCTCTCTTCCTGGTAGTGGTTTGGATTTCTCCAACCACACCCTTTGTCATCACAACCTTGAGATGATACAGCCAGAAAAGGAAAACATTCCACTGCTGTTATTTTTCACATGCATACACCTAGCACTCTTTCATATGTCACCAAATATTGTATGCTGAGTTTTCAGGATGTGATCAGAAAGAGCATGTATGTCAGTACTGTGTTTGTATGTGAAATAATCCTGATAGCTATAAGAAAGAATTTTCCTAATAAATTTTGGAAAAAAAACAGTATTTCAAGAGGGAAAAACGCACAAAGTTGATCACACTGTGGGACTTACCCTTTAGTTCTTAATATGACAGAAATCCCTACCGAGCAGCCCCACTGACTTAAAATAAGGAGAATTCTCACAGGATTTGCAGTTGTTGTATCAAACTACCACATGCATTGCTTTTGCAGTTGTTTTTTCTCCATAAGGAGGTTTTATTTTTCTCTTCCTTCTCCCTTTAGAGAAGCTTAACCCCACAGTGAAGTCTAAATCATTTTACTTATGTGATGCCACAGCAAAAATCTGTGCTGCTATGGAAATGAATTTGATACCACAAATTCAGCAGTGCAACTTCACTGTGGGGATCAAGTATGAAAGGGAGATTGGCTGAGAACAAGCAAGCTTTTAATCTCTCCCATAATTATCAAGTGTGGAGAGTCGAATTATGAAGAACAAATGAAGGGTGAATATTTTAATTATTTTCAGTCTTCCATGTTTCAGTTTCTCCTTAAGCCCATCACTTCTGTTCTGTTTAGCTAGGAAGTATATATAAACACACAGTATAAACTGCACAGAAGTCCAAATCTTCAGCATTCTTACCAGTGACAATTATGAACTACAAAGGTCAAAGGAGAACTTCATGTCCATGTCTCTCTATCTTAGTTTCACCATTCTAAGGAATTGGTGAAACTGGTGGAATCCTTCCCCCCCTCCTTCCCCCAAGATAAATTATTTGGGAGACACACATTTATCATAAGAAACAGATTATGCTTTAACTGCAAATCAAAGTTGTTAGTCACTACTACTTAGACTATATAGGAGTGCCATTTCTTTCCACTTAAAAAAAAAACAACAACAAAACAACAAAAACACAAAAAAAAACCAACCAAACAAATAAACAAAAAAATACCTCAAGGACAAGGAATAACATTTTTACTCTAGAGAGTAATGTTCACAGTCAAATTAGATAACTCAGTAAAATAAAAAGCAAACTGATTTTCTTTCTCACCTGAAAGAAATCTCTACTCTCTAGGAGAGAATACCTTACAACTAGAGATAAAATTATACTGAACAATTTTCAACAGAGGCACAGGGAACAGGAGAGCATATACAAGCAAAAAGCCCAGACAAAAGCAAGTACATAATACTGTATTATGCTGATGGTATTATTAACAAATCATCAGTGTAATAGACAGCATGGACTAATTAGTAGTGGTTCATCCGTGATTAAGGACAGTTGCAAAATGGTTGGTCTGGGGGACAGTCAGCTAATTTTTCTGGGCGTGACAAACTGGGTAGATGTGGCACACGTGATCCTGTTCACTTAAAGCAATTCACTCAAGGCAGTAGAGTGCTGCACAGTGCATTTGTCCTTCTAGGAAACAAGATGTCTTCTCTTTAGTTTCCTTTCTTATTTCTTCCCTGTCTCATTTTAGATCTTAAGTTCTTTGTAGCCTGGACAGCCTCTTCTATCCTAGCAGATATTAATTCTGATTACATATTTTAGGTGTATCCAACAAACAATAACTCAATTACACACAATGATCTAAAAAAACCAAAAAAAAAACCAAAAAAAAGCCCACAACAACAAGACAAACAAAACAAACCACCACCACACACGACTGAATTATCACTTCAGCACACAGAGCAGAAAGTGAGCTGTATAACAGCACATTAGAAAAGGCCTGAAACAAACTTCTAATCCTCAAGGGAAGATAATGTTTGAAAGATTTCTCTGACAGTTTTTATATATATATATATATGTGTGTGTGTGTATAGGCATGTATTAAAAACCCTCTTGATGCCACTATAAGGACAAGTCCCTTTCCTTGGCTTGTAAGCATAAGATATATTCTGTTTTAGTGACAGAAGTGACCCATATGACTGCAGTTACCTTTAAGAAAAAAAGGTCACAGGAACTGATGGACAACAAACTCTTTTCAGGAAGTGGATGCTGCTTCCCCAGCCAAGCTTTCATCAATTAGATCAGAGACATTTCATATTTTCTGTTGTTTGACCCAGTTCAAGACTCAGAAACCATCCTATGATGAGACAATATAGAACTTTGTTCTACATTATAGACTGATGTTTATTAACCATACAAAGGCACAGAACACCAACTCTAGAACCGAACTAAGTGCACAGGATGACTTATTTTTTTCAATATCTGTTCTCAGCATTCAATGAAAGCTACCAACTCAGGATCTGATTTTTTGAAGTATCATAGCAGGAGGTTCTGCACCCATTGCAGGAGCTCATCCTGCAGAGGGAAGGACATCATTTCATACCCTGTGGCTGTGAACAGAATGATCATATAAGGTTCTGTTTTAAAGTCTAGTCTGGATTTATCTTCATTTCTTCTTTTATTTTGTTATTACTTCCTTCTTTAACCATCTTTACTTCTAAGAGACTAATGATTCTATTATTCAACACAATTGCATTGGCAATGTGTAATGGAAATAAGAGAACTAGTTTTGGGCCAAAATCTGAAATAACTATCTTGATTTCAAACTGCAACAGGGTTGCATACATGCAAGCCTAACATTGCCTTATGCCCAAACTCAAAAGCAAAAAAAATGAGTCATTTACACTAGAGATTAACTGAAATGTATCAGAGATACAAAAAACAAATTACAAAATATAACAGCCATGTGCATACAAACACAAAACCTGCTTAGAGGGGAAAGCAACTGAAAGAAATCTCCTATATGCTGTTTGGAGGAAAAAAAGAGGGCTGGAAATTCCCAGTTAATTATGCAATGTTCACTACCTGCTTTGCAGGAGCACAGTAAACACAATTAGTTGTGAGCATGATATGTGAGATAAAAAAGCAGAACTGACAATAGCATAAAATAGAGCCTTTGCTTGCCTTCCTTCAGTGACAGCACCAAGCACCCTGATGTCAGCTCCACACAGAGAAATCGCGTCAACTGCACTCTCTGATGACCACTATCTCCCCATCCAAGAGACATTCCAATTTCTTCCTGTACTAAACTTTAGCTTCCCAAAGCTACAGCTGCCAAATTACAGGCTCCCTTCCACATTATGAATCTGTTCCCTTAGGAAGGATGGTATTTTCTTATTTCACTTTTGACCTTTTCCTGTTACTGGTAAGAGAGGATGATAATTGATCTTATTGTAGAAGAGGAGGAGAGGCTGTTAGGAAATGGAAGTGTTACAGAATACATAAAAATTACTTCTCTATAATCCCCATGCTTTTTTTTTTAAGGAAAAAAAGAAACTCTTTTCATCCAAACCAACTAAAAAGAGAGCAAATAAAACAGTTATTTTTTCCTTAAATAAAACTTATACCTCTTCTTTACTCTGCAACTTTATACTAGGAATTGCAACACAATTATAAAATTTAGCATGTCTATAAATTATTTTCTCTTTTGAAATATTTTTTTCCGCATTTGAATCAGAGCTCAGTATTCTTGTTTGTACTGCTTGGTTTGGTTTCTTCTGGCAGGGTGTCTCTGCTAATACTGAGTTTATTTGTATGGACAGCCAGATGGCAGTTATTGTGTGATTGAAACAAAAGGTTCCTGAATGTTTGCCTCTCATGGATTCACTACTGGAACCTGTGACTCCACCTGATCTCCCAGCAAAGGACAAGCAGATAAAACAAGGAAAACATCTAACCATTTCTGGTCTAGAGTTCATGCATAATTTATTTTAAACTTATCATTTAAACCCCAAAGTTGTCTTGGGTCTTTTTCCCCAACTCTGTGATAGATTCTGTTCTGACACACCTTAACAGTTCTTCCACAACACTAATATTAGTGTTCCTGTCAATCAAATTCACCTTGTGTAAGTCCTGGGCAATAGTAATTGATGTGAATGGAGCCATTCCTTACTCATCCCTCTGAAAGTATGCAAACAAGAAAATACTCTTCATAGTATGCATTTCTCATACATTACAGCTCACTGCGCAGTGGAAAATGAATGTTTCTTGACTGTTAACTATAATTTAGGTCTTGAAATTGTGACTTTTCAAGTCATAAGTGTGAAAAAGCTTTCACTTTAAGGGTACTCATGTACTTAAGCTTTGGCATAAAATATTTTGTTTTGTAAGCAGGAGTTAAAATTACCCCAGTTTGAAGCAAAAGCCATTACAGATTGAATTAATGTTTAATTCCAGATTTGACTGAAGTAGCTGGCTTAAAAAATACAAGTAGGAGCAGATCATATATTTAAGCAGTGTACCAAAGGCACTGCTGTGCTTTTTTGATTGATCTGAAAGAGCAGATTGGAACACAATGTTCAGCTTCCCACTGAGTTTCTACCCAGGTAACTGCTCAGCAGACAGGCTGGGAGCTGCCTCTAGACTGCTGAGTTAGGGTGGCAACATGTGTCCCACCCTAATCCATCAGGTTCAGTGGGTGACATGTGATGGAGACAAACACGAGCCATGCTGAGGCCAGGCATGGAGGCTTGTGGTGAGGCTCAGGGCAGTTCTAGGGAGCCAATACAAATATTAACCTAGATAGCCAAAATAAGGGCTGCCACACTGATTTGGCCCATCTCATACACTTAAGCTAGGCTGAAGGCAGGAAACTAGGATTTTCACATACAAGAGCACACTCGGGAGTGTGCCAAGACATGCAATAAAAGTTTGTGTACTTAGAAAATCCCATATTGGAGGGATCTGACATGGATCAATCCAAATCAGCATAATTCTCATTAAAATTATGACTTAATTATTTTATACACACACAAACAGTACAAATGGAGAATAAAGCTCTTCAAAGGCATTACTTTATCAATGGACTAGCCCAACTGCTAAATAAGAAACCTCAATTTTTTTTTACTCCTTTTCAGTTCTATTTTCTCTTTTTCATCAGGCAGATAACAAAAATCAAAACACCCATGCCCCCTTCCCAAAAGAAAAAAAGAAAAAATAAAATGTTATTGTTCTTCACCTAATCTAAACCTACAAGGTAGGTTGTGGATAGAAAAGGCTGCTGAATCAGAATGTAGATTTAAAGGAAAAAAAAATTCCCCTATTTCATAAAGTCTATTTTGGAAATAGGAAGGGTTGTTAAATTTGTTTTCTTTGTTTTTTCCTCCCTTCCTAGCTTAGAATATTATAACTATATATTAAAAGGTGATATTTGCTTTGTTCCAGAATGGCTACAAAACAAAGTTAAACAGTGGCAATCAATCTGAACTTTAGCAATGGAATTCTGCTGTTTCAGATCTTTTCTGGCCATGTCATTAGCAAGAAAATAACTCCCTGAGGCTTACTTAAAATAAATAAATAAGTCTTTAAAGTGTAAGTGCTTAAAACAAATCTTTACAAAGGTAATCAAACTTGAATTCCTTTTGCTCACACTTATTAATCTATAAATATTGCTCCTGGAGTGTTCAGTGACAGAAGTGTTTTACACCATCCCTCCCTGGGATGCAGCCATACCACACTCATTTGCATTTTAGTGGGATTTTTTTTTTTTCCACCTCAGCACATCCAAGCTGGTAATCCATGAGCAAAAAATTCACCCAGTTCATGGAATAAGGAGTGTCTGACTTCAGCATCAACCTGCATCCACTCTGGTAAGCTGGAGATCTTAGACACATTATGCTACTCAGTTTAGGAAAGCATTGAGACAATCACCATACTGCCATAAGGGTACCCAGATAATCTCACTTCATCTCATGTATCAACACACGGTAACAGAAAAAGTTGCAAAATTAGATGCATCCTTTAGAAATCCTTAGATGTAACACGAAAGTTTAGGATATAGTCACACAGGATTCTGAGAGAAAAGTACACTTATTCTGATAACACAGTATGGTATTGAGCCTACACTAGAAAACACCTAAGAGAGGCAGAATATTAGCCCAAGTGATTTGGTCTATTAAGAGATCAGGCAAATTCTGATCCTTCTCTGACCCACTCAGCATAGACAGGGCTCCTAAACACTCTAAGGATGGTTTCTGCACTAAGACCAGAATTTGCTGGAGCTGTATGCACAACAGCAGATAAAATATGCAGCCTTCGTGCAAAGATTAAAAAAGAGATTATTTCAATTGTTACTTTTTCAACCTAAGTGTAGGGTTCTATTCCAGACTGGTTTTACATCTAACAAAAAAAGAAGGGATGCTACTTCATTTTTAAATTTATTAGGTCTTTCTTTCTTCCTTTGCATTAAGTGCAAGGCACCTTAAAACAGTTAATTTGCTGTAGATTTAGATTCCAGTTTATCTTCTGGAAACATATTGTTAAGCCCAAAGATCAGCATTTTGCAGTGATGGCAACAGACCAAATTACATCCACAGCAAAGGAAAATAATTGGCTTTTTCCCCCTACTTCTGGATGGATAATGGTCTGTGATTATTAATAAAGTATTTGTTATCACTCAAGAAGTTTCTTTTTCCTTCTCTTTGTTTGAGGTGTATGTGCATAGTGGTTGCATATACATGATTTGCATATTGAGAAGCAGAAATGCAATACCAGGAACAATCATTTAATTACAGTTTTTTTCCCTATTGCCTAGAAGCAACAATTGTCATTTATCTTGCTGAAAATGTTCGCACATAAATTGAAGAGGGTGGAAGATATTTTCAAACTGTGGACCTTATGGCTGTGTACCCACACAATGAAGTCCAGGTATTTCAAAACCTGTAGGTGGGGAAAAATAATAAATACAGGACAATATAAGAAAAGCAGAAAATATGCCAGATTCCTTCCATGGAGAGGCTGAAGTTGGTGAAGGTCAACACTAAATATCAGAACCTCTCCTTTACTTATTTTCATTCATCTTAATGTACCTTTTAAGAAGTTTCTTGTCATTAGCCAAAGATAAACTGAAAAAAAGCCTTCTTATCCTTGTTTTTCCAACTGAAGAAGTCAATAACTTTCCTATTATTTCATTACCATTTCTCCCACAAGTATATGTGTAGGAGGAAACATTAAGTTAAAGACTATGAGAAGAAAGACACATTCAGTTCACCTGCACAAAGGCTGAGACCTGATGGGTCAATGAAGTCCATCACATCTCTCTTAACTCACCAAGTAACTCCACTGCACTCAGGAAAAAACCTTCATGTACTTCAAAAATGTTCTGTAACAGCCTTCCCTATCTCCCTGATCTTACCAAGTTTGTCTTAACGAGTGCAATATACACATGCACAGCCAGTCATTGTTCGCTCTCTCATGTTCCCTATTTCCTTTATACTTGGGCATATGTCACCACATCAGCTCCTGTCCCTTCACTCTCTATGCGTCCGTCTCTGCCGATCTCTAATATTAAAAGCCACAATTACAAAATCAGAAAGGAAAATAATTCATCCCTTACAGTTGCAAGTTGCAAGAAACTCTCCACTCTGCTGGGGAACACCAAGTGTATTCCACTTAAGGCTTCAAAGTCACATCACAATTTCCTCTCATTTTTTACCACATCAAGTCAGAACTAGTCTTTGTAAAGCTACGGTGAAAGTGTAATCAGGCCAGTACTTGTCAAGTTCTGTAAAGAAAAAAAGAGTATTAAATCAAATACAATAGGAAGCTGGCCTTCAAGGTTTTCTTTTTATTGGAGGCATGCCTCTTTGGAGTTGTCTTCGGATGTGAACTCCTTATGAATAAATTTGAAATTATTGCAACTGACATTTCTAATGATTGGTGATCTAGCTACTAAACATCTACATTTCTTACTATATATCTAGGTCTTCATTTTTCAATGGAGATACTACTCATGTGCTTACATTTTGCATGGGAATTTTGGCCCCAATCCAAAGCCTGAAATCAACATAAATGTAACAGAAAGATGCCACTTGCTTTCACAACAAATTTGAGCAGACAGTGACTGCTTTTATGTAATTGCAAGTAGGCACTAACAGCCATCCAAGATAATTATCTGCATGTCCACACCTTGTGTGAGCCCATACAAACGGTGAGCAATTGCAACAAGCATGAATCCAAATTTAACTTAGGATGTGGACCTCAAACTTAAAACAAAGTAAGTAGCAGGTACTAATGGAGCTTAAAATAGAATAGTTTATACAGAAATTTTAAAGGTATTACTATAGTTCTCTTTGCAATTAAAATCACGATAGGAAACACTGCACTGTTTATTTTACTATGTAAGGGAAGGGATGTGTCAATGACCTGTTATGTCAGTGTCATGAGGACCTGTCAGTGACATAAGAGGTTGAGGAAATCAAGGCATTAATGTAACTCTGGCATTTCTACTGAAAGCATGGGTCATGATTTCAGACTTTGATAGTGATTAACAATATAGATCTGATAGAATAGTTTGTTTTAAAGAGAGGAAGAAATGTTGGCAAGGCATTACACACATCTAGTCTGAAGTTGGACTTGGCTTAAAAAATTACCTTTCTCCTTTTCTGTTGCTAGTTTGGTTAGAGTGACCTGAAACATCCTTCAGAGGAAAACAAGACAGAGGGATGAACAAGAACAGGTAGAACAGCAAAGGCTGGGCCAAAGTACCGCAGCATTTTCTTTATGGTGTGTGTTGTATTACTCTTGTCACCAGCATTTAAAGCTTGGTTTTTACAGGTAGTTAAGGTAAGGAAAAAGACAAAGAAGACAAAGCTCCAAATTAACTGAATGCCAGAGGAAGCCAGGGAATTAGCTGGAGATGTCTGAAGTAGGGCTGATTATTATAGCTGGATTTTTCAAATTCCCAAGAAAGAAACGACTAGACACAGCTAGGAGCTGACAGTGATAATCTACAGCGACGAGAAGTTCCCTGAAAGATGTGAAAGAAAAGCACCAAACGCTAAAAATTCAGCAGAGATTGACTCTCAGATTTCCAGTGGTTTTACCCATTTCTGTTGCCAAATTTCAGCCATTACTTTAATCCTAACGGGATCTAGCCCTCTATGATGTTTCTATAAGGGAGGAGGATTGTCTTGTAGGATCACATTTTCATAGAGAAGAACTGCAGAACCACCAATCTGAAATGGACAGCTGTGAAGTATTTTCCTTCATTCCAAGATTTTAGAATTAGGATTTTATACTTCAGAATACTCTGTGGTTTTATTTTGTTTTAGCATTTCCCTTAAGAGGAAGCAGTTCTTTTGAAGCAAAGCTTACTGGAACCTGAAACTCATTCTATAAGGATCATTTCAAAATTATGGGAATGCTTCAAATAGTCAATGTTCTTCTATATACAGCTGGAAATTAAATACAAAATATTTATGCATCTTGATCTGAATTCTCATTTTAGCAGTATTAATCTAAAGGATTGGGATTTTTTTCCCCAGTAGAACAGTATGCAATAGTTAAGGGTTAGTATAAAAGATGAGTTTCACTCTTAATTGCTCTTTTTCAGGTGTTCATTTTTGTTGTTCACTGTACTACTAAGCAGAATCAGTTGAAATTGGTCCTGCAGTGGCAAGCCACTTAAACACTGGTTTCTTGCTGTTTTCCACAATGACTTTTAAATTGTCCTATGATTCTATTATATGAATCAATCATTCATTACTTTTAGTTTTTATCAATTATTTCCAGCTTGGCAACACTGTCTGACAAGGAAATACTGCTGCTTAAATTTACGAATTATTCCAAATCATATGTTTTGGTATTAAGCATTGTATAGAAAAAAAGGTCAACTTTACATTTTTATACGAATGTTCTATAACTAAAACTATTTACATCAGAAGTGAGTCACCAAGACATATTTCTGGTGATTTGCTAGGCCTCTGACAGTCTAGGTTAAATAGCCTGTTTTTCAGCAGTACAGGCTCAGCACTAAATGTGTTCTGTCTTTTCAGGAGAGGAGAAATGGAAGCCAGCCAGAACTGTTGTGGATCTTTCTAGACTAGTAAGAAAGATACCCCCCCACCCAAAAAACCAACCAAAAAAAAAACTCACCAACTTATATTTAAACTTATTAATGGCTTCATCCATAGCTGTGCTTAATCATGAGCATAAATGACATTTATTCGTGCTTAATTATGGCTGGCATTTAATTTCAGTAAGCCTGAAAAAGTAAAATGGTCAAAAAGCAAAGCTGACCCATGCACCTGTATTTGGACTGCAGCAGCAAAATACACAACCCCAGTCAGAAGATTTCCGTGCTGTCTGCTTAACCTGCACAGAGAAAGGTAACTCCTTGGAAGAGGACAGCTGTTTCCCCAAGAGGGCTCCAGCTGAGAGCTGTGAAGTGAAAAACAACATGCCTTATGCAGCACTTCAAAATGACACTGAGATGGTGGATCTCAAAGCAGCTTAAAGGAGTAGCACTACCCAGGGAAGATACACAAACTGAAGATGTCTCAGACATCAGAGATAATTTCCCTCAAATACCGAAGTTTCTGCTATCCTCCTTTTTTTCTCATTTTTCCACAGTCAACAAAACGATTGCAGACACTCAACATCAGGATCTTTTCTAAACAGTCTTTGAGGCAGGACACCAGGAACAGAAAGTGAGGAAAAAGCAAGCTATTCCAAGCTAAATCTTGGTACTAAACTTTAGATCACATCACATTGAAACTTCACAGAGTTTCTGAAAAGTGCCCATGGCTGCCTGCTACTCCCGCAGCTCAGAACCTCCACATCCCTAGTCAGCTATGGATAGGAGAAGCAGAAATTCATGAGCTATCTTCATGAGCTTAGGTAGGATTTATATGATAAGAAAAGCACCAGATCAGCATCCAAAAACTGCACAAATAACAAACATTATAACACTAAGAGCATGATTATTCTAACTTCACACTAGTAGAAAACATTTTGCTGAAATCTAACAGCACTCTTTCCATTAATAACTTGATTTTGTTACAAAATTGGGTAAAAAATATCTTTGAATCTCCAAGCATAGCATAATCATATTTAATATTTTTACTGCCTTTTTCTTAAAATCAAAATAACAGGAGCATTTTTTGCTATTTTCCTCATGTTGCCATCAATAAAAATTATCATTTAGGGCTCAGACTGATCCTACCTAGCTTGAAAATCAGTCTAAAGGGAGCTGAGAAATATCCAATATAAACTGATAATGCTTTTATCACGCAACTCAATACAGAGATGTCACTGGTAAATAATATAATAGTACAAAGCACAGTTCATTAGAATCAAAATGTGAATAGTTAAGAAAAAAATTTAGGCAGCATGAACTTTTTTTGTTAATACTCAAGTCAAGTGAATACAACATAAATGCAATATGCCCTTAACACTTCCCAAACAAGCATTTAATATTCTTCAAGTACGACATATGTCACATTACAGACTTCCTTATTTTACATTTCTGCCAGAGGCAAAAAATATACATAAAGAAAGGTAGCACAACAAAAGTATACAAGCATGATATAATTGAGCTACATGTTGCTTTCCAAGACCAAATTCTAGAAATGAAACCTCTTCTCCATTTCACATTGCATTTTTCAATCTGTAAAATAACAATTGAAAGTTATCTTGTAAACTGCTGATGCTAAGGTTCCTTTTTTTTTCCTACTACTCACTACAGTAATTTGGAATCACCAGAAAAGAGCATTATTTGCAGTATAAATCAATAAACTGAAGTAGCCACATGAAGTAAATAATATGATACAGTTAACACTGAAATATTAATATTGAGATGTACAACCACAAATCAAATAATTAGTTACCACCACCAGTAAAGAGAACAAAACCCACTGCGGAATAGCTATGTAAATAGCATTTAAACAACAAAAAATAATGGTGCTTTAGCAGGCTCCCCAGGGAAGCGGTACGGCAACAAGCCCAAGTTCAAGAAACATTTGGACAATGCTCTGAGGGATATGGTGTGACTCTTGGGGATGGCCCTTTGTAAGGACAGAAGCTGGACTCTCTCCTGATGGGTCCTTTCACACTCAGCATATTCTCTGATTTTATGATAAATGTCATGAAGTTATTATGATTCATGTGTGAACTGTAAGATTAGAATGCTGACATTTACCTGAAGTGCTTTAAGAAATCAAGTGGTTTCTTATTGATACAAAACATAACTGCAAATTTGCCAAAACCCAAAATTTAAGAAGTGAATGAGCACTTAAATGAGAGGAGCAGCTGAGACCACTAATATTACTCACCCACCTTGGGTGAACCAGGGAACTTACTGGAAGGATATGAAATCCAATTTGGTTTCATTAGCAAAAGACAGCTGGGCATTACAACCTTCTACACTTTTAAAAGAAACCCAAACTAACTTTTAAACAAATTTTACATCAGCCACAATCTGAGATATACATGGGGTGTAGCCAAAAACTAAAGGCAGAGTGATCTGATTTGAACCATTTGGAAGTGAAAAACCCCCTAACTAGTGAGCAGCCTGGTGCCTACATGCATCATTTGACACAACCCATTGTCATACTAGGCTTAGGTAGGCAAACACAGAAGCATTTAAAGAGCAACGATGAATGGACTGTCAACATTCTGTTTCCTTTAGGCAGCCTGCTGAATATGTGGCATTTGGCATATTTCAAGCAGGCTTCACCAATAACTGCATATGCAACTATGAAAATTAGGCAATTGGTGCAGAGTGGGCTGTACAGTACACTTCTGGCTGCACATGGATGAGTGGGCTGTCTGAGCACCAAGTCATAAGGCTGGATCTTAATGCTCATGAACTCCATCTTGAGACGATAAAGAGGAAATGGGGAGTACATAACAGTATCAGAAGAATATTAGGAAAGAATGAATTAGAGAAGAATGTTAGGAAAGTTGATCTTAGATCATTAACTGATAAATACAGAGGTGCAAGGTCAAACAAAGTCACCTAAGCTAGTCAGTCTTAATGCTCAGCAGGGCTCTAGAGCAGCTCAGGGGGAAACATGACAGCAAAGGTCTTTAACCAACCACTAACAACAGAGATGACTTCTCATTTTGTGTTGAATATTAGAATCTGTGGTACTGAATAGCAAAAATGTACCCTTCATCTCAATGTAACACAAGTAGTGTATTGCTCCTCAGGGAAATGCCTCTTTGCCCAAAAAAACCCCAAAAAATCAACCTCCCAGTGTCGTCATTTACTCTTGGCTACTGCAGCTTGCACAGTCCTTTACATGAAGAAAAAAATCTTCTCCTAATTTCCATCAAGTCATCACAAAACTTATACAGCTTTCAATGCCATCTGACTTATTAACTTATTTAGGATCCTATCTGCCTTTAACCTGTAGTACTGAAGTGATTGCAGGTGTTGACTTTAAATTTGCCTGGTAAGTTACAATGTACGCTTACTAACAAATGTCTAAAAACAAGCATTTGAAGTTAGGCTGAGTATAATGTTTTCCATATCAAAGCATGTTTCTGAACAAAGAAAATAAGTAAACAAAGATGAGTAATAAGAATTTGAAATATATCTAAGAACAAAGTTAAGCAAGTTAAAATATTGATGCAATATTTCCAATAAAGACTAGCAAGGACTACATCAGTTTGATTTAAATGGTGGCCATCAAAGTAATTTTGTTCCAAAAAATGTTGCTGTAAAACCTCCCATCTCCAAATCCCAAACAAATAAGTCAGAAGCTCCCAAGCTGTATCTCCTCTAGAATTCTAAATGACTTTGCTTTTCTGTGTGGCAGAACTGTTGCAACACGGGAGGTAAATAGCATGCCCAAATGTCTGCAAGCTGCAACCCACTCACAGAGGCAGGCACAGCAAAAAGGTATCTCTGGAGATAGCTGCCTGCTTGTTGAAAGACTGGATGGAGCGATCGCCGCCTGTCAACATCCCTGCATCTCCTAGATGTACTCGGAAAGAAATAAACAAGGACTTTCACTTCACTCTAAGTATCCAAAGCCAGCATGTTTTTTGAAGTGTTCTCCAAGGAAAGCCCCCAAATACAGGCCTTAAGAAATATTGGGGTGAATAAAACTGTGTGCATCCCATGCCTCAATGGAGTAAAGCACGGTCAGTGGGGCAGCCATAGGCACCCAGACAGCAAGAAAGAAAATCAGAGAGTTCTAGCTGCTTTCTGACTTCGGCTTGCAGTTTCTTCCCAATTCCACATAGGACTTGTCTAAGCCTGTTGTAGCTCTTGCACTAGACAGTTAAACCTATTTTATAGTAGTTTAAAATTTTCCTTTTGAAAACCCTTCAAAAATTAATAATTTCTGTTTTTACACTAAGAATTTGTGCTTGTTAAAACCCCCCATTTCTTAAAGATGCAGCATCTCTTACAACTGTGAAATCATGAGGGCTGCTTAATTAAATAGTGCCTCTAGCATGAAAGTCATTATCACTCACAGCTCGAGTGACTTAGTTCCAAACTCCCTGGGGTCTCTGCCTATTCCCAAGCGGGCAGGTGCCCACATTACAAAAACTACCCTCACAGCAGGGCCCCATCGGTGCCATCTCAGAAACAACAAACACACATTAATTGAGTTCCCCTACTGCCTGTGCTGTCAGACTCAAAATTAGTACTTCCAGAGGAGTCGCAAGTAATACTGAAAGACTCCACAAGAGCTTTGTATTTCACCTGTTTTACGTTTCCTGTGGATAGGTAAGTGTTGTTCAGCATCCAGTCTGTTTCCCATGGCAATTCCAAGCCTTTATTTGCTTCAGAAATCAGAACCTCTAACTTCCCAAGTTTGCATCAAGATTTGTTTTGAGATGCTTGCATATTTCAAATTATATCTAACAAGAAACAGTGTCAGGTGATATTTTTTACAGATAGATTTTTAACAGTTCTGTACAAAACAACACAGCTTCATGAATGCTTCGGAAATAATGTGCTAGACATACTGTCTTACTTGGGCTAATAAAAATCTGTAATCAACTGCAGCCAAATGAAACCACAGATTAAAGAGATTACACTTTTAAATCATATTTGTGCAAATGAAAAGGTGGCATTATCCCACTCTATGCTATTACCAAATTCCATTTTTTGTTCAAATTAAACTGCTACCCTCCTATAATTTTTCAAACATCCATTCATCAAAGTATAATTCTACCCTATTAAATATAGAAACAATACCTTCTTACCTCACAAATCTGTGCAGTTATCTCACAAAACTGCCAGAAATACAGGTTTTTACTTCTATAAAACTGTTGAGCCAACACAGATGAACCATTCTATTCCAGCTCCTGTACCATCATAAATACTAAACTCCATGCAAGACCTGTGAGTTCAACAAGCATTTTGAAGACAAACTGAAATGGCTGCACAACTCCAACACAAAACTTGTCTAACACATTCGTTTTCATTACTGAAGATACATAAAATGGAAATCACCCACCCTGATTCAAATTACCATATTCTTGGCAGTTTTGAACTAAACCTCTCATCATTTCATTGTAATCTGGATGTACACATTCTAAAAATTATTGAAGAAAAAACATGAATTTCACGAGACTTTTACAGACTCACAGAAGTAGAACCTTCCATTGAAAAAAAATACAAATCTCTGTTGGATTCGAAACAAATTTCCCTTCTAGCAAACCTTTAAAGTAGATTAATTTGAATGAAGAAGAAAAAGCCTTTAAAATATATTTTGTCCCACATACTTCTTGTCAGACCAGATATATCACAAAAAACACAGTTTTTTGCTGTAACCAAAAATTAAATAAACCCAAGAACAGATAATAAATGTGAAAGTACCCCACATTAAAATTTGAGATTCATTTTGTTCTTGAAAAAGCTGTAGTCCATTCATCACAAATAAATTCAAGGTGTCTATATTTAATGCAAAGATCTCAACACAGCAAGGTGCTGCCAGCTTTCATCTATGTTACTGGGAGGTAACAGGCTCTCACAGGAATGCTCTGTTCATTAAAGAAAATTATTAAGTTGATACCCAATTCTGCCTTGAATGATCAAAAGTAAATTACAGGCAGGTGGAATTTCAGCCAGCAGGTACTTCCCATGCACTTCTGTAACAAGTTTGGTGAAAGCATAGTGGCAAAGAAACAATACAAGACTCTAAATGAGAGTGTCAGAGCTCCAGCTTTTCCAAACGATTGGATAACCTGGGAAGCCATAGAAAACATGGGTTCCACTTTTCTTGCTTCTTCCTTTTTTAACTCATGTACAGAGAATTATTTTAAAGTTTAAGGGTTGGAGCAGATAGTTATCAAATTTTTCCTTAGGTGGTAGAGCATCCTCGTTGAAAAATTGCTTCCAAAACCCATTACATTGCTGAGCATTTCAACACTACTGTACTTGAACTATAATTCTTTATTTTCTTTGGCATATATGAATCCACTTCTTATTTAGATCACTGTTTTTCTCTCTCAGCATTGCCTGCTTTTTCTTCCCCTCATATGCTCTGATTAATTAAAAAAATCTCATTTTACTTTGGTCAGTTATAACTTAGTTGATTTACAGTAATTCAAAAGTCTTTTTCAGAAACTAGCTGGTTTCAATAACTAATACTACTGAGCTATACCAAAGTTAAGAAGTGTACAGCAGATGCACAGCACCGCCCTAACAGAAATAAATCCAGTTCCTATTACTGTGCCCCCAGGAACAGGGAAGGCCAGAAGCTCATCCCTACTAATTTTCAGTTCACATCACCTCCAGAACTTCTTCCTCAATTGAAAATCCTCTGCCTCAGCCCCACCTTCTTGTTAGGTGTAAGCAAGTAGACATCAGCAGCAATCAAATAGAAGCTTCGTGTGTGCTCTATCAGAGCAGCACTAATCAACTGCAGAAAGTCCTATACATTCTTTCATTTTATTTATTATTTATTGTTTTACCTTTCTTTTAGCATATGGAAGATCCAAATTCAATTCCCTGTCCCAATTTATACTTGGTGAAATTTATTAATGTGGCTCTGAAGGAAAAGTGGGCAATAATATATTGTATAGTCATTCCTAGCAGAACAAGAACAGAGATTTAAAGTTTTAGTCTGGATTTAAACCCAGTTTTGTTTGGTACCAGAGCTGAGATAAAGCAACTGGACTTACTCAAGTTGAAGTTCTGTATCTGCAAAACATTAATATACTTCTACAAAGTTTCTGTGTTTGAATCCCTCTCTGGATTTTTTGAATAGACTTTTTTTTCTTTATGAGTAATTTTGTTATCTCCAGGAAAATGAAAAAGCTATAAAGTATTTAATTTAAGAATTTAATTTCAAACAGATAGAGGAACAGGAGTGTACTTTAAATTATAAATAGGAAAACTGAATGATAAGAAATATCCTTTCATTACTTTCTAAGTACAGTAATAACACCTGCTACCTTGGGCCAGAAAATTATTGGCAACCAAAGTTTTAATCATCAGAATAGAAAGATTTTGTGTGCCTTGGAGATAGTTGTTTCCCTACTACAATACATTTCTTGATATTTTGAGCTTTGGCTAATAAACATTTAATAATTATTATATTAAAAGTTATTGTCTTTGGGGCTTGCTTTTGATGTGTACCACATAAAACAGGTGTCTTGTATATTTTACTGACACTGGGGCTTTCTGGTTTGCAGAGAGTTTAGGATTATTAGTTTAGAATCCAGTTGCTATCTTTGTTATTGCTTTGTAAAGTTCTAATTAGAGTTTGGGGAATCTAAAGAAGTAATATGCTTTAAGAATAGCACTGTGTCTTTTAGATGTGCCATTGCTATTCACTCGTTTCCACTTGTTTTATTAAGCAGGGGACAGCAAAGAAATGTTTGAATAATCTTGTGTATTTGATCTTTGTGTTTGGAAGAAATTTATTAACAGTAAGAATATGGAATGACAATCAGTATTGACTGTTAAGGTATTAGAATGGAGATGGTGCTAATTGAAAAGTTTGCCTGCTAGATTCTGTATTAAAAAAATATCCACTGGTCATTTATTCCAGTGCATTGGGTCAGAAGAGATTTCTCTGGTCATCTAGCTCAGGCACCTTTATGAGCACATGTGACATGATAACAAATATTGCACCAAGTTTCCTCTTCCACACCTGTCCTGCCAGTGCCCTGATGATTTACAAGCCATCTGAGTGTCTGTCCTCAAAGCTATAAATCCTAAGCAACGATGCTTAAAACATTTTCCCTTTTTCCATTCACACTGCTGCTTTCACACACTCACACAGTTAAGACTGCCATTTCAGTGGAAAAATATGCAAATCTGTCAAGTTCTGCCTTCCAGCCAAACCTCTCCAACATCTTAATCTTCCATAGCCATTGCTCCACAGATTTTCACTGAGTTCCATAAATCGCTTATAAATACTCAGTGGTTGTGCAAGGAAAAAGAAAAACAAAACAAACAAACAAAAAAACCCCAAAACCAACTAGTGACTTTCTGTCTCTTCAGTAAGGAAAACCTCTTTGTGTCCCTTCAGTAATGAAATGAGATCACAACAGAACTGCAGGTTTTCCACAAGGACTGACACACTCTCTATTAAGCTATCACACAGTCTCTGCTCCATAAAAGCAGGGTGAGGGATGGGAGGTTGAGTATCTTGCACTAGAAGAGAAGTTGGTGAAATGCCCATATCCAACAATTGGCTGGTAAAAGGGAAGCATGTAGTTAGAGATGTGTAAATAATTGATTTTTCAATTTAGCTACTGACTTGAAAAATCAAAGAAACAAATTTAGAACGATTGACCCAGAATAGAAGCATTTTGGGGTCTTTTTCCCCCCTCTCATTCTCTCTTTTCAAATACACTGAATGTGAGTGAATGTGACAGGCTATTGAGGCTCTCTTTTGTTCCTTTTTGAATAGTTAGGATTGATCTACATAGAAGGTTTTCAACTGATGAATCAAAGAAAGGTCCATATTGGAAGGCCTCTGGCTACTTTTGAGAGGTATAAGATGCCTGGGTTCAAGTCCATCTTAAGAATTAGAGAAATATTACAGGTCACTTCCCTAGCCACTGGCTTAAGAAACCATAAATATTTGACTTCAGAATAAAGAAAGAGAATTATTTTGACATTTCAAAACTTTCTTTTCTTTCCCCAAACTAGTTATCAAATTCAATCTGAAAATGCAGTTTTTAGTTCAAAATAAATATACACACATTTTCTGCATGAATAAATCACTATTTCTGGTTTGGTTTGTGGGTTGGTTTTTTCCCTGGAAAGGGGTTGGTTTTGTGACTTTTTCTCCTGAGCTCTGTATGTAATCAAAACCAGATTCACTTCAGCACTGAGGACTAATTTTGCCTTCTCTTTAATGGTCAGCAGTGGACTGAAAAGTCATCTATGAGAAATAAAAGACATGGTTTTATTATGAGCAAATAGTTCATAAACTCAGGGATTATTTTCTTTAGGTGCACCATAGAAGTTGTAAGGTATCAGGTCCTGTCCAGAATTGGTGCCAGGGACAATTTGCATTCAGGAAAAGGGAGTTATAAAAGTAGATAAAGATATGGCTGAAACAAGCCTTTGCCACGTGACAGGCCCTTTGTGTGCAGAGGAGAGTGGCCATTCTGACCAGGAGACCCCCTCTCCCTGCACAGAGGAGCATACCAAACCCAATCAGAAGAAGAGGCTCATTCCTCTCATTATGCTAACAAGGCAGGACTCTGGGGACACATAAAAAGCATGATTTTTGGGGTGGGGGTGTGCTTGTTGGACCTTCCTGGACGAGGCACCCAGCACATGCTGAAATAGAAACTTTCCTTTTTCTGCTACACTTCTTTATCTCACAGATATTTGTATCTTAACTAAATCGAAAAAAAAGAGATTTTTCTCATATCATTTAACTGGAGAACACCTCTTGCCTGTGTCAGGCAATCCTATGGAACGCTCATCACTGATGCCATTAGCAGGACACAAAATGCCATGTCATTCTACCTCTGTGAATGGCTGATCTTTGTCACCTGCAAGTATCTTACTCCAAGACTGGTTACCAAACATGTTCATTTTACTTCTGAAAATAGGAAAACTGGGCTTCTGATTACTAACTAAATGTAGCAGCTATTAAAATTTCCTGCTTCCATAGTTTGGTTAGGTCTTAGTCATTTCAGTATTCTCTGGTTCACCTGTGCATATATGTTATATATCCAGTTATGTATCTTGCTCCACAAGAGCCTCTGAGGGTTATATTTGTTGAAAACTTAAAATATTGTTTGGTGCTCCATCCACTGTGGACTATCTCTGATGTCTTCTGGATATGATTAACAAAGACAATAAAGGAACTGAAGCATCATTCATACAAGGACTGCCTGAGAGAGCAGGACTGTTTAGCCTGCAGAGAAGGCTCAGGGGCATCTTATCAATGTGTATAAATACCCAGTGCAAGGGAATGAAGGAAGAGGAGCCAGGCTCTTCTCAGGAACACTCACTAGCAGGAACAACAGGCAGTGAGCAAAAACTACAAAACATTAAAAAAAATAAAATAAAACAAACCAACAAATTAAAACCTTGCAATTCAATTCTAACTTAAGAAAGCAGCTTTTTACTGTGATGGTGGTCCAACACTGAAACAAGAGGCCCAGAGAGCTCAATTGTGCAGTCAGGTTTTGACTGAACCCTGGAAAACCTGCTCTAAGCTGACCCTGATTGAACAGGGAGTCCCTTCCAGCCCAAATGAATCTGCAAAACAAAAAAGAGAAGTCTATGGGTGTCACATCACACAAAGCACTGGGGGTACAGTAAGCTGGTACTGAACACGTATGAATAACCCCCAGTGAGGGCAAGGCACTGCCCTGCAGTTCAGTGCTGTGTCCCCTTCCAAACAGGTCAGCACGCGGTCGCCAAGCACAGCAACTTTGCATCAGCCTGTAATTAAGCATACAGGGAGAAGTTCTCTTACCTGTCTAAAGCAGTAGCCATTTCCAAAAAATCACTAAAAGCAGCCTACAGTCTCCTTTCATCAAGAACAGCAGTAGTTGCAGCACGGGCTGAGGCTGCCTATCCTTCTCCCACAAGCAGGATGAAGCCTCCCATACGCAGCCAGCACGACACAGAACGAGACTGAATGGCTCTACAGCCTTGTGGTTCACACAACTATAACAGAAGCCTGGCCTGGATTACTTTTTGAATACTTTATACCACTGCTAACAGCCCATAAAAGAGAAAAAAAATAACTCTATCTATTGTTGTATAAGCTACAGGGTTCTCTTTTGAAGGAAAAACCGGAGTTTACAAGCAACACTTGAATATGATTTCAACTTTTGCACATTGTATATTGTATGATAGTTCCTAGCACTACTAAAAGGTCTCATCTTCCACACTGCTCCAACACTAAGAAGGTTGAAGAGCTGCCAGAAGGTATTTAAAGATGTATTCAGGTGTCAGAAGGGGTTTAAAGTAATTTTTAAAATCTGTCTGGCAGCAACTAAATCTGTCAATTAATTTTCATGTTCCTTTTTCCATTTATAAATGGTTTCCTATATTTGATATATTTTGACCCATTTATTATTTTAAGCTGTAGCTTTTTAGAAAAACAGATTAGTGTTTAATGACTACATGGAAGTAAAGTTAAGAAATGCAATGACTGCAAATGAAGAATGAAATATTTAACATTCATTTAATTACCAATGCTTTTTTTAACACCCTTGGAGGATGTATACTAATGCTATTACACTTCATACATGTCTAGGGGCCTCTTCCTCAGTTAAAACTACAAGTGCAACTTATCAATTTTTTTAATATATTAATATTCAATTATAATATAAAACAAAGAAAAGATATGGTCAAGTAAGGCAGTAGGAAAAAGTGAAAAACTACCTTTTCTACTTCTTACTAAGTGTAAATTACCGTTGATTACCTGTTTTTAACTTTGTGGTCAAATTGTCTTTTTTTGGCACACAAAGATGTGTTTGACCAAAAAAACCCCAACTTACAAAATGTACATTTATCAAAACAAAAGAGTCATAAGAGTTGGTTTATGAAATATTGAAAGGTATAACAAGTTTATTTTTAACATGCTATTTGCTTTTATCAATTGTTTGTGCCTAAACCCATACTGAGCTAAATACAGGGGAAAAAAAAGTAAAAAAAAAAAGCTAATAAAATTAGATAGCTAAGTGGAATGATGTGTTCATACAACAGTGCTCTAAGTTAAAAAAAAATAAAAAATCCAACAACAAGACCCCCCCACACACACACCTCTAGCTAAATCCTAGGATACTCCTAAATTACACTGACAAAATGTTTTGATATATGATAATGGCCTAAGATGGAGAGCTCATCTGGTCAATGGAACTGATGAGCAAAGGGATAATTGTTAAGCTTACTGCAATATTAGTTGTTTAATGACCAGCAGTTGTCCCATCTTGCACTGAAAGGCTAAAAATACCGGAATTCTTAAACGGGAGTGGCAGAATATACTCAATTTATGGTCTCACTGGTGTTTTACTGTGAGTTTAAAGGTTAACAAGAATAAGGAAGTCCTTCTCTAGGACATGGCCTAATGAAAATTCTCTGCTGTGTTGTGGTACAAAACCAATATTTCATTCCGACAAAGATTTCAGCCTTTGATTTCTCTGATTCATTGTTGAAGTTCTCATCTCTTTCACAGTATGAAAGTCACAGTGCATGGCCACTAGCACATTTTATTCACAGAAAAAAGACTGAATACACAAAAATATAACAAATAAGAATACAACAGCGTTCACCTTGGGGAGCTCAATTTTGAAATGTTCTGGCCTGTAGCAATGCTATGAATAAAAGCTGAAAATGGAAAAGTTAAGTAAATTAACTTTTATGTAGAGAATTCCTACTGAAGTACCGCGTAGTCCTAAGTGGCCTGGCTTTCATTTTGATAACAAATGAACAGCAAAAACACCGTACAAATTCAGTTGCCCACATGCGAAAAGGGCATTGCCAATGCTTATTATTCCAAAATTACTAAACTGGTGTGCCTCAAATTCATTTTATTTTGTATAGTTTTGTCCTACAGGGGAAGGCTTGCAAAGTCATGGTTACAATTCAGATGTTAAATGGCATTTGTATCTTTGAAATTATCCCCTAAGGACCATGGTCAGTTTGTCTCTGAAGAGCTTTTTCCCCCCTTATATTTATAACACCACTACAGAATTAATTGATCATGCAGTGAACAGAACTGGATGGAGGGCTGAGTCTGTGAGACTGCAGAGTCTGAGACAAGATCCCCACAACCTTGTCTCTGTCCCAGCCCCCTGCCAGCATGGCACTGTGAAAAGCAGAAAAGGCCTTGGTTCTGTGAGCCCTGCTCATCAGTAACAAAAACATCTCTTATCATCACTGTGTTCAGCACAAATCCAAAACACAGCCCCATACCAACCACTGTGAAGAAAATTAACTCTACCCCAGCCAAAACTAGCACAAATTCTTATTAAAGATGTTTCTTAGGCAAATCAAGCAGGAAAAATATTTCTTGAAGAAAGAACCACCACAGATTCAGGCCCTAAGCTGATGTAGGGACATTTACTTTAGTCTTTATTGATCATGTCATCTTTCACATTTGAGAGTCGTGCTGTATCAATTTTGTTACCCCTTTTCTCCATCAAAGATCATAGGAGTTTTTTTTTAAGCAGAGCTTTCTACAGCTCAACTTACACATAGTCTTCTGTAGTGAGCTGAAGCAACAGAACTTGAGAGATACAGTACCACTCCTTCCTGTGCTCTTTTGGGCTAAATTCTAATGGGTTAGTTTTTAAGAAAAAAATAATTTTAAAAAAAAAATCAAGAGCATCACCCAAAATACAGGTTTTGTTTTTTCTAAATACTGTTATGACCACAACAGAATCTAAATAAAGAAGGCTCTTTTTCTTGTTCTCTTAAATCAAACATCACACCATCACATGAAACTCTAGCAAGCAGTACTTGGAGCAGTCAGAAGGCAAGTCCTTGTACAGGTCATAGGAAAGCTGAAGACCTTACTGGGGCAGATACCTGAAGTCCACTGGACTCAAAGGGTGTTTGGACAGACTGACAGATGTGTCTCTGTATGTGAGGAGTTACAATTAAATAAGACAAGATCATAAGTCATTATAGACAAAGGCACCAGCTCATCCATTCCAGTTTGGAAAATCCCAAATCAGTGCTCATTGAGTACTAAGCAAGAAGGAAATAACTGCCACAAAATTTACTATCAGACACTACCAGAGACTGTAAAACTCGATAAGATTAAACTTCATCTTTCTTCTTCCTTAAGGTGATGCTTATTTATCTCTCCCCATTGGTTAAACCAGGTTTCAGATCCGGTCCTACAATTATATCAAAAAAAACTGAGGAGAACTGTGTGATAACATCGACCGACTTATCTGTTTAACAATGTACCTTGAATTAAAATGTAAGAAATAACCTGCTTGTTATGCTTTACTCTAACCATTTAGACGTTTCTCTTAAGCTCACTGTACTGCCAGCCCTGTGAGCTTCTCAGGAAAGTAATGGAGCTACCATAGCTCTGTTACTTACATAGCTCACTCTCAAGTCACAGAAAGTTGTCATACCATAAGACATCTCAGGCCAGTTTCTCCCAGGCAGTTCAAAGCCAAGTGATATGGACGACTGTACTCCAGAAACTGGAGAAGCAATGTAAAAATTCCAGATCCTCAGTAAGTTACTCTTTTTGGAATCTTAAAACATCATCTATTCACTAAAATATTCTACCATGGAGTGAATCAAACTATGGATCAGACCCTTTCAACTTGGTCTTAGGGGCAAGCAGACTGATAAGGTCGAATTAAAAATTTCTTCATGTCCTTCTGAACTCTCACAACCAACTTATTAAATCTTTAAAAGATCCCCTACTATGGAGATTCAGTCCTCACTTTGGAGAGATGTTGTTATTTTGCATATTCAGACATTTAAGCATCAAGGAGTTCACTTTAAATGCATTAGGGGGTTAATTAAGTTTTCAGTAAGCACTTCTCTGATTCCTCCTACATTTAAACTGGATTGTTGGGGGATAGTTCAGGAATCATGACAACTACAAGTAATATTGGCAATACAGTGATTTGCAGTTAAGTTCACTTAAAGATAAGCATCTACTCTTCATTATTCAGTCATGTGCAATGCATGTGGCTTCAGGAAGACACTATGTTACTTAATGAGGACAGTCCAAACATGCTTCTACCTAAAATTTTATTTTTCACATTTTAGGGGTTTCTCACTTTGTTCTACAGTTTTATTGTTTTAATGTGACCCTTTTGAGTTTTTTAATAATAAAAGTTAGAAAGGAGTACTGCACAGTCACTATAGTTCAAAAATAGAATTCTGAAAAGCTTTCTGCAATGATCTAGAAAAACATACACCACAGATCAGTCTTGGACATCAAGTTCATCAACCCGTACCTATGCAATACCGTTTTTAAAATAACGCTTGCCAAAAGAGCACTTTTTTCCTCCCACTGTCACATAGTAACTTTCCTAGATAGATCACTACCACTGTCCTATTGATTCTTTTCCAGGAGAAGTGGTAAGGAAACAACATTAGTTTTGGCCATTAGTCTGACAATAATGAAAAGAGCACTAAAACATGATTAAATATGATGTTCATACAGATGCTATAACCCTTCTGTTTTATTCTTAAGAGACGTGAAGAGGAAACATTTTATATATTTGAGATAGTGGTCAGCTTTCTACCTGTACCTCAGTACTAGTGTTATTACTCTATTTTAGACACACAAAGAGTAGAATCTAGCTGCTCTTTATTTTGCCCTGATAATGCAAATGCTTACAGATTCAAGTAAATTAGTGCATATTGTAAGCTTAGTCACATATATAAGTGTTTGCAGGACCATGCCTTAGCATATAAATTAGTACCTAATATTATTTGCCCAAAGTCATAGCACAACATGTCATGTGTGTAGTTTTACTTCAGTAATGCAAAGTGGAATTGCATCAACAGAAGTGGGAGAAGAAAATTAAGTACTCTCTTCCATGCAAGTGTTACAATAACAGTAATATTCTGAAAATAAGAAGCATTGTTATACAAGTTGTTAAAATGCAATTAATACTTAAACTCAAAATATTACTTAAATTCATTGTCGTTCTTTTAAATTAATATCTGATAAAAGAATGTAATCACAGTGCAACCAGGAGGCAAACAAAAGAGGCTATTGACTTGACAAAAGCATAGTGCTGCTAGAAAATGCGATCTGTTAAATTTCATATTTCTGTGCATGAGACCATATGTTTTGTTAAACAGCAAAGTTCTGTTATTTAAATAATTGAATGCTGAAAGAATAAACGCTCCTACTGTAGTGCAATGGGTTATCTGATCACCTGATCAGCTTCCTAAAGCATGCTGAATACACTTTTATTAAAGTTAGCTGTACCTTAAAAATAAGCCTGCAGGTACTTCCAGAAGAGTTCTTGCCACAGACCTGCCCGGTGCACCGTGAAGGACCATTCCCCACACGCAGGGATGGAAAGCAAAATGGCCGTCTATTCACATGAGGGTTGGTTTTTATAGGGCTAGACTCAGAAGGTTCTAGAACTGGGTGTGGAAAGGGGTTGGATTAGGGGTGTAACCGGGAGCAGCTGGGACAAATTAGGAAGGAATAGGTGGGCCAACAGCATATAAGGGAAAATGAAGGCGTGGCTAGCCATATATGGCACAGCTGTGCTACACCATGGGCTAGCCAATGAGGGAAGGGTAAAGCAATGGCCAATGGGGGAGCAGTAACTGGGGTAACAACAACCAATGAGGAACTGAGGAGTGGGAAAACAGGGACCAATCAGAACAATCGAACTTTTACAATCGTAATTATGGCTAATCTAATATATAGAACTCCTAACTAAATCAGAATAAACATAGAAGTGGGGAAAACTGAGCAGATCATGAAGAGACTCGTCTTTTTCTGGTACAAGTGACTCATCTGGCTGGTCAGTTCTTGTCTCTTGGCTTGTCATTATTCTTTTTGGTTCATTTCCATCTTAAATATTTACTGTCCCGTTCCCCGACAAGTTCTTGCAGCTGGTGTCATCTGTGCCTTCAGTGTTACAATGGCAGTCTGTTTTCTCTGCATGGTATGTATGTGTCTTGTTTCCACAGACATAATTTTTTTATGATAAACCATCTTGCACTGGAATAGATGTAAAGTGGAGTGATCTTGTTTAGAAAAGCCAGGATATGATTGCTTTGAAACCACTACCACAAAGAGTAAGAAACTAAGGCACAGCTGACCTCATGCTGAGCAAGAAACACAATCCCTTTTTTGAGTTTCATAAACAGACATTTGCCACTAGTTTCAGATGAGGACAGTCACATTTGTTTCTATGTTTTCTATTGCAGTGTAATTATCAGATTTGTCAGCCTTTTCCTTCTCAGCTCTGTAACTTCTCCGTACACAGCACACAAACTATCCTCTAAGTGTCTATATCCTTCATTTGAAAACTTCTGGAGTATAAATGGACCATTCTTGTATTAAGCTACATTTGTGGGACTGAGGCCTGATTTTACTGTGCAAGTAAGACAGTTATGGACATGAAACATTTCTTTTCATGGTTAAGACAGCCACAGTTCGGACCAGTCTGGGTTTGAGAGCTCGAGGTAAGGCTCAGATCACCCCTGAAGACTGCAGCACACCTGAGTTAGACACTAATGCACTAAACAGCAATCCTTGTCTGCCAGGAAGGCTCTATAAGGTAGGTGATTAAAGCAGAGCATGAGGAAAAAAGTCTCGCACGTATGGAAAGACGAACCCAAAGGTCACATTCACAGAAAGGTCATTAGAGACAGATGTACACTCCAAACACTTTGCTTTCTAGCCCAGTGATGTAATTAGCTCTTATTGCAGCACAGTGATTTGGGGGAGATATAGGCAGGTATCAACTTTTCCACTTATTAGTTCAACATCTCCTTCTTTTACTTTTGAACTTCTATTTATTCCATAATTTAACATCTTGATTATACTTTGTCATCTTAATCAGCCTTCAAAATTTTTGGTAATTATTTTTAAAGTTTGTCTTAAATGTTAGCATGCAAATACATAAAATGTTTTTAAATTGTATTAATAAAATTTGTCAATTTTTCAATGTAATTTGCAATCATGCCACACTTACTGCACGTGAACAGTAGAAGAATGTAATGGAAATTTGTATGGAAACATTTTCTCTTGTTCATCATTAAAACGTTCAGTTATTGGTCTGCAGCATCTCACATGTTTAAATTATTTCTTCCAAATTTTACAGTGACAGCTCTAAAATGTTTTATGAGGTTTCCATCTTCATTCAAAGGAGATCAACAGATTATCACACATGAGGAGCTGCCTGTTTGACTCCGTTTGGATTGCCTCAGTCCCTCACATTCATATATTCATTTAGGCCAAAAGCATTTCTAAAATGTTATATATTAAGAGAGACATGTGTCACACACTTCAGAAGGATTTGAGACTGGTATTTCAAGTGTGTATTTTGACTTCTAAAGGGTATAAAACTTTATGTATTAAACATTAGAAATGAAGTAGAACTTGAAAGTCTGAACTGTCTCAAAGCTTTTGACTTTTCAAGATTCTGACATCAGTTTCTGATAGGTTAGTAGCTCTCTCCAACTCAGAAGATGTAAACTAGGGTGAGGTATGAAATATATATGTATAGATATATAATGTTATCATCTTGGAAGGTTCAACATGCCTTTTTTTTTTTTTTTTTTTTTGGCGTTCCTCCTGACCTCTTTCCTTTTAAAATAGTGATAATGTTCTTATTGGAGATGAGAATGAGACATTAATGATATAGGCTATTGTTAGCTCTTTTTCTTTTTTTAGACATTTTGCACATTGAACAAGTAGGGTCTCGGCTTAGCTTCCTGCTGAGAGGTTTTTCTCCTCAAGTAATAATAAACCCACTGTATTTATAATTAGACATGTAGTCTATAATGAAGAAATAATACAGCATTAACAGACTTTTTAATTTATATCCTATCATATGCACTGACACACCAGCAAAGGGTCAATTAGGTCTGGTCTGTTACACATCTTCAATGGTTTTCATCACACCTCTCTAAGCAGGGTTAAGAAGAGAGACATCATATTTATTTTGTGTCTCCTTTAAAAATTAAGGACAGCTTAATAAAACTCCATTTGCCTCAGATTTGTACTACATATTGCTGTATTTCATTAACACTTAAATAGCTTCATCCCAAAAACACAAACTGAAGGCTTGTGCAATGATCTTGTTATCGTATATTTTTAAACAGGTAAGAAGAGTTTTGATGAACCATTACTGTACTGTGGTAAAACATTATCACTCTTTTGTTGAATTTAATTGTTTTTAAATGTCAGTCTGTTACTGTCTCGTTATCTCCTCCCTCCAATAAATTAACAAATTCCCTGCCTTTCATACTCTTATTTTCCTATTCTTTTTGATGACTTCATATAATTATTTGCTGTTAAGTTAAAGTTTCCACCACTGTGAAGACTTTTAAAAACAATAAAAAGCAAAACAGGGTTGATTGTCTTTTTTAAAGCCATAAAAACAATCATACAATGCAAATATAGAATTCTTCCAATCTACCAGTAGATCAATCTATTGTATTCCATGAATATGTCTTAGATTCCAGAAGAGCTGGTAGTCTTGGTACAGTCTCCAAAACTATTGACTAGAAAAGAATATTTGTTTTTGTCATATTTCTCCTCTTGCTTGCCTTAAAGTCTTTAAATTATAATACCAGAAAATATATTTTCCTTCGGTCTGCTTCAAACACATTTCATATTAAAATTGTTAATTTTGGATGAGTCAAAAGTAACACCTGCTTTTCTACTTCATTCAGAATTTTCAATATGGTAGCTACTTTGTCCACCAATGACTCAAAATGGGAAACTACTTCTATTAAAAATCAAAGAAAATATTTCTCACTAACATACAAATCCATTCATTGCTTTAGGATAATCAATTTCATGCAAAATATGATTAAAAATAATGACATCACATTTCAAATATTGAAGATGTTGTAGCCACATTTTAAAACAAAATTCCGATTATTTTCAAGAGATCATTTTTAAATTCAAAATTTCTTTAAACAAATTAAAATGTGGAATGAAACATTTCACTATCTTTTTTTCCCATTAAAAAAAATTCTTATCTGTCAAATCAAAAAAGTGTACTTCTAAATATTTTTATTACTACCTACAGTAAGAATCACTTCAAAAACCTGGTTCTGGATAAAAGCCCTGGTTACTTTCCAACTCAGCTTCACAACGAGGATTACTGTTTCCATCTTAATGTGCAAGAAAAACTTCCACCTGTGAGTTGAAAAGGAGCTCTGAAAAACTGCAGGTAACCTCTGTGTACATTTAGGTTAAAAAACCCCACCTTATTAAAGCATGAATTTTTATATCTAACCTTTCCCAGATGAAAAGCAATAAAGAAAAAAGGCAGAGAACTTCAAAATCCAATTGTGTCCATGCAAAATAATAAAAATGTAAAGTTTTATATCAGTTTCTAGAAGCTTTGCTCCACTTCCTACTCTCTTCTAGCATTTCTGCATCAGTAGATGTAAACTAGTATCTTAATTTCCGTATTATATCAAAACTTCTTGGTTCAAAATTTTATAGAGGAAAGTAAATTTCACTTTACTGTGTCTTCCTGCAGTTTATGGGTGTCAGCATGGAGAGAAGTTTAATAGAGAACTCGTGTGTGGCTCTAGTTCTATATTTCTGCTGATACAATTTCACATAGTATTGTCAGAAAGAAAAAGACTTCACCTTAGATGCTTTACGTAAACAGTCTTAAATAAGCAGAATTTATTAATGTGTCTGCACTACACTGCAGGATGACTGACACTACCACACCAGTTTAGGGTTGTTATTAACCCTTAGACTAGTACTGTGTAAATAAAGACTGCACACACTCTTCAATTCACTGCTGTGGAACCAGTAACCCACACGGGTGCCCCCAACCAGCCTATATTCCACAATTTTAATATTAATAATCCTACTGACCCCAGTGAAAACTTAAATATCTGCATGATATTATTCTGAAGTAGCTTAACTGAGGGGTGAAGATCACCTCTATGTTTTGGACATCCCATATGCTTCTGCACCTTTCTCATTCCCCTTCTAGTGAAATACATACATGCATGGGCATGGACTACAGGTGATTTTTTTCCTGGATTGAGACGAACTTCAATGGACATTGTCCAAAAGACACTGATGGGACACTAGACCCATTTACCCACAATAAAAGTAGAAAGGAGAACAAAGATGCAGTAAGTGAATTTATAGTCTGACCAGCATACCAAACTATACAAAGCAAGTGTCAGAAGTGTTGATTAAAAAACCAACCAACCAACAAAAAAAAAAAAAAAAAAAAAAAATCAAAAAACACACAAACCTCACCCACAAAACAAACCAAAAAACCCACCACAAACAAAAAGACACACTCCAAAAAACTATAAAACAAACCTGAAGATCACATTTGTCAGAACAGAAAAATGTTAAAGGAATTCCAACACTTAGTTTTTTCCCACAATAACTCAACGTCATTTAAAGCAGCACACCGATACATTTCAAAATAAAGAAATCCAAGAAAGTTTAGAAGAGAGAAGCAACAACAACAACAAAATAATCCACGAGATGTGGGGGGAATCTGAAGAAAGATTAAGAGAAAACAAAGTGTGTTTATTTTAGCCAAAAAAAGACTACGTGTAAATGTGAATGTCTATGGACACATAAAGGGATGCTATACAGAAGAAAAGGATCAATTATTCTCATTAGCTAAAAACAACAGAAAAGGATGTAGTGGGCTTAGCTGCAGGTGGCATATTTTAAGTTAAACATTTGAGAAAAACCTTTATGTCTAAGAACTGATAAGCAGGGTCGTTGAAAAGCTGTGGTTTAGGCTTAACTTGACACCCATCTATTGAGACTAGTTTGCAAATCATTAAATGTTTTGGAATGAAGATTGTCCAAGACGTCCAGCTAAGCATGCCCTTCAAACAGTGTGAACTTACTTTGTTGTTTGCAGTATCAATAGTTGCTTTAAGAGAGGAGATGGAAATTGATGGGGAGGTTAATACTGGGAAAAGAAACGATGGCAGTAAGAAGTAGAATTAGTACTGGTATTTCAAAATTTCCAGCAGTTCAGCTTAAGAGAAGATCTTTTCTTCTGAATCTGTAACAGATCAAATGTGTAAAATAATAGAAAGGTCCAGTATCCACATAGCACCCAAGTATAGTTTATCAGTCACAGTATTAAAACTGTTCTCGACTTTCAAATTATTAAAAAACTCTATTACTAGCATCTGAAACCCTGCCAACATCAGAAGTACCTAATCAACACCAGGCTCCTTATCTGCACTTAATACAGCAAATTATCAGACAATAAGAAGGTTCCCTTGCGGGACACGTTTTCAGATGGTTGGCTTCCTTGTCAGGGGCACCCAAGTTAAAATTTGTTTGCTTTTTTTTTGCTTTTTTTTTAAAAAAAAATGCTTCAAATAAACTAGAAAAAAATATGAATATGCCAATATTGGCTTGTAGCTTCAAGCAGCTGCTCTAGAAATTTACTTTCATTTCAGCAGCTACATGAACCATATATTAAGAATAATTATATTTGGCTGCATTAGAAGCCATCCATCAGCTGCCGTGGACAGATAAGAGCTTACATATATCCTCCAGCTGTAGAGGCCAGAAGAATTGTCATCTAATTTGTGGGTCATATTGTTCAACCAGGACACATAAAGAAGATTCTCAAACTGTAAAGACAGTAGTAAAATCATATTAACACACATTACATGAGACAGGATAAAAATCTCATGGCTCTCCTACTGATTTTGTTTAGGATACACAAGTGCTCCTATCTGCTAGAAATGTCTATGAAAAACCTATAAGAAAATGTTCAGCTGTTGTTAGCAAAACTTGAAGCCTTAATTCAGGCCTTAAGCTGTTTTCTGCTGCTGTTTTCAATATGCCAATTACACTTTTCTGAGAAACTGGATGATACAGTGTTGCACGCCAGGGAGACAGCCAGCAGGCAAATTACAGTAGGGATCCAAAGTTTGCTAAATGAACCTTAGCAGTGGCGAGTTAGTTTTCTAAATTTTTTTTCTCACTCTGGGGTAAGGAAGGCAAATGAGGATAGCTACTCTGAAACGCAGCAAGAACTGCGTTGTGAAAACCAGAAACACTCAAGTAAATAAATATATATGTGTAAGTACAGCTGAAAAAGGACAACTTTTTTTCCCCCCTCGTCCTCACTCTTGTTTTAAAGTCATCAGGACTGATACTGTAGTTGGAGATGTAAAGAGAAAAAACACAAGTTTAAGTAGTTGCTCACGAAGACTCATTTCCCTTCAAGGTGCCTTACACCAAAGAATGCATATGCAATTATTTGTGTTTGTATGCAGTATCACGCCTCACAAGTAGGTTGGATTTTCAAGACACTTGCAAATTGTTGCATATGTATGTAGGCATATTTAAAGAAATACTTTAATGCAATAGATTTGTCACTAACAACAGCAACAAAACAGTCAAAATAATGTTATTTGGACACGGAATTACCGAAACTACTTCATACAGCTACCTTGATTTCCTTCTTTTTTTGCTGTAATCAACACTCACTTTTTTTCCCCCTTTTCTGCTTTGCTTCTCCTACAGCTTACCACTGCTATTCCACAGCCCAGCCACCTTATATGAAGAAAGATGAGTGGGGAACTTACACTGTACCTCACTATTCCTTTGCCCTCAGCTCTTTCTCTCCACCGTACTTCTCTAACAGGTTTTCCTTTGTTAAAAGCTCTGGAAATAGTTCATCTAACAAGCAACAGGAAGTTGGTGTGAAGCAACATGCACCACCGTATCTTGAAGGTGAAAGGTCTCTTGCACCCTCATCCATGTTCAAGAAACAACTTCAGAAAAGGTTGTTTGTACCCTGATGAGAACAGTGATTAGAATCAGAATACAGTGATATATATCATAATGACAACATATCATGTGCCATTATTAAAGATGAGTCAACACCTTGGTTGAACCTCTGCCTCCAATCCCCAGCAAGGCTATTTCATCATCTCTGCCTAGAACGAGTCTTCCCGAGCTCAGGATTTTGTCTCAGATTTATTCATCAGTTTGACATTCATACACCTCTGCTGATCCAAAGAAACAGAAAATAGATAATCCCTAAATTCTTAAACTTTTCTCCTTGTTAGTTAGCAAACTGATATTTTAAGCAAATACAAGAAGTTTTCACCAAGAGAATAAAAAATTAAGGGTCTGACTATATTTGTCTTATGAGCAGCCATTGAAGCTCCCTCTGATAAATAGGTTGTTTATAGATAATTAGTCATCTGACAGATACTTTTATAAGTAACCAGTAAACCTTTACTGTAATTGCTCATCCATAATAGTTTGTTATGTCTGCGGTGAGCACAAACAGATGAAGCAAGGAGTGTTGTAAACTGAAAACAAAGGTATACTTTATCCTTATAATGCATAATACACATTTAGAAGACTTGATTTGTAATTAATCATGGCAATAATGAAAGTATAGTAAGTAATAAAGTGACAGTAGGTGGAATGCACAGTAAATGTCTTGTTAGTAATGTATTTTTATATAGCATACTCAAGAAAAAAACAAATACATATTCCAAACATAGCAGAACAAAGTTCAGCACCTACTTCAAAGAACACTGTGTTTTCTAATTGTTGGCATTATGGAAACACAAAAAGAGAGTGAGTGGATGGAGGTTGTCAGTTTTCCCACACAGAAACACTAATGATGCTACAGATATCCAGGATCAGAAGGCCCAATTTACAACCAAAGTGTAAATAGCAGCACTGAGATTTAGATAAATTAAATATATCTGGATACATATATATACACACTGGAGATATATATATATGCAGTGAAAAAGCTGCATATGGGTTTGATACACATTGATTACTACTGTAATGCACAAGAAGCCCACTTTTTTCTTTAAAATTCCTTAACTGGTTATATTGGAGGAGTACAGCAGCTCTTCTCAATACAGAATTTCAACTGTGTCAACCATGAAGAGCTAAGGAGACTCCTATCTTCTTCTCCCTATCTTCATCTAAGTATGAGAGCAACCCAGAATACATCATATTATTCTGTAAGATGTTCCAAGGATAATTTTATCTATCAGAAGTGTACTACTTGAGTTACAAAACCTAACAGTTCTTCAGGCTTCAAGTTTCTCTCATTTTATCTTACTGCATCTTCAGAGAAAAAACACCATCAAATAGCATTCATATTCACATAAAAAAAAATCTTTGAGAAGGCCATTTTTAGCCCTTCAAATATTTTTATAGCTTCTTTTTTCCAAATTCTCTTCAATTCTCAACAACTTCAGTGAGCTGTAGTCCCTGATATATTTTAACACACTAACTGTGGTCTCAATAGTACTTCTTCCTACTCAACTATGCTTCTTTAGTTTATTTTCTCCTCTCTTTGCCAAAACTGCAAAAAGAAGTTATTTGAGTAGTACCAGCTTATGTAGAATGATGGTATGAGACCAGCATGCAAGAAGCTTTAGACCTCTAAGGAACTACAAGCCTTCCATTATCTCGACAAGCTTTCTGTCTTCTCTGCACGAGACCCCCAGAGATACAACTTCGTTTCATGATTATATCTGCAAACAGGTACTTCGGGAGTTATTTTCCACATGATCTCCCTGTCACCAGCTAACAGCCTCTCCTTTGTGATCACAGAGGAGAAAAGTCAAATTTCTTCCCATGCTTTCCAACTCCAATCTGTTGGTAGATTGTTTAATACTGACTTACAAGTCAGTTATGTTTAATACAAACATCGTTGAGTATTACTGCACAACTCAGAAATACATTGGAACTAGTGTCAGTGAAGACCTGGGTGAGACCATATGGTGTGTGGTGTATGCATTTTATGTTTGTATAATATTGAGCAGTTTTTGGTAGATGCTGGCCAGGACCCAGCAGAGTGTGCTAAGTTGTGCCTCTTTGGACTAGCCACAGAATATTTTTATTTTCGAACATTTTATCACATAATAAGGATCCTGTAGTTGTTTGGAAGTGAAGCTCCAGGCTTTTGGAGCTGAGAAGTTCTCTAGGTACCTTCCCATATTCGCCTACGCAATATGTGGACCATACTCTTGTGCAGTTTGGGTTGTATTCCTAAATTGCTTATTAATCTTAGTCATATCACTTGTTTTTTGCCTAAGAAATACCAAAAGCAGTATTTTGGCTACCCAAGGATGTTCAAGATATTGAGAATTTATTATAAGGAGAGAGAGAACATCACAGAAGGTAACAAAGCTGTCATTCTGCAATTCCGCCACGAAAACCTCTCAGAGAAAGAATTGTTTCCAGTTTGTTAATTGTTTCCATGAGATGGTACTGGAAGTACAGTAATGGCTTCAGTACAGAGCCCAAATACCAGATTAAGCTTAAAGTCAGTATTTTAATAACAAATCTCTCAGGCAAAACATCACTAATCACTACAGAGCACAGCAAACTGCAAAAGCCAACAGAACTCTTTAACATGTACAGGAAAATACCCAAGCATGGTGCAGATCAGATAAACTAATATCGGGAACAGATGAATCAATATCATGACCTGAAACTGTTAACAGATATAAATCCCTTCTAATACAGTCTGTTCAATCTGTTATTATCTAAAACCCTTCAAGCCTGAGTGCCAAAAAGGACTGTCATGGTTTAACCTCAGGCAACAACTAAGCTCCACACAGCCACTTGCTCACTCCTCTACCCCCAGAAGGATTTGGTGGGGGGCGTGGGAAGGGGGAGGGAAAGTGTGGGCTGTGAAAAGAGATTTGGAAGGGTAAAAGTGAGAAAACTCATGGTTTGAGATAACAGCAGCTCACTAATTGAAATAAAATGGTAATAATAACAAATTGTTAAGAAAAGGAAAATAAGACAAATGATGCAAATAAACAACTTCCCACCACTGACCAAACGATGCCCAGCCAGTCCCCAAGCAGCACCCCCACTAACCAACTTTCCCCCTTATTTCAAATGCTGAATATAACACCATATGGTCTTCACTGCCCCTTGAATCAGGTATCCCATCTGTGTCCCCTTCCCAATGTCTTGTGCACCCCCAGCCTTCTCAATGGCTGGGTGAGGTGAGAAGTATAAAAGGCCTTGACTCTTGTGTAAGCACTGCTCAGCAATAACAAAAACCCCTTTATTATCAACACTCTTTCCAGCACAAATCCAAAACACAGCCCCCTACCAGCCACTGT
>JAWWEW010000131.1:7951827-8023780 GCA_035583185.1 Anabacerthia variegaticeps | reverse complement strand
AGCAATAACAAAAACCCCTTTATTATCAACACTCTTTCCAGCACAAATCCAAAACACAGCCCCCTACCAGCCACTGTGAGGAAAATTAACTATACCCCAGACCAAACCAGTACAATTTCATACTCTGAATTTTTATTAACATAATGAGAAACGACATCTTGAAAATGTCACAGAAAAATTTTTTGTACACAATGTAAAAAGCATGTAATTAATGTGCAGGTAACAGTTGGCACACCAGACACAAAATGCAGAAAGTATGGGCAAGTGGAGACCTTTCCACCTTGTTTTTGTGTGCATGTGTTTCTCATAGTAGTTAGACATTATGTGTGTATTTTACAGCAATATCACAAGCCACAGGTTAATTTCAGCCAGTTGTTCTATAAGCAAATATGTAGATATTTCTTTCATTCTTTGGTAGCTACCTTGCTCAAATTATACCATGTTCCTGTGCTATGGCAGACTCTATGGTTTCAACATGGCTAGTGAGGCAATCCAAAAGTTCTCACTTAATCCTCACTTACACTTGTGGGTATAAAAGTGTCTGACTCAGCAGAGAAAATGTGACCCATATTCTTCCATAATGCTGTCAGGTGACAGGAAAAGTAGATGAGAAACATATTTCAAAACTGAGAACTGGACTCTAGGATTCTTTGTTTCTTTTTCATGGTCATTTTCCATTTCTCAAGGAGATGGTTATCACAGCAGGACTGCACCATAGCCTTAACAATAGCCATCAAAATTCACTAAAAGAAGAAAAATCATAGGGGACTGAAAGAATAGAAAACACAGTACAACACTACTGCTATTTTAGCCATGCCCTGACAACCCATTTGAGATTAATTTCCCGTAGATGTGCATTAACTGCGTACCCTCCACTCTGTTTCTATTTCATTTCCTGATTGATCATCTATTGTCTGAATTGCAGAAGCACTGAGGAAAAAAACAACACTAAACTGGGACACCACATTAATTACTGCATGTGAAGAACTCTGAAACTATATTGAAGTTGGCAAAAGTGTCTGTAAGGAAATTAAAAATTGTCCTACGAATAAGACATGATAGATAAGTAAGTTTCAATCCACAGGTCAAACCTTCTCCTAGAGACAATATAACAAAGGCAAATTTTAATTATTTTTTCACTAAAAGAATATACAGTCCATCACGAGGGGTTGCTGAGGCAAAAGATAGCAGTAGCTTGCATTCCTATAAAAGTGTATCATAACACATACACATATGGAGAACATTAAGGCTGCACAGGCAGACTCCCTTTTAACAGCTCATAAATCTGGGACTGTTGACTTTGCAACCTCAGGAATGTGCTTTTAACAACATAGCACATGTACGTGTATGCAGGTTATTTATGTTATCTGTGGAGGAAGTATATATGATCTCATGCCCCAACCATTGTACTTGCAGGCATTTATGAAGAGTGGAGCAATATGTAGTAGTTTACACAGACACATTTAGAGCATTGTAGAGAATATCTATACATGCATACAATGTGTATTTCTGTGTACACATCCACACTGGTAGATTATCTTAAATCAAGATATTAAACTACCTTTAATAAGGTAACTGAAATTGCATCAATAGTCAAGCTGCAGTTACTAGAAATAAAATTTAAAAGTAAAAATTTTCCATTTCTTGATTTATCCAGAACACCTTTCCTGATATACTTTTAAGATCAGAGAGATCTGATTTTTGTCAGATACATAAGCGACAACTTTACATCATAAAAACCTGAGTGTTGTTTTCGTAAAAAAAAAAAAAAAATCCTAGAAATTGAAGTTCACTACTCATAATGAATCACAAGATTTGATTTTATATCATCAGTCATCTAATTGTCATTTACCTGTTCAGTTCTCAGGCTATTTTTAAAATGTCAAACAGCAATAATGAGCGGGAGCAGCGCTTCAGGGCACTAGGCAAAGCAGTTAAAGGTCAGTTTAGATTATAAGATTGTTCCACAATTTATTGTGTATTTGTACATACATATACACATGCACACAGTTTATAGAAATTATATGTTAGAATTTTAAGAAAGTCCAGAACTTCTTAAAGGAAGTTTTCAGAGACAAACAGTGGCACAGTTTTTCACAGGTAGGTTTGAATGACAAATGTATAAACTCCTCTCCTTTTAAATTATACTACACAACACCATGCCATAAATGATATTAACTTAATTAATGACTAAATTAAACACATAGTTTAATTAGAAGAGCTCAGATGGAAAGCAGACCAACAGGCACCATGGCCAGGTGAAACTGCAGCTGAACCAGAGGAACTGCCCCTGACAGTAGCAGCCACCCCTATACTGAAGAAACCCAAGACAAAATTAGTTGTCTTAGTGAGGGATAAAAAGGAAGTAGGGCCCTCACAACGGGAGGAAGAGGCAGGGCCTCTTTTCAAAGCTCCCTATCCCCAGGTAAGCTGCAAAATACACAGAAAGATCTTCTCCACCAGTCAGGTGAGCCCCTGGTGACCTGGCTGCTCCAATACTAGGATATCATGGACCACGGTATAAAACTGGATGGTAGTGATGCCAGGCAATTGGAATCCCTGTCCCAGGGCATTGACAAGGGGATTGGGAAGAGAACAGAAAGTTTCAGTCTCTGGGGGCAACTCCTGTCAAGTGGGAGGGAAAGGTATTGTCTCAAGGATGATCTTAGTAGTGCACCCAAGCGGGTAGAATGCCATGGAGAAAGGTATCCGTACCTGAAAGAATTTGCTCTGCTGGAGGTAATTTATAGGGATTCAAATAACGAGCAGTCTCCTGTAGATCCAGATGAGGTCCACAGTGGACTATCATGGCCTGAATGAAGTCACACCAGCACTGATGCTGCTGTGCCAGACATGCTGGAACTTCAGTGCAAACTGCAGTCCAAGGCAGAGAAGTGGAGTCACCACTGACAGTGCCAATGTGTTCTGCTCCATTCCTTTGGCAGCAGAGTGGAGGCCACAGTTTGCTTTCACCTGGAGGGGTGTGCAATATACCTGGAATCGACTGCCCCAGGGGTGGAAACACAGTCCCACCATCTGTCATGGACTGATCCAGTCTGCACTGGAAAAGAGTGAGGCTCCAGAACACTTGCAGTACATAGATGACATAGTCATGTGGACTAACACAGCAGAGGAAGTTTTTGAGTAAGGGGAGAAGATAATCCAAATCCTCCTGAAGGCTGGTTTTGTGAAAGCAAAGTAAGGTTAAGGGACCTGCCCAGGAAGTCCAGTTTTTAGGAGTAAAATGGCAAGATGGACACTCAGATTCCAATGGATGTGGTCAACAAAGTTGCAGCTCTGCCCCTGCCAGTCAGTGAGAAGGAAACAGGCTTTCCCAGGTGCTGTGGGGTTTTGGAAGAGGATATTCCAGATTACAGTCAGATTGTAAACCTTCTCTCGTCATGTGACCCGGAAGAAGAGAGGGAGGAAACCTTCCCTCCTTCTCTTATATTCACCTGATTACGTGAAGGAATGGTGTGGAATACTTCCTTAGTTGTAACCCTATTAGCAGGGAAGATCTAGACCAAACCCAAGAAAATTAAACCACCACAATGACTTTAAGTGGGATCCTGAACAACAACAAGCTTTTGGACAAATTAAACAGGAGATTGTTCAAGCAGTAGCCCCTGGGCCAGTCAGAACAGGACAAGATGTGAAAAGTGTGCTCTGCACTGCAGCTGGGGAGAACACTCCTTCCTGGAGTCTCTAACAAAAACCATCCAGGGAGACTCAAGGACATCCTCTGGGGTTTTGGAATCGGGAATACAAAGGATCCAAGGCCTATTATACCCCAAGTGAAAAAGAGATACTAGCAGCTTATGAAGGAGTTCAAGCTGCATTGGATGTTCAAAGGGGAAGTCCTTTCCACACACCATGCATAAGGACATCATAGGGACACTATGTGGAATAAGTGGATCGTGCTGATCACACAGCGAGCTTGAATAGGAAACCCCAACTGCCCAGAAATCTTGGAAGTCATCACAACTGGCCTGAAGGCAAACATTTTGGTTTTGTGGTGTTTTTTGTTTGTTTGTTTGTTTTTTTGGGTTTTTTTAATGTGCTTCAGGTTCCCAAGCTAGAATAAAGTAAGTGTCAGCTTCTACTACCTGCAGTGGTGGTGTTACATCACCAACACAAAGCCATCACACTGCCTGACACTATTCATAACAAGGGCAGTCTGTGCTGAGAGGCCCTAGAGTGAATCTGAGGGTTGTGTCAGGGCTGAATTAACCTACACTGACAACTGCATGTAGAAAGCTAGTAAAATGTCTCTTCATACGTAGCTCAACCACAGTCAGAGCCACATTGTTCAGGCATTAGTTTTTGTAAATAATTAAACCTATAAAAATTATTCTTTATTACCACCAAGAGATATTCAGTTTGGTATTCCTTCTGAAATTTCATACTATAATACTTTGCCTTCAAAACAGCTGAAACATGTTTCTCAAAGCAGAGAAACATACTATTCTCATCCACATTCCAAAAAAGCAATTAGATGCTCTGCTTACCCCAGATTTCCTGCACATAAGCCATTCTTCATTTAAACTAACTTTAATAAATTATTATGAGGAAATACTACTACTCTTCTGAATAACAATAAATGAAAGCATTATGCTTCAGGGTAGACTATTTTTTTTTTTGTTCTTGATAAATATGCAGCATTAGCAACTACAAAGTCATTACATGTTTTATTGTTTTTGAAAGCTAAGGATCGAACGCAGTCTCAAAATGACAAAGGAATCTGGTTGAAACCTTTCAGAGAGGAAAGGTAGTGTCAGATGCCTCTATCCATCATATAACTGATGAGGATGGTATCGTAGCCACTGACCCATTTGCTAAATTAGTCCTTAGAGTAAAATACATTTATAATCAGTTAGAAACCAAATTCTAGAAGGGGAATTAATTATCCTTTAGTAAGAAACGATTGATGTTTTTACTCAATTTCTGGAGCCTATTCTCTTTTAGCAAGGCTCTTCCTTTTTACATGCATGTTTATGTGAGGCTTTTCATCCTGGAACAGTATTTTTCAAAAATGCACAAACATAAGCAGTCCGCAAAACAATACATCACCTAAAGAACAAGGCTGGTTGAACTGCACCCAAGAGCAGAACGATCTTAGCAGCTCTCTGAAAGGACTATAAACAACCAAAGACATCTCTCCTTTTTGACCATTTCAGAAGTGCCTCAACCCAAATGCCATTGATTTAGTGACTAGCCAAAGCCAGTTCCAAAGCCTGAATACACCTTTGGTTACTGCGAAGCTCTGAGAATGGTGTTTCCTACAGCAAGGCTGCAGCTCTGATCCCAGTGATAACATGGCCAGGCCATGGCTGGAGCCCACTGCAGGTCCCACCAGCCTGCTCACCCAGATTTCCTTTCCTTTTGACCAGGTCTTTCCTTGGTATGGATCTGGGAAGCACCTGGAACACATGCCTGGGTGGAGGACTGCTCCACCTCCTGATCCTGGAAGTGTAGCTGTGTCTGGGTTATGCCAGTGATGAGCCTAAAGCAGGGTGAATTTCTCTTGCCAGTGCAGTTACTAAACTGTGAAACTAGCCCAGTGCACTGAGCCCTGATTTTGGGATTATTTCTGAATTTTATCTAGCAGCTATTTAACAACATGCATAAACAGTTCTCAAAAAGCCTACTCCTCAAAGCCACAGCTGCAGTTTCTTGACAAGATCTCCCCTTTGCTACCCTAGAAACTCATCTTTTGCCTGATGCTGCTCTTGGCCTCACAAAAACTGTGTTGCTGGCTGAGGACTGGCAGCTTCTACAACAGCAAATACTCATTGCTTAGCAGTTAGCAATATCCCTCAGAGCAGGTGAAAGTCTCGCGTATGAATTCATACCTGGAGAAACAAGCCAAACCCCCAGCAATGAGAGATGCAAAACTCCTTCAGAAGAACCTTATCCCAGCATATTCTGTTCTAAGGAGATATACAGTATTCCTGTGCCTGAATCTGCACCTCTTCTTTACACAAACAGTTTAATTGATTCCTACATTAAAATCTCACCATGAATGAAAACTGAAGAATCAGGCCAAAGTGACTCCAGGAATATACATATCCAGAAGCTGAATCCAACAGAAAAACTGTTTTCAGAATCCCAGTCAGCATCATCCTGCAAATTGTAGTTTGTTAGGATATACAACAGTTAATTTACTGCTTCTCCGCTTTCTTTGTTAAATAAGTCCACAACTAATCTCTACTGTGAGGCTTAAAAGCAGTTTATCTCCCACCCACATACTATTTCTTTGATAGCATTTTGTCACACCCTTCAAAAAGGTTGTTTGTATTTGATTTATGTAAATCCCAAATTGTTGGCTTTGTTCATATCACCTGCTTGGAGAAGCACTGTATGAAGTGCTGCATTTAAAAACGAAATATAGGCATACATTTTCCGTAGCTGACTAGAATAAAAGCAGACCAAAATTACTTTCATCCACAATATTCTGCAGACACTAAGGAGAATCAAGTCATGATGTTCTACTACACTTAACTTACTAAAGCATTAACTAATAAAAACTGGCTTCTGCATGGACCATTTCAGATCAGGTATGTGTACAAAGTTCTCTGGCTATGCTGAGCACATAACTAGCTCCATTTATTCCATTTTTAGGGAGTCACATATTACCCTGGTGTTTTCTTTAAAGCATAAGGAAAAAACAGTAACAACTGCATAGTTTGATAAGCTAAGTAACATAAGATTTCATATGTAAACACTATCTATTGGTAAATATATTTCATATTAATACATACACATTATAGAGCAAAATGAATATTGTAAAATTCAATATATATATTGCCATCTACTGCATAGATCAAAAAGCAGTTAAGTAGAAAACAGAAATAGTTCCTAACTCTTCAGACTCAGAATTTTTGTTGTTCTTTCAATGTACAATGTTCTAAGCATCTCTGTGTATCCTCTTTCCTTTTCCAATTGTTTGTCTTGGAAAAAAAATGTATTATGGCTGAATTTAAAGAGAAATATAGCCTCAGCTATGAGTTATTACCCAGTCGTAAAGCTAATTCTTTTGTACAAATGAGTTTTAGTTTTCTCCTTTTTTCAAATGTTAGCATTCAAGTTCCCTTTACCTGTCAAAGGGACACAAACTTAAAGAAGCTACATCTTCATCTTGCAGAGAAGCTCCCACATTTGCGTGAAATACAGCGTGGGAATATGAGATACCCTGCAGAATCTTGTAACTCCAACATAGCAAAGGATAATTCAAAACTTAATTGTCCAAAGTGAAAACAGCACAATATTGTTGAAGAGAATGAATGTCAGAAAGGGGTGTAAAACTCTAAAATTAGCATGTATTCCACTACAACTGTACAAATCTGAGAATTAATCTTTTGCAAGATGCAAAAAAATTGATGAAATATCTTACAGATAACTCTTGAGACCAACAACTTATGAAGCTGGCAACATATTAAGCAGTTCTCTGTATAAAGACATTAAAATAGAAAAAGTTAGCTTTAGTTGTGTCATTCTTTACAGCAAGGAAGGATCTCAGATTCAGGCCTGGTTTTACCATATGTTTTCAGTTATTAACTAGCACTCCGGCTCATAACAGGCCAGGAGAAACGAGGTCCCAGCCACATGCTGCTCAACATTCATTGCACTGAAAATGGAACTGAAAAACTGGTAATGTCACACGTGCTGTGCTCACAGATCGTCAGTGGCATCTGACCCAGAATCCCTTGGATGCCTTTTGTTTCAATATCTCGTGTGATAAAAGATCACCACATCGTGCTACTGATACCATCTCCATTAGCAACTGGATTCAGTGTCTGAGTGTTGCAAAGAGCCAGTGGCAGGAGCCCAGCACTGTGCAGGTGGATGTATTATCTTCGACACTCAGCCTCCACACATGCGGCCAACGCTTGGCAGTCGAATATGTTCGTGTACTATATTTGAAATGTAAATAATATCATGACACATCATGGAGCCCAACTACTCACTGTCAAACAACAAATCCACCAGGCAAACCTGGCAACTTGGACTAGGGCACAACTTGCTGTTAGGTTCTAGTTTACGCAAGTGAACATCTGTTTGCTTTTCCCCAGGGTGCATGTAAAAAGCAGGATACTGGATTGCTCAGCACTATATTCTAGAAGTTTACACAGGTCTTAAGCTGTTCCAAGGTATCATAAGCCCCTGCACTTGGACTCTGTTTTTCTGCACCTTTTTATGTGTGTTCAACATAGGAAAGGTTTGCACACAGAGAGTAAAATGCTGTGGTGACTGGAAGTTGTTAATGCATCACTAGATGCCTTACTCTGAGAAAATCCTGATCTGCTTGCCAAGGCTGCCCTTCTGGACACCAGGAGAACATTCACAAATAAACTAAAGAATTCATTCAGCAGACTTCAGGTACAGAGATATTGAAAACTCCAGCAGGATGAAATTGGCAGCTTTCTTGCCACAGCAGAACTACTCTGAAAAACTTGAATACATATGAAAAGCTACACCATTGAAAATGTCAGTCAGTATATGTTTTATCATGGACTGCAAATTAATATTAATGCTTCTGGATTCCTACCTAAACAAATCTAAAAATCCTCTTAACAAGAACAGGCACAATATTCCAGAAAGAAGGTGCCTGGACCACATGTAAGAAACACACGGAAGCAAGACTTCAATTCATGCTTAGAAGAGCCACATAATATTGAAGACTGAGCAAGCACTACAAGTGAGTTTCTCTCATGTATCTTATACATGGAAAGAAAACCCAAACATAGTTGTTGTAGAAGAGTACGAGAAAAAATAGCAGCAATTTATCCTTAATGCTATGAAAAGGATATAACCTGCCTAAAAAGAAAAAAAAATAAAAATAGACCAAACCAGAAAAAACAACCAATTAAACAAACAAGGAAACAAAACCAAAACAACCAAAAAAACCCGAAAAAATGTTATTGTGATTTACTTTGAATTCACAGAGAATCCTAATCACAGTGTATCATACACACAGATACACTTCAATCAATTCCTGCCTGACTCAATGCTAGGCATTTTAGGGCACTGAGTAATTGGCATAAAGGTAAAAAAATTAAATTGAAGAAAAAACAAACCACACGTGCGCACACCAAAACATTCTCCCCACCCATTCCCCTCACTGAAGGCGTAAAATAAAACTATTATTAGTTTAGACTCAAAGTCTCCAATATATCAGAACTTCCTGAACTCATTTGGTAAGGTTCAAAGCACAGGTCAGCTGACAGGCCTCCCTGGTACATTGAGAATAAAGAGACCTATTAAATAAGACTAAAGACAGTTCCAAGACGCAGTTCCAACACACATTATTTTGAGTTCACATTGTTCCCTAAGTCTAATTGCATGAAAGAGGCAATAATGTGTTGAGAGAGCCGTTGCAGAGCCATGTAGTAACCTCACCATCCTGAGCCACCTCCAAATCCTGCTGCGGCAGCAGAGAGAAGACAAGGACCAGCACAGTCAGCAATCAATCCTTCAGGTTGGCACGATGTACTGTTGCAATAATGGGGAGCATTAAAAGACTTTTTGCAGTAATGGCCTACCTCTGGGCACACATATGACAATCTTTTAACAGCTGGATGACAGCGTGCTAAGTCAAGTTGTATAATTTATTAAAGGCAAGTAACACAAGTGGAGAGCTCTGAGGGGGTACAAGCTCACTTGAGTTACCTTGGGGAGTTTGGCGACAGAAATTTATTTCTGTGATCCTTTTGGTGGAAATTAGGCTTTCTCTTTTATAAATCTAATCCAGTGGTTAAGACAGCTTTCGCATAGGGTCTCAGCTCAGGTGCTTAAGACTCACTCTGTTTAAGAGCTGGTTAAAAGTAAAATAAACTAATTCACTTGAGGATCTAAATGGTATGGTATTGGTTCAATGTACAGAAACAGGCTTCTTACTGCACTGGCAGAACTCACTATCTTTGGTCCAGAAGAATGTCATCTCTGTTACCATAGGAACAACTAATTTGGAATACCAATAATACCAACAATAAACTGACAAAAAGGGATAATCTTAAGAAAAATGTGGCATAAACAAATACAGTGAGGCACAGTAAATGTGTTATTGCCATGCTGACCTAACTTGTATGGGCACGTGAAGCCACAGAGTCTTAGCAGTGGAGATTTTAAAGCACTGCACGTGATCACATACAACTGGCTCCTGTACTCACCCCCATGTATATACATATGCTGGAGACAGGTATACTCTGACTGTGCCAATACCACCTAGGCAGGATGGACCTTTCTTTTACAGCCTGTTGCAATGCAGCTGTCATCTTCCCTTAAGTTTCACATCTCAATTCTGGATCACTTAGTAATGCATAATGGCTTTTTATCATCTCCAAAACAAAATTTTTAAGCCAAATATTAAGAATTTTTCAGATACATCAGGCTATTCTCAGTTGAAAATCTAGATGTTAAAAGGACTTGAAAATTAAATTATGTTGTCATTTTCATTTTAACATATACTAGGTCAACACATCATGCAGATGAAGAAATTAGGCCTGATAGTAGGAGTTCAGTATTTCCATGCCAGTTTGTGAAATGCTCACTGTGCATACTCCGTCTGCTTTAGATGACTGAAAGCACAGCAGTGGCAGTAGATACCTAATGAGGTAAGGAAGGTGTGACTGCTGAAACAACAATGGAGTAGTTTAAACCCTAGAAAACATCCTGTAGTATATATATATATATATATATATATAAATGTATATAATCTGCAATCCAAAGTCTATACTCCCACTTCAGTACAAAACAATTCCCGTTGAACTGAGTGGTAATTGGATAATTTAAAAGCTTAATTTAAAGAAATTCAATTTAAAATACATATTTCTTTTCTATAGGCTATTAAAATAATACAAGTAGTCGCAATAGATAGCCTAATAGAAACTTTACATGTTTTTCATACAAAATATTTTGAAATTATACATGCTTTTTTGTTTAACTTATTTAATTAAAAAAGCTACTGTAGTTGTACCATTTGGGGGGGGACGGGACGGGGGTGTCTTAACAATTAAATGCAGTAAAGAAAGCAAAGTATGTGTGAGATAGAAAGTCCCCTATGTGTCCTTATTTTTTGTGTGCTTGAGGCGGTATTTCATTATATTTCTTTACCTAATAGTTGATATTGAGCAATAGATTTCAAAATACCACTCTCTTCCTACTTCTTTCACCATTCCAGTTACAATTAAATACTACCATCAAGAATCTTTGTGACACATCCATGAGCAAATTCCGACACTTGAGCAGTATTTTAAAACCTGATATGCATATGTTATGCAAATCTTGCTGCTCTCAAACTACATATGGGGGATAACCCATGGGACTGATAATAGAAAATGGCATCTTTCATTGCTAGATTGTCAGTTCAACCACTTTGAGTTACCAGTATGTGTAAGTTGTTACCATTTGCTGAAAATTGTGCTACTTGGTGGTGTTTGTCCAGTCTCCATTTGGCACTTAATATGCAAAGGTTTTGTTAGCCCTAGCACAAGGGTTGAAAAGCTTTACTCTTCTGCTCTCTCTCATTCTAAACATTGTTTTCCCCCACATCAGGGTTAGGTTATAATTCTAAATACAGCAACTTATACTGCTTCTCCCTATGGACTATCTGCTCTCTGAATAAATCAGAGAACTGCAATGAACATCCAGGGTTCTCAGTCTGTTCTATATAAGAACCAAATTCATTCATTATATTCAAAGAAAGAGACTTAAATGTTGCTTCCAACTGAAAAAATAAAAAAAAACCCAAAGTTCCATATATTAATTTCTTTGCTAAAATTAAAAGTCATTTATCAAGTCTTGCTTAATTTCAGAGTTGTTCTTCCCTGCATTTAAGCATCAATAACTGAAACCATGAGCAGCTCTATTTCTTTCTTACTGGCTTTGATCTTTCTGTACTTTTTTTTTTTTTAACCCATTTAATCATGAAGAGGTTGCAAAGAAAAACTACCATACCCTGAGTCATGAAGCAATACATATTTGTTTCCCAATAAGGAACAGGCAATTACTTAACCTGTAATAATAAAGACTTACTACCTTAGGCTTACACACCAAAAACTGAATTAACTTGCTAGTGTTTACACTCAGCCTTTATTCAAATATACTGTAATGCTGATTTTGACATCCACTAGCAAGAGATCATTTTATGCAACTTCAATTATACATTTTGGGTAGGCACAAAGAGTAAACTGACTGTCTGGTGGGCAGTTCTCCCAGTGTGTTAATTTAAAAGAATATGAAATACAAGAGGTCTATTGCAGCACCTACAAAAAGTAAGCATGAAAAATGTACATTGCATTTTTTTATTGGGTAAGGGCAAACCACTTTTTTTTCTTTTTATACAGGTCTTTGATGCATAGCCTAATGCAGGCCTCAGCAAAAAGATAGCAAATCTTAGAATTTATTATTGTCAATAGTCTGCATGACCTTTACTTTAACTGCATCTTGGCTGTCAGTAATAATCCAAGGCTGCACTTTCAATGACAAAATGAGAGATTTTGCATATTGAGTCTCCAGGTCTCCTTGAGAGTGTTCAGAAATCACAGTCATTTATTCCTATTGGCAGGGCAAGGTCTGTTAGGAAAGCTCATTCGTCTTTACTTGAAGATGAAGAGTGGAGAAACTCCATTTTTGCTCTGAATCAAGTACTAAATACTGTAGTTTTCTCAAATAAATCAACAAGGAGGCTTCTAGGTCCAGGGTCTGAAATATTTTCTCATTCAGGGCACCTGTTCTCTAATGGGTCTCTTCACCTTTGCAACGTACAATTTTAGTAGTGGATAAAATAGCACTTTAACACAGACCTGGGGATTTTACATTCTAACCTTTCTTCATTTGTGGTTTGTTTTACCTGACAAGTTAGAGAGTTTGCAAGTTCAGAAGAAATCTAGTGAGGACAGGATTGCAAGGGCAATAATAATAAATAAAGGGTTTGCACTCTCCCTAGAGATTTTTTTAAAACCAAAAATTACTTAAGCTATATAAGACATATGTGTAGCTGTGTAACGAAATAAAAGTGTCTCAGGCCAGGTGCAGATTACTCCAGGTACTTTTTTTTGCTGCTTGACCTGCCTGGACAAATCAACAACAGCCTGGAAGTGATAGATGTCTTGGCATGTCACTACATGTGACTGGTATGGCCCTCCTGCATAGATAGTCCCACACAAGTATGTAAATACTTCAGGGAGATACTGTGGGACACAAAAAAAGAAGGAAACAGAGTGGCTTCCTACGGTGTCTGTAATAAATACTGCTTTTGAATCTCACCTCTGCAATCCCTCCTCAGCTTTTATATTTCTTGGCATCGTTTAGGAGACCATTCCTGATCTCCACAGGAGCTCTCCTCAGACAAATGAAGAGAAAAGTTAAGGCAGGGGAAGGAAGTGATTCACTCTCGGAGACAACAGCAGCATCCCAAAAAGAGTGCCTGGATTTCAGGTCCTGCAAAGGCAGATAGCTGTTCCCCTGCAGAGTGACTTACTGAAGCCCACAGGGTTCTGCAGAGATTCAACAGTCTGTAACATAAGCTTAGTCCCAAATCTCGTAATTTGGCATGAGTTAATTCTGCCACCAGTGTAAATAAAAAATACCCCCAACTCTCCTCCTTTTAATCCCCATTTTATGGCAATTTATCACAAGAGAAATTCTAAAGGAAACAGCAGGCATGGGAAGCTCTAGCTGCCTGGATCTACCACAGCCATATTTCTAGTGAGATTAGACAACCTTTTTTCCACAAAAGTTTACTCAGTAACACCATAGTTTCAGGTCAACTGATGTTATTCACAGACTCATTTAGCTCATCGTTCCAGTGAATGTGTATCCACGTATATAAAGTGGAACACTGTCAACAGGAGGGACAGACAGCAAGTTCTACAGGCACAGCAAGTATTTTCCTTTGCTCTCTACTTAAAGTACAGGACCTCACAAAGGGTTTGTTTGGTTTACCATTCTGAACCTGGATATTGAGTCTGCAGGACAAAATTGACTATTTCATACACAGAAAACATCCCATGTACTCCATAAGGACAAAGATGACCTTGATACAGCCCATATTCTATCCTCCATAAAACTGGGCTGCAATTAGGACAGATTAATTCCTTAAAACAATTCCTTTTTCTCATCTCCTACATGTCCTAACATTATTTTAAATTTCTAGTTTGCATCATAGGGTTTGAAATTATTGCCACAGTAAGCAAGAACCAAAGTCTTGCATACCTTGCCTATTTTACTCTCTAACCAGCCTCAAAATATTTGAGAGTTAAAAAAAAAAAAGAAATCTAATTTATTCTTGCTGGGTCACACAACTGCTGGCAGAAATCCTTGTGTGCTTCCTCACCTCCCTCCACCTTCTTTGTTTGACTTTCAAGAAGATTCTTGCCAAATCTATCTCACTGACAGAACTCTTACATAAGTCTCCACAGACCTACTGAGCTGCAGCATCTGGCATATGGATTGTGGGCTGAGGAATCATCCAGACTTTCACAATGTACTTTCTACTGGCACCATCACATATTCTCAAGCTAGTCTACCAAATTCTAATTCATAACTCCAATGTCTTCTGATTGTGTACAAGTAGTAAACACATACAGTAGGATGGAAGATATAGGAAAAGGGTGTTTAAGCTCCCTAATGACATCAGTGTTTAGCATAGAGGATGGGAAGTTTCTAGTTCCCATAACTATGGGATAAGCCTTAAAAGCAGGATTGGGGAGAGAAAAAAAAAAAAAAAAGGCCGTGGGCCCTGCCAGAGTCCAATGACAACCTGAAACAATTCCTTGGAGACATCCAAAATAATTCCATGATACCAAAACTCCAAGAACATCACTGTAGCTTGACATGTGTGTAGCAGGCCATAGCAACTTCCTCCACTCAGCAAGTGATCAATTTGCCACTGATTCTTCAAAGTATCAATCCTATTGAGTCCACAACTCCGCTCTGGTTCTCTAGCAGGATCTGGGCATAGACCCATGAGAATAAACAAACCCCCCTACACTACTGTACACCCCCAAAGTCATTGCTATGATCTGCACCACCCATGCACCTACATAGACAGCACAAAGATTGCAGGATTTTATGAAATCCTGTGAAAATCCTCAATTCCCTTTCCCTTTTACCATTGGAGATGACAGAATTTTAAGCAGTTTGGACTTGAGGTGTATGCACAGGTAGTTCACAGGGTAAAAAACTCCTTTTATTGCAAGCCACGTTTTTTCCACAAGGCCTGAATGATGGAATATATTCATTCTATAGCAGAACCTTTTACTGCTCTATGTGTAGAGCCATCTCAATAATAAAAAAGTAAGATTACACTAGAAGATACCATTAGAATGTCAAATTATTTTGCCACTGACCTGATGAGCTCTTCAGAGATTCACTGAAGTGGCTATTTCTTCCCTGAGTGGCGATGGGTGGTTGTTTCCCCTTCTCTTAACAAAGCTGAACACATTATAATACAATGCGTATAATATCTGTTGCAGACACAATAAGAAATATTTTTGTCAATTGCTCAGAGTATTTCAGCACTCAATCAGAAGTTTCCAAAACATACACTTTGATATTTTACTTCAATTGCACCCCTTTTGTGTTTAAACATACTACATGCCCTCAGTGCTTCCTATTCGCACAGGCTACAATTCCTTTTAAAGGGTTATCAAGATCCTGAGCCCATAAATCTAGCAGCAGAGTACAAAAATGACACAGGAACCCATTTTACGATTGTAATAAGGAAAGAGGTGTCCCAACTATTAACTCCGATCACCAGTTGCAAAACATATTTAAATCCCTTAGTATTAGCAATCTTTTAGTATTTTCATTATCAGGTTACATTAGAAGACAGATAAAACGCATTAGAACTTGCCTTATAATCCTTTGCTATAGAATGTAGAGAGATCAGGAGGGGAAAGAGGTGGTCTAAGCGCTACATTTTCCACAAACCCTGACCACAGCAATCCTATTCCTTGGATTTACACCATTCCCATAGCAGACCACAGATATACCTGTTGATAGCAGCTTGGGATGCCAGAGGTGAAGCTAATTAAACAGATTAGAATGAAGCGGGCTCTGAGAGATGATAAACCAAACAGCCAGGCTCCCGAAGATGTAGCCAAAGAACTGAAAGAAAAAATTCCTTAGGGATTTGTACATAGTTTGTGCAAATGGTTAAAGAAAACGTCAATGTTTCAAGGCAGAACTTGGACTCCAATTTTTTCCAAGGTCCTTTGAGGCTCAGAAGGATCTTTGCCGCCACTTTTCAGAGGGTGCTGGGCTGAGGTGCAAAAGGAATTTGGAGATAATACCACAGAGCTCAGTTTAACAATAAAAAATAAAAACTCCACGCACCTCAAACGCGTGTTCAGCTGGCTGGACACCTTCCTGCCAAATGGTAAAATCTCTGATAGTTCTTCCTGCCGCTGGATGAAGCCTTTCCCTCACAAGGAACGGGGAGCAGCCCCTCCAAGGGATATGTCGAGATAGCTCAGCCCACTGGGCATTCCAGCTGTGCCCAGCCCGGGCTAATAAGGACCATTATGAGTCGTCAATGACCCTGAATGGGCCACTTGTGGTTGGAAAACCCCTGCGGAACCGGGCTGACAAAGGACATACAGGAGGTGCCTGGCATGTCAGGAGTGTCTGTGAGGCTTGGGAGACACCCGTGGGATGGGCAGCGCTGGTCCCTGCCCCTGCCCGGCATCAGTCACAGCATCACAGAATGGTCTGGTTGAGAAGCAACCTTAAAGGTTATATACGCTTGCAGCAAGAAGCGGAGACACTTTCCACTAAACCAGTCATGTTGGAGACCCGTTATGTTGGCAAAAAAACTTTTATGCGGGGAAAAAACCCTCTGAACCCTTTCTGTGTCCATTTGAAGCGAATCGTTCCCCTGATCAGTGGTGATGCTGCAGGGGTGAGAATGGGGCATCAGCTGGTTCTGGGTCATGCAAGTCCGGGTCAAAAAATTCAGAACGGTGTGTGACAGACCCAGCTGCAACAGAGGTGGCTGAGGACTGCAGCAGAATAACTTAAAAGCATCTTTTTTTGTTTGGTGGTTTTTCAGTAGGAAAAAGAAGGAAAACCCCTTATTTTTACAAAGCGAGTTTTGTATGATTTTTATCTTTTTTATATGATTTCCAGCCACCAACGCATTTTTCTTAATTCCTTAAAAAAAAAAAAAAAAGTCAGACAACTAAAATTTATAGACTGTACTAATCCTTAGAGTAGAGATCCACTCTTTTGAAAGCCATAAATACGGAGTTAAAGAACCACAGGAAATTAGTTCTCTGAGTTATGTTAATTGCTCCCAACTCTCCACTGTCTGTCTACACAAGGAAGGAATACAATTTGAAGAAGACATCATAACATATCATGCTTAAGAAAACGTTATGGCTAGTGCTTTTTCTTAAGAATTAAAAGGGTTTGAACCACTTAATAGGAAAAAAAGAAACAAGAGCATGTCTGAAACATGGGCAGAAAGTATGCACAGCAGAAACCATTGATCCCAGTGCTGTGTTATCTATCACTTTAAATCCCTCTGTCCAGCAGCAGCAAGGGAATTAAATTCAAGAAAAGCAGCAGCAGAAAAAGGGAGAAAGAAAACAACACGCTATAATTACAGTTCTGAATTCACAGATTAGAAAAGAAACATTTCAGTATTAAGAGGGTGTCCTCAAACAACATGAAGACAGAAAAGTAAATGACATTAGGAGAAAAAAAACATTGATAACTGTATTTCAAAAGTATAAATCTCACAGTGTAACAAGAAATATAAGCAAGAACACTGTCAAAATTTAAACCATAATAAATCAGTCATGTTAAAGGCTTGATTTTGTAAAATTATCTGATGCAAAAGAGAAAAATGGTCATTAGTGTACTGTACAACTCAGAATGCTGAAGTTTGAATACTGGCCTTGTGCCAGCAGTATCTCAAGTATTTTCTGATTTATGGGGAAGAGTTTGTGTTGTGGTACTGATAGTCAATCCAAAGTTTTCACTCTTTAAAGCAGGATGAGCATCAGTTAGCTCAATCAATGCTAACTCTGACCTTTTTTTTTCCTGGCTCCATGTCAAATTTCCCAGTCCTGGATATACCTGCATTCAGCTCAGTACTCGTGAATCAAAACAGTGGCTGATACACAGAATCGTTGAGGTTGGATGTGGAGATCATCACCACACTCTATCTGGAAAACCACTGAATAGGATACAATGGGACACTGATTAACCCAATAGATATGTATATTGATTTACAAATAACTCTTTATAAGAGGTAATCAAAATGCAGATTTTTCTAAAGAAAGGTGATGAATTTCTTATTAAACAAAAATGTAAAGGGCTATGCAAATCACCTTGTATCTGAAAATAAATGAAGAATTTGATTTAAATCACTGAAATATTAATTAATTTTTAATTTCATCTACCCCAAACACACAAAGTTATCTTTCTTCTTTTCCATATCAAAAGACAAATGCTGGATATTTGGATCATACAGAGATTCTGCCTTGCAATATACATTCAAGGTTAATTTGAAAACTAGTTACTGAGAATTTTCTTAGAAAAATCTATATAGAAAGCTTTCAAAACATGTTGTTTTTAAGGCTCCCTTAACTTGTCATGACTACAGGGCCTGCACAGGTCAGCCAATGGGAATATAACCATGTGGCTATGTCAGTGTCAGAAATTTATCTCAATTACATTGCATAAAATAAATGATAGTTAGGAATGGAAAAATGTGCAGTCCTGCAGAGAGTAGAGCTAAAACCTAAATCTCTGTGCTAGTTTCAAGTTTGTATAGCTGTGATGAATAGAAGACAGTCTGGCATGTCAGGGTTTTCTATATGACTGATAATGTTAAGAGATACTTCCTCATGGCTGGCTATGCAGGAACATTCAGCTTTAAAAGAAAAATAACATCTTTCATTTGCATATTCCTCTAATCTTAACGCTGAAATAACTTAATGGAATTTTGGTGGTACTTCACATTTATTATTTGCTATGCAAAAAGAATTTATGAAGTAGGAAATCACACAAAGGCCCAAAAAGTAGACTTTTTCTCCCTTAGCAGAAGACTAAAATTTAAATATTTCTCTTTTTTTTGTCACTCTGCCCCTTCCTGCCCTGATTGACATTGTAACCAGAATGACATGCCAACATGCTCCTGATCAGTGGCAGTCCTCATTCCTGATACTAGCCTAAATTTTGGTTGTCCTTATTTGACAGAATAATGACTGTTGTCCCAGCTAAGCTTCAGGACTCACGTAATGTAGAGATTACTTAATGGAATAATACTTAAAAGAACAATGTCCTAAATCAAAACAAGTGTCTGTAGACACTGTAGGCTGAAATATATTCAATCTGGTGTACAACGTTTTGTGCTCTGCTGCCTGCATTCTCAGCAAGGTGTTCTTAATCGTTCTTCTTATATTTGCTTTTTATTTGTTCTTTATTTTCTCTGGTGGTTTTCTTCTCAGTGGCTTTGTGCAATCTCTCTCTCATTGCGTACATGTTTTTGTTTAACTTTGGTTAAATATTTCATATTTTAAATATAGCATATTAATAATTATTTTTGTGTTCTGAATTGGAACAAGTGTAGCTGAATGCATTATTCAAGAACAGCATCTGATCTTATTTAATATCATGTAACGCTTTGCTTGTTCTTATTCTTTTTTTCATGTAGATGCAATATAGCATGCTTGCCAAATGTGTACAAGTACCTTTCTCCCAAACAAGCTGTTCAGAAATGTTATTAGCCTAAATATCTTGTCCTGAATTTTTTAAAGCATGTTTCTTCCGAGTCAATTATATTTTTTTGTGTGCATCAGTTCTAGTAAGATGTTTCAGAAATGGCTGTGCAATAAGATGTGCTATAATATGATCAGGAAAAAGTTAAACTGCTAAGAAAGTTAGTGACCTTTTTTTTCCCCCCTTGATTTCTAAGCTGTTCACTGAGCTTGCTTGAATCTCTCTCTTAAATATCTCTAGGGTTTGAGAACCAAATGCTTTCAGGTAGTTGGATGCCTAGGGATTTATGGTTGTGTGGTTTTCCAAGAGTATTTAAGCATATACAGTAATTCTGGTAACAATCACCAAGTATCACACAATTATGTCCTCATGAAAATTCCACAAGGTGCCTTTTTATTTCCTTGAGAACTAAATTTCTTAGTTGTGATCCTAGCAGTAAAGTCATATTAGAGTTTCACCAGCACAGATCTGAGCAGCCCCGAGAGGGTTTATGGCAGATGGGTTTGCCTAAAAATAAGAATGTCCTCCCTTCTGGGAATAACCAGCATTTCTACTACTGAAAAACTGAGTTTCTGTGTACAGAAAACACAAATCTGATTGCTTCTTATCCTCCATCTCCAGCTCCTCAGTGCTGACTCGTCCCCTTTGTTTCAAAATTCACTCTTCCCTCCTTTCTGGCTCATCCAGTGTGTTCATTCAGTAGGCAATTACTGCTTCATCCTTGAGTCACTATTGGAGATGTTCATTCTCACTAATTTTTGATACACTCCATGCTTTAGGAGGCCTGTGCATAACTTCACATAAGATGCCAAGTCTCTCAGAATACACAGACTTACTTTGCCTCCATAAAAATGCTTGGTTTTTGCCCCTGAATACTCCATGTTCCTGTAAATATGGCTGGCAATACAATGCAGAGGTTCAGTCTTAAGAATGCTGATGGCATACCGGTAGAATTTTTTGTTTCTAAGGATGATCAAAGGATCGCTTTTTTGTGAAGAGAAACTACTATGTCAAAAGCTTCTGTAAATACACAGAATATCCTTTCTTTCCTGACCTTTTGTATCAAGCTGAGTCTCTCTGGAAAATTTAAAGCCTACTGTAAATGCAGATCATTTGTTTTCTCTTTGTAAGGATGGGAGCTGTGTGTTTGTCTGTGAGGCTAAATGCTGGACTGCAACATCATCCAAGTAAGAAAAGATGAGTCTGAATATCATGAGCCTGGAACATCTGTGGCCATGTCTGAAGCTAATTTTTTTAATTAGTCGAAATAGCAAGCAGGATGTGCAGCCAGTAACCTTCCTCACCATATCATAACGCTTTATAGGCAATTTTACATTTTGTGTGTTCTTCTTTCCTCTCTGTTGATACCAATTTGGATTGGCTGTGGGATGCGACATATGAATAAACATGCAGACTAGACAGTACACGGTACACAGTGTGTAAATCTGTTTATAAAACCTGATGATAAAAGAGGTATCTAAGTTAACCTTTTTTATCCTGCTCGTGTGAATAACCTGTTGATGGCAAGTGCACCTCACAACATCAATGATACTTAAATAATGCAGTCACAACTTCATTCTTGTTTGAATTTTCTCTAAAATAAATGATCGGGTAAGTAATACAAGGAGGGAGGTGTTCTGGGAAAACAGACCATGTTTTTAAAATAATTCTGAAGTTGTAACTTGCTTGACTTCACAGGCAATCTCCTGTAAAATGGTAAGACCTTAAAGTTGGCTTAATCAGGTGTGTAGATCACACAGCATACAAAACCCAGCTCAATGCGTTTACTTCTGAGTCTCAGGTTTATGCTGTGTGTAATAGTCACTAGAGTCTGAAATGTTGACTTAATGATTATTTTTCACCATTATATCACTATTTGCTTTTTCTAGTATTTCTTTCTGTAAACTAATTTGTAACAGTATTTGGAGAAGACAGACACAAAAGAAGTGCAAGCACAGTAAAGCTGTTTAAATTTAGAACTGTCTGGGAAATTTTCAATTTTCTTTCATTAGAAAAATGTTAGTTTGTAGAAAACAAAAATTACTCATTCATTTCAAGCAATCATCTACTAAGGAAATAATTGGAAAGAGTTTTTAAGCTATTAAATCACCAAACATTTTAAAGTAAAAGAGTTGCTTGCAGGTCAAGTCCTCCTCTAGTGTTTTCAATCAAAACACAATGAACTATAATTTAAGAAATAAAAGTTTAGAACTTAAAAAATACTTCTAAAGTCACAGAAACTTAGGTTGATCTGATTAAACCCCTGTAATTTTAAAGAATAATAAAAAAAAGATATATAAATTTCTTTTACTGGTACTAGCTATGAAGAAATACAAATATCAGGAAAAGTATCATGATAGAAGAACAGGTATCTTGCATACATCATTTCCAAAGGAGCCCAGTGGGGACTGTAAATTGGAGCAAACAAGGAATGGTTTAAGGTCTGACTACAACACTGCATCAACCTTTGTACCAGACTGTCTTCCCATTTAGTGCACAGGGAATTTTTTGCTCAGGTGTCCACAGTTCTGTATTCTGAGCACCCCCTTTTGTCTAATTTTGCTTTTCCTTTTCCCTTAATAAACTTCCTTGTTTTAGAATAACAGATTCAGAATCTGGTTTTTCAGTCTCTTTGTGCTATAACCCAGAAACAAGTGTTCCAGAGAGTGTGCATCTGAGCTGATGCATCTGCACTACAGCTGGGCTCTACATTTCCATGCCTCCTTCCAACACGTGGGGTGAGCTTGGACAGCAGAACAGAAATCCAACATGGCTATTTTCCAGTGGCTCATTGCCCGGGACCTGACAACACTAAGCTGCTTGGCAGAGGCTTGCAATTTCATTGGACTCAGGCCTGGCCTTAAAATCAGGGAGCTGATCACATATCTCTACCATCTCACTGGCTCCAGGACTTACTCATGGCAAGAGAGAATGTGACACCTCCCTTTTTCATGAGTCTGATCAATCATGATTAACTCTGCTAATTAAACTTGGGCTGCAGAGCTGTAACACTGGTGTAAATGACCAGAACCGGGCCCATCACCCATTTTGGTCCTGATTTTCATTTACACAAATGTAATTTCACATTGCTTATTTAACCCCCTTCTTTCTATGCTGTCAAAGCATGAAAAGTGTCTTAGCATATGAGAGACATAAAGCTGACTTGATTTAAAAAGTAAATAAATGTAAAAAAACCCCTCCCAAATCTAAGCAATAAATCTTTTAAATCTTTATTCGTTTGGACTTCTTGCTTGTATAGTGTTCAGAGTAATTCATGTAGACAATAGTTTACAGGCTCAAGCCCTACTTGCTTCAGCCTCTTGCTCTGATCGAGGGGAGGGAGCAAAGCATTTCTGTAATAAACGTGATAACCTTTTGCACAGAATATGCAAAAAGTATGCATGTGAAAAATTCCTTGATATTTTACAAATCTTCCATTTTATGTGAGTATATTATACTTTCACAGTAAATACATATATATGATCCTTATTATTTCAGATATTGTTTTCCATCAAAGAAATACTCATGAATTGACAAATTTCCCCAAACATAGTATGCAAAGAGCATTATTCAGAAGTAAACAGGAAGAGTCACTGATTTTGTTTGCTAAGATTACAAGTACCATAAGGCAAAATTAGCAGTCAGCAGATGCTATTAAGGGCATCCGTTGACTACAATTAGACTACAGAATGCAATCACATGGATTCTATTCTAGGCACCTGAAACACGTACGTGATTAAGAGTCTCCTGTTAAGGAGTTTGCCTTATGTGTTCTGCATAGGAAACAAATGCTATGAATTATAGATATTTTGAAGATTGGTAATAAGTCTGTCAATAATACATTATATTAATTTGAAATCTTTTTTATTAGCTACTGACCTGTTCTTTCTACATACAGAGAAAAGCTGGTGATTTTCTTACCACTCTTTTCACTACAAGTGTTTGTACTGAATTGCCTGAATTTTCTTTGGGAAGTCATGATTCCTGTTCTGGTAAGAGGAGAAGCCAGTAAAAGCAAAGCTTTGTACTGATGAATTAATGTGAAACAAGAAGTTAAAAGAAGGAAGAGAGCAGAGGTGTATAATATGACAGTATGGTCATTGACGGCTAAAGTAAATGATAGCCAATGTACATGGTAGCAGTATAATTTCTGGTTTTGAGAAGGTAAAATAATAACCATAGTGAGAGCAAAGTCTGTATTCCTCAGAAGCAACTGCTTTCTTTCATGAATTATAACTATGCAAATAGCCAAGGATATTAGGACTGTTTAGAATAACTGAAGGACACCATGGGACAACACACGCTTTTCTTTCACAACTTGGCAATTTTTATGAATAGGTCAGCTAACTGCCTCAGTCCCAGGGCTTTAGACTTTTGTTTACTTCATTTATCCTCTATGTCAAACTAATATTTGTAGAAATTCTGCACATTTTCAAACAGAAAATTTACTTTATCGCTTCTGTTCCACCTCTGATGTATGATGGTGGTGTTGCAATTTTTATAAGTCACATTTTTATGGGTTATGATGCACACAGAACTTCCATGCATATTAGATAAAAACAATATAAAATTAAAGATAAAAGATTTAGTATACACTCTCAGAATTCTTGGGGACAGGGGAGAAGAAAATTAAAATAAAAAGGGGGAATGGAGAGAATAAAAATGTCAGCTCTTTTGGCCATTCTGCTCATTCCAAAATGTGTTTTCCTGTGAATTTCGCAAAGCTGTTTTTTTATTGATGTAGATTACTTTTTTCATGAATCATTCAAAACCTGCCTTTTGAAGAAGAGGACATGCATATTTTAATGCATACAATGAATTGTATATTATATTAGAATAGCAAATTCTTTTGGTTTTTCTCCCTACCAATGTTAAAAAAAGGAGAAATCTATATGACTTATTATATTAACAAGAAAATTGGGAAACAAACAAAACAGTGACAAAATAAAATGCAGTGAAGTAATTGTTTCCTTAAGACCCAGGTAACTTCTGCAGATTTTATCTGTTATTGTCTATTAATGAAAATGTTTCAATGAGAGAAAATGGGACTACTCCTACAAATAAGAACTCAAGACCTGAGTTTGGGTATTTCCTGACATTCTTTTTTTCCCCCATTTCCTATTTCTGCATTTTATCACCATGGCAAGGATTTTAATCCTGGAAGCCAAGCACAAGAATAAGCAGTAAACATGCTGCTATTTTTGGTTTTGTAATAGATTCCCTATGTGGGCAAGTCATATATGATCTGATTCTGCAGCCCTGACTTACACAGCAGTCATTATTCACATGAGTAATTTCATCAGTATTAACAGGGCTGCTCATGCACATAAGAATTACTTACATAAAGGGTACAAAGCCATGCTTTAATTCTTCTGTATCACTGTTTCCTGGTTTCTGGTTGTAATAGGAGTTTGGCTACATTAAATTGTGTGCGATTTTCAATATGTTTGATTGAAGAGCATTTTTATCAGTATTTTGTTTCATAAAGTGGAACAATGGGCTGTGACATTTCTGGCTTTAGACTTTTTGTGTAAGAACAGTTTAGACAATAACACCAAAAATTTTGATAGTTCTGATTTCTAACTTTCTGGAATTAAACAGCTATGATTGCCTAATCCCTCAGTTCCTGTTCAAACTCCCTCTGAAATCTTATTTTATTTTGCTGCAGGAAACAAAATTGTACTACACTAAGAAAGCAAAGCCTTCCCTCTTCCTTTTAATACAACACTTCCCTAAACTCTTGTTTGTGAATGTAAAATTCATCTTTCCAACATTAAAAAATTTGGTTACGGCTAATTTTTTTAATTACATGGCTTTTCTAACATGAAAAATATACCTGCCTGCAAATACCTTCAGAAACAAAACCTCTGCATGTACAGTGTGAAAAAAGATAAAAAATATCTCAAGAATAAAGCATCTGAAAGCCATCATGGGATCACTTCAGGTTTTTTGTTTTCTTAGGTTTTGAAAGTGTGACATTTTGAAAGGAATGGCAGTGAATGAACTATCAGATAAAGGGATGACTTCACCGTGAAATGAGTGCAATCATTGTACTCAGGAAAAGAAAGTATTTTTTCTCTTTTTTTTAAGTGTGGCTAAGCTTTGTTATTTAAAGAACCCTGTTAAATTTTGGAAGTTAAGTGCAGGGCTTGCCCATTTTTCTAGCTCTGGTTGGAAACTGGCCATCCATTTGAAGGGTTAGGAAAGATTTTAAATACAGTAAAATGGAAAAGTGCCTATTTCTTTTAAAATGGTTCTATTCTTTTTTGTTATACATTATACATCAGAGTGATATGTGAAGGCAGATTTATTACACACCCTGGCAGAATGCTTTGTACATTTATAATGCAAAGCTTTTATCTAAAGTTCAGAGCATTATTTTAGAAACAAAGTGTATCATATCTGTAAGAAAAGTTCTATTCCTGTTGAGAAGTGTCCATAGGAATTGAAAATATGTGGTAAAACTGATAGTCAAGGAAGAACTGAAATTGAAATCTGTATCATTTACTTACTGTAGTGTTGCTTTTTGAGCCTTAGTCTCCTGATTTAGTTGAAGACATCCCTGCTCATTGCAGGGAGGTTGGACTAAATGACCATGATCTTTAAAGGTCCCTGCCAACCCAAACTGTTCTGTAAGAACCAAGTCTAACTGCTTGATCTGTGCATTATACATAATTAAATATAATAAAACTAATTTATATTGCATGTAAGTATTGAATCTATTAGAATTTGGAAATCACAGAATCATAGGATTTCCTGAGTTGGAAGGGACCCACAAGGATCATTGAAGTCCAACTCTGAACCTGCACAGGACAACCCCAAGAATCACACCATGTGCCTATATATCTCTATAGATTTTAGACACAGTAAAACTGTCTTAAAAATATTTTTTTATATATATATTTAATGTCATTCTGCTTGAAATTATTTCCCAACAATGCTCTTAGCACATGAAAAATTGCTGTTGTCAGGAAAGAGGTCTGTCCATGAGAGGAGATTGAGCTGTGTGTTTTAATCCTATATTGACAACTGAGCACTGGAATTTCCAGAAATAAAAGCATTTGTACAATCAATTTCCACCAACATTTAAATTAGCTGAAACTTTGACACTCTATGGCTTTGCAAGTGGAGTCTAATCTGCCTGTCCTTAGACCTGTATTTCTAACACCTCATATCACTCTGTGTTTTCATTTTCTGATGTTCCTTGGACAATTCTGAAGCAGCTTGAAAAAAGTTTTGCATTTAAGCCCTTCACTCTTTGACCACGGTCATTGCTAAAGACAGTGGTCAGGCCATTGGCTTAGGGCTTGGAGTGCAGGGGGCTGGCAGAGGGATTATTTTCTAATGTTTCTCCAGTGTTGGGAATTCAGCACTGAACTGAGAAGCCAGCAGTTCTGTTTGCAAAGGAATAAGCATGATGCTGAATGCAGTCACACCCTGGAAAGTAAAAGGTGTGCAACAAAAGGGTTAAAAATGTTTTGATTAAACACTTATCTTTAATAAGTTAACATGTTAATACTTACAGAAAAATTCTTGAATGTTACTAAGTCCAAAATTTGCTATGAATAATATTTCTTGAGGCAAAGTAAAAATTATAGTCAAAAGGCATTTTTTCCATTAAACACATTTAAATAGAAGTCACATTTTTCATTGTATACTTCGTGACCGCTTGACACTTCTTTAGAAAGTCATCCCTGTCTACACAGAGAGCTAATGCTGTGCTGTCAAAGCCAAATACAGTGATCCTAATCTGTGTTAAAGGTTTTATTACCGGAACTAAAAAATTATCAGTATTTCATGTACCAATGATTTCAGTGGGACTGTTTGTGAAGTCACAAACTGGTTGGTGTGTAAATACCATAATTTGGTTGACCATCTTCTATACTGCGGCCTGTGATAAGCTTCCATGAATCTGAAATGGTGTAGGACACAAATACAGTCTCCCTTCTCCTGTCTCTCTCAGGCCAGCTGTCTTCTCTCAGGCCATACTGATGAGACAGGCAAGGGAATGCCCACCCTGGAAATACTTCTAAGGGACCCTCACAGCTTCTGTTTTAGATTAGGTTTTGAATTTCTCATTAGCTGTGGAATGTTATCAGCATTTGGAGAGTTTATCATACGTGCCATATGGCACAGAAACTTAGTCAAATTTGAAAAGCTGAGGAGTGTTGTTTGAAACGGTACCAGAGTCCGCAATGTAACATTAAAAGAGCTGGTAAACAACATGAGTACTGACATGTTTGTAAGAAAAGCAGGTATATGCAGAACTCCTGTTTCTTCTGCAGGCACAGATGTAACAAGCTAAACACCTGGAACTCCAAGCCAGACAATTTCATACCAGAAATACAGTCAAGTGCTTTTTCAGTGAGTGCAATTAACCATTCAGAAAAAATAACTAGAGCTGTAATAATTTCTTGTAATAAGATTTTAGTAAAAGAATCAGTATCTTCACAAAGGAAATGTGACCCAAACATCACTTACCTTAATGGAGCTGTTGCCTCTGTAATGCAAAGGGGATGGCCACAGCTGATTCAGAGCAAAGGGCAGAGCTGAGCTTCCTACCACCCCTGTAATAATTTACTTTCTTTTTTCATTTAGGCATAACGGATTTCATTATTTTAATGGAAATAATATTTTCGTTTTACTTTATGAAGGTAGACATGCATATGCTCCTCTTAGTGCTTCTAAAACATACATGTTTTAATATTACAACCATTGCTAATTAGACACTTATTAGCATATCTCCCATATTTATTGCAATACTTGGGACATAAACTAGTGTCCATGTTCTAGGGAAATACTGGGTTTGTTCTTTGCTTATTTGGAAAAGAAAAACACAGTGGAAGAGCATAACATATCCAGTGATGTCAGAGCCATTGGTCCCGCAGAGTGCTCTTTAAGGGACTGGAAAAAAATGCTGGTTCTTGTCATACTCACACATGCAATACATGTTACATCAGGCAAACAAATCCTCATCCTTCAGTAGTGCATTTATGTTCTTCATAAAGTTTCACACTTGATTTAAAAGTTTCAAAACTCTTCATGATACAGATGGCTCAAACCCCATTGATAATTCAATGTCTGGTTAGTTCTAAAGTAGACCAAAGACCTGGTAATTGATGTCCTGTGAGATCTGAGAAAGCTTATGCACATGTTTGTAGATACACTTGTATTTGCTGTCAGTGTTCAAACATTTTCAGGAAACTGGATTGTGATTTGGAGCATATGTTTCTTGTTCCCTAATTGGTAATCAGGCCCACTGAGGGCCACATGCTGGCACAGAGTGAGGGCTGGAAGGTAAAACACTGATTGAGGATTATACTTGAGACATAGTTTGTTGAAGTGAACATCGATGTTGCTCAGATTAAGAAACAGAGGTGGATTTAAAAAGCAAAATAATCAAATCCTTGATAAATGAAATTGAAGTTTCCATCTAATGGGTTGATTTTGCAGTATTTCTGTAAACAGTACAACCACTTACATTTTAAACATAGAAAAAGTCAAAATGGCACAGATCTAATCAGTCAAAGCCACTCAAACTGATTTCAGTAGTCACTGATAACCATGTTGTGTGTATGGATCTGTAGAGCAAAATAAAAAATTCCTATATTTTCACAGAACCACAGAATATACTGAGTTGAAAGGGACACACAAGGATCATCAAGTTCAAACCTGAACAGGACCACTCCCAAGAGTCACACCATGTGTCTGAGAGTACAGTCCAAAAGTTTCTTGAACTCTGTCAGGTTTGGAGCTGTGACCACTTCCCTGAGGGGGCTCTTCCCCTTCCCTTCTCCCCCTCCCACCAGACATTACCTCTAATCTCACAGTTCTTTGTGATACAAACCCTGGAAGCTCAGAATAAACATTTCCATAACCTGCAATTTCCAAAAACACCTAATGGCAAAGATATCACAAAGCATGGCAAGCCTTGAACAGCAACTGTTATGAACAGGATCACAATCAGTGTCATTAAGGGAGAAGAGAAGGAATAAAGAAGAGCTCCATTTATACCCACAGTGTGAACCTTCCAACCCAACGGAAGGCATGTTTTGCAGGCAAACAGAGAGTGCCTTCCAGGATGCTCTGCAGAATCCAGTCATGGTGACAAAAATGTTTACAGAACAGTGATCTAGTAGAAAAATGTTTACAGCACTTTGCTGAAGAGAAAGAGGAAAGTCTTTCCACAAAAACTGCAGTCTTTCACACCTTGACACACACATGAATCAGTCAGATTTGTAATAGGCAAATTCTACGACATCAAAATTTCAAAGCCTCTGTGCTGCGCAGCTTGTAGGACCTAGGACCAGATTCACAGAGAGCAGTTTGGGTCCACATTCCCTGAACTTCTCATTCAGGTTCATCTATCTTTAATGAAAATTAATAATTTAATCTCCATGTTATGAACACATTATCTTCTTCAAAAGTTACCACTAGCCCATGGGTCAGATCAGAGTCTTTCATTTCATACTATATTAAGGCAGTAACAACGGTTCAGCTTTCAATATTATAAGAAATTTTTCCTCTATCATTATTGTTATTTTTCCTATCCTAAAAGTTGACAGCAATCGTTTGTGCTCTTATTATAAGCTATATCTTCATCTATGGCTTTTCTCATCATAATATGTGAAAGTGGCAAATATGATCTATAAGTAATAAGTATGGTATGAAATTTCACAAGGTCCTTATTTTGTGTTGCTATTCTTGTCATTGTTTATTTCTCTCTTTTTATTGTAGGAATATCTTTTATTTAGTGTGGGGCTTTTTTTCTTCACCTTTTCTTATTCTCTTTGATGACTGAAAGTATTCTGCTGCCTAAAATATAAAAATGCTCTGTGGTCTTTTCAAAACATTGATTTATGTTCAAACTTACTTCTTTTTATTTATTTTTTTTTCTGTTTATGTCCCTCTTTGGTTTTCAGTCATTGAAATGCTAGAGATTTAAGATGCATGTATGTACTTCTGAAATTAGTGTAACTGAGCAGAGTGTACACTGATCTTTACCCTGAAATGTGGTGAAGTTTGTGCCAATGACATTTCAGATCATGTCTCTGTTCTTGCCCTTAGAGGACAACACTTGCTTGCTCTTCCCAAAATACAAAGCTACTTCTGTACTTCCAGGTATATTTGTTTCCTTTTGCTTTCCTCTTGCTTGAAAATAAGTTCCCTTAAAATTCTTTGTGAGGGAAAACTCTGAGGAAGCCCAGCTGGCTGGCAGCCATGAGTCAGGGAAGCCTTGGATTCTCAGAATTAAGGGCAATCTGATTTCCTCTGCTAAACACACAGGAAGCTTTGGGTTCACAAAGAAAAGCTAGAAAGGAAGGAAGGAAGGAAGGAAGGAAGGAAGGAAGGAAGGAAGGAAGAAAGGAATTCAGAAGGAAGGAATTTGGAAGGAAGGAATTTGGAAGGAAGGAAGGAGGGAAGGAAGGAAGTGTAGGAAGTTTCTGCTGAAGTAAACATTTGGCCCCTTCTTGGCTTACCAGGCTAAATGTAAAGGAAGTTAATAAAGTTAGGAAACCAGAAACTTGTACCTCAGTCCTCTAAGTAAGCAGCCAGGAAAGCAAATGAGTTTCAGATAGAAGCCTGTGCGACATAATTCCACTTGCACACTAACCAGTGTTCATTAAGTTTGACTTAATACTACCTGAGACTTTTTATTTGTAGAGATTTCATTGATAATCACAGTTTCCTGACACCAAATTGTAAATAAAAATTAAATCTTAAGATATGCCAGCAAAAGGCATATCACTAAAATATTAGAGCAAACTAGAACCTGAATAGCTCAGCTAAGACCTTACTTTCAACAAGTATTTCTAAAACATAGTGACTTTTGGTGGAGTCTGAGATCTTGCAATCTACACAGAGCCAGGTGCAGGAACACAGGAGTAAATTATCTGCAGATGGCAACAGGGAGTGGGCTTGGGTACATATGCAAAACTAGCCAAATTTACAGCATCTCTATACTTATCTTTGTAATAATAAATGCAAAAATGTGCCAAATATGCAAAATGGATAAATACATAATTATACTAAGAGTGCTGGCAAACAAATACGGTTCTAAAGATTTTAAAGATTCACTCACTAAAAACCGGACCACATGAAGCCTTGAGACTTCACTTTATAGTACTTTTTCAAGCATCTCTTCAAACCACTAAGAAATACATGAAAAATGCAAGAACAGCTGAAGTGGATCAAAATAACGATAGCTACTGATTCAGAACAATAAGTGAAACGAGGCACCAGGGCCAAAACATACTCTGCATCACTGTTCAGTGCTTTTGTGGTAGAAAGTAACGTAAAAATAAAGAGAAAAATTTGGCCTGGCTTCCAATGAGTGGACAGGATCCTGAACGCAGAGGAGAGAAGAAATTTCCCAAGATCTCTGATTGTCATTCTAATAGAATAAAAGCATATTTCAAAGGACAGATTGTGTAGATGACACACTACAATTTGAAAAAAGCTTTGTGATTACAGAACACAGAGTTTTATTATCAGCCATCAAAGAAGAAACAAAGTCTGCACAGAATATTCGTCACTACACCTGCTACATTTATCACAGCACAACTTAGCTCTCTAATAGTGGTGGACATTAAGAAAAATAAGGATTAGTACAGATCTAAACCCTACTTGAGGAAGGCAGTATTTATTACATGTAACTGGAGATACCCTGTGTTACCCAGTCAAAAAGTATTCACTGTTGGTTGGTGGGTTTTGTCATGCATAACTAGAGAAACCATCCGCTGATTTCACAAACTGCCTTGTATTTGAGACTTTGTGGGTGCCACACCAGCTCCACCATGCACCTAGTGAATACTGAACCAGAAAGTGGAGAAAATCCTGCATATGAAGGTATGTATATCCATAATTTCATTTATGTGTATATTTACATTTACCTATGAATGATACTTAGACCATTGGACAGAGTGGTTTTCATAGGGAGTACATCCAAGCTCATATTATCAATGCAAAAATTCTGTAACAGATGTCAGGGAAAAGAAGCTATGTGTGAGTAGAATAGATAGAGTTGAGGGAAACTGAAGCATTTTTGCTAACATGAAGACATTTTTGTGCTTTAAAAGATTTTGGCTTAGCATTCAAAATACATGAGGGACTTATGAACCCATATGTGAGTTAATATACAGCAAGAAACAACACAGACTTTACATTTGGAGATAAGAAGCACAGAATCTGAACTTGGAAAATTCTGAAAGACATTCTTTACCCTCATTTCTAATCACTGTAGCAAATCATTGCTTTAATCTGGGAAGAATTATGCAGAAAGCAGTCACAGGTCTTCAACTTACACACAGACCACAAAACACTTCAGTATAATTTCAAGTGTTAGATGCTAACTTAAGGCACATTCTCCTGTCTGCCCCAAAAGAAAAGGGACAACATAAATTTAAGGATAAAATTGCAACAGAATTAACAAATAATTCTCAGATATGATGACTGATAGACAAATTCAGAGGTTATATATTGTTGTTTCCTTCTCTTTTACCATTCATTTAAGGTGACAAAAGATGACTTTCTAAGACATAAAGCCCTTCCTTCCCCCTTTTCTCCCCATCTTTCTTCAATCCTTTTTTCAAGTATTAACACATTTCTCCATTCCTTCCATAGCTCACAGTGTATGCATCCCCACACTTCCATGCAGGAAATATTTTACAGATATTAATAATCATACCATTGTCAACACACAAGAAGATAATGGTTATTCACCTTGATCACATGAGTAATCACAGTGACCACTAAACCAAATTGCATAAACAAAGCAAATTTGGCTCAAGATTTCATTGCTGATGGCTTTGTTAGTATTGTGAGCAGATCCTTATTGTAGCAGGCAGAACATTAAAATCTCCAAGCTGGGAGAGCTATTAAAGTTGTATAAACTCTGTAAGAGTAAGAATGGAGAGAGCATGAATAACCATCTTTACTGTTTTAGAACAGTGGGATCATGAAAATGCATAAGAGATTTTGCAGTATTTCATTCAGGCAGGATTGGACTGTTCACAAGATTTAACTGTAGACCTTAGGAGGGAACTATTTTCCATTTGTCTACAAAATAGCAATGCTGGTGATTTAATCAAGTGTTTTAAATGTCAGTGATCTTAATATAAAATATCCTTTATCCTCAGCTACCTTCCTGATGTAGAACTCACCCTTCCTCCTTGTACTTACCAGGGGTGCCTCCAGTTATGTGCCCAATTGTGTCTGATACTGAGAGAATCCTTTCACTGTCTTCCCAAAGCTCCTGCCTGTAATCATCACTAATTTTTACTGGTTATAGCAGTATTATAAAGGCTTGTGAGTCTCAAATCACAAATATATTCGAAATAAAAACTCGCTTTTGTACCTTCTCTGCTTCTCCCATTAGATTCATCCTTTGCCTCTCTGGCTCTGGGACTACTTGGGAATTAGCAGGTTCCCCAGGAATCTGACTTCAATGCAGGAAGAATTCTCGGTAAAAACATCCTTCTTCTATTTCTGTTGTGTTGATAAATAATGACAGAAATGGCAGTTCACAACCTATGTCTCTGAATTCAGCACTGAACTAGCAAAGGTTAAAAATTAACCAAACTGATGGACTGACCATTCAGCAAAACACAATTAAGGTATTACAGTGTTTTCACTATCATAGTTGATTTTTTAAATAAAATAGCACACAGGCAGAGATTTCAGAAATGTGAATTTTATTGAGATTTATTTCATAGAAAATTTAAATACAAGACATTAAATAGAAAATCTTGTCAAGAGGGACCTTGTGAAACTAAGTTCCAATCACTGAGCAATGTCTGATGGAACTGCTAATTAGATCACATATTTCTCCTTTGCTGTAGAACAAGGAATCACACCAATGATTCCACTTTTCATCTGCAGAACAAGTTTTCAATCCCTTTTGTAACTGGTTACTACAGTACAAGGTACAAATTCCTACTGATGCTGAACAGAAACATTTATGTATTTATAAGCTAATACATGCCTAGGGAAAAAAAGCCTCCAACTTTTAGTTTTCCAATATTTATCATCCATTGAAAAACAGATGGTAGGAGGTAAGCCAGGTTATCTCAGACTTCTTGTGATGGGTTCAGTGGCAGAGACCCAAACAGCCTCGTACACAGCAGAGTACCTATCCCACTGGCAGCCAGTTTTTCCCACTTAACTCCTTTTTTCTGCTTGGAGCCAATCCAGCCCAGTTCAGCTCTTTTGTAGGAACGGAGGACCCAGTATTGATTTCCCATTTAAACCAATCTTGCGTAAGCCCACCACTGCCTCCCTCGCTATGAATACGGGAGGCACTGGAGGAAACCAGCTGCAGCATTTTCAACACGCAGAATTGCTTCTTCGAGCGGGATGTGAGCTGAGTTCCAAATCAGAAAAATAAAAAGCGAAAATGGCAGTGTAGATAGGCTTTCTTTTCAAGTCTGATACGCATTCAGCACTGCCTTCCTAGAAAGGATTCTCAGAATACAGGGAATTTGCTTGTTAGAGCGAAAGAAGGAGATTCTTATTATAGGTTTCAGTGCAGTTGTCAGCCGAGATAACAAATCCTTGTACCAAAGTGGCCTTAGAACAGGGAGGCAATGAGGGCTTTCCTAAGAAAAAAATATCAAAATTGTGCACTGTGCTTTTTATGAAAGTTTGAAAATCTGTTGTAACTGTCTTTTCTGAGTGTTTATGGATTTAAGCTGAAGACTGCAGTGATGTTTGAGGATTCTCAGGCTCTGTGCCATGAAAGTTTTTTTCCAGATTCAGTTTTCCACAGGTGTCCACTGCAATCAGGGGGAAAAATACTTCCAGCACAGATATTTTTAGGGACTAGCAGTGAAGTCATGTTTTGAAAGATAAATAACGCTAATAACATTGATACAAACTTTCCAAAGTCCCTCAGCAATGAGTTTCAGATATCTAGGATGCAGTTGCTGAAAACTGGAACACAGTTTAGTAAAAAAATTGGCACTGCTTCCTCAAAGTATAACATAGAAATCAAATAAAATTTTGAATTGTGGATTGGAAGTCAGAGAGAGAATATTTGACCCCTACATGAAATTACCAAGCTAGCCTAAAAACTGTACTTTTTGAGATCTCACTTCAAAATGGCTTAGCAGCTCTCTGACCTAATTCACTCTCTCTGTTCTTAGCTGTTCACAGTCTCTAAAACGGGAATCTCTATCTGGAGTTTGTTGGGGACAAATTGTTGGAAGGTCTTGCATGGAAACAGGATGCCTTCTTCTTCTGGCAAATCTCTACAAAACACTCAAGAGTGTCTATCTCTAGACTCTGGAGAGTTCAGGCACTACTTGTTCCTGATTTTCATTGAGAAACAAGCCACCAAACCCAGGTCATGACTGGTCTTGTCTCATATAAACACCATCAGTGCAGTGAGATTAGTCCACTGTGATTCATACAGGCTGAAAGGACAATCTGCAGTGGCCTGATGGATGGAGCAATTTCAAACTGTACTTCATGGATGTAGGAAGCCAGAAACAACTGCAGTTTCCTGACCTGGCCTTTCAGGCTACGTGCAGCCTAATGAACAAGGTGTCAGGTGCTTCTACACAGAGATTTTGACTAATGGGGAGAAAAGACCAGTCTTTTCTTTTGTTTCATTTTGTTCTGTTTTGTTTTTTTGGGTTTTTTTTGTCCATACAGAAAGCAATTGGCAAAATGGAGTCCATTAGGATATTATGAAGCTTAGCTGTCAGCAGCTATATTTTTTGGCCAAGTGTTCTTTGTCAGAGAACTTTATGCAAGAAGATTTCCCAAGAGAAAGAAACTGAGAGTTAGGTGGATTATTTTCATGTAGTGGAATCAATAACCTGAGTTTCCTTGGTGAGTGGTCAGAAGAGCCAAATATTTGTAATTCTCAATTCTCAGGTATCTGCACCAGGGAATAATTAGCAGCCTAAGCTGCTGGTTTGATTGATGAGGCTGCTGAGTGATTATTTCTCCAATCTTCCCGAACTTCAATTCTCATAGACTAGGGTCAATGAAAAGAGTTAATTTTAGTTTCTCATATAATGATACTCAGATTCTATCTCTGTTTCATAATATATTTTATCTGCATTTTCAAAGATCAGATCTGGAGGCACTGTTGAAAAGGTAAAAGACTTTACAGGGATTTTCGTGGGAGTTTGCTGAATTTGTGGCATCTGGTAGATTTTAGGAAGAATGACAGAACAGGTTCTGCCTAGCAGGAAAAGTCTGAGCAGAAGGCAGTAGTAATATTTGGAGAGAATGCAAAAGCTGTGGAAGGAGAGACGAACATCAAACCTTTATTTGAGATGGAGTGCCCAGTGAGAGAGTGGAATAGGAACAAATGCCAACAGGAACAAACCAACCTTTTGCTTTTTAATGTAGTCATAAAAAACTTACATGTGGGTAAGAAATATTTTAAACAGTGCCTCAGATACAAAATGTCATTCACATCTACTGGGAAGAAGAAAAAAAAAAAAAAGAAAAAAAGACTGGTGCCTGGGGCTATGCTAATTCTTTAATGTGATGGCATTCCTGTTCAGAGAGCTCTGTAAGCTTTCCAGGCTGCCAAGCATGCTTGGCACCCATGTCTTCAAGAACTATTCCTGCAAGGTTCCTGAGTACATTTTCATTTTAATGGGTTCTTAAGTCAAGCATCTCTGGCAAAGCTTCCTAAAAAATGAGTGAGAGCTCATGCAAGGAACAATGACATTCTTTAATATTTACTGCACTAAAAATAACTTTTAAAAACCATATATGGTATACAGAATGTTGTCCTTGTTCAAAAGTGGCTGTTTTTAACAGCATTTGATGGATTCAGAGGGCTCTTGATAAGTACAGTTAATATATTTTCTCTATATATTCCTTCAGTACTAAAGAGCAAATTGCTTAATATGTAATCTTGAGTAAATGTTTCCCCAGTTACATTCACTCTCTCTTTCTGATATCCTTTATTCCTGACTGAGTGTTTTTCTCCTTTTAATATTCTCAGCAGGCTGGATTTATGAGCCTGTGAAAGCAAAGAATAGGAAGCATCTTCTGAAGCCAGCTGCACTGGTGAACTTATTGAATAGCTGACCGAGTCCTGAATGATAATTGTACAAATTGAAGAGCAAGAGAAACAAAATGAGACAAAATCACCTTCATTTTCCAAAAAACTTAGAAACTACCAACACTGAACTGAAAGAGAGACAGAAGAAGAAAATTAGGGAGAATGAACCCACAGTTTGTTTCATTTTTCATTCTAACATCATTTCAACCACAAAGAATGACAGTATAAATGATCAAACAACTGTTTGCTAATGCATTATAGATAGTCATACACAATATGGCAGCTTTATACTTGTATATTTACTCACCATGAATACAAAATATACTAAGAGTGACAGGTAATGTAGCCAAAGCTTCTATTCTCTGTAAGCATCTGTGTACTATGAATTATAAATGAGAATCTTGTGTCCAAAGGTAGCAAGTAATGTAGATAATGCCATCTGAGTAAATGAATAAATGTGAAACAGATGCTTTCTGCATTCAGGGTACACAGGTACAGCCAGAAAGCCACCAGTACAGATTATGGATGCTGGTGAGACAGCTGTTGTCTGCATCCAGTGCCAGGTGCGTTCCTACCTGGGCCACACTCAGCTGGTAAAAAAGGTTCTTACTCCTTTTTAACAAGTTTCCAGAAGGTCGAGGTATCTTCCTATGGACATTCCTCAGGTGCTTGGATTTCCCCAAGGCTTTCCTGAAAAATCAAATCAGCAACATTATTAGAAGAGCCCTTTATAAGAGCAGGTGAAATTGCCTGAATGGAAATTTTAGTCTAAAACAGTCAAAAAACCCATTATCTTTGCTTTTTATGTAAGTCTGTTCAGGTTTGACACTATTTTTTATCTGAACAAATAATTTTGCCTCAAGATGAGATTACATGGCTTAAAACATTACTGCTAGAAAGGCATTAAGAACTATTAAGAACTATTTTTTTTTTCATAGATGTAAATATACTTATTTTATAAGCAAAGAGACAGGAGCTTGGACTCAGGGTAGGGAACTGGAGCGTTCTTGTTGTCAGTACAGACAGCTCCCTCGGTACTTAAAAGGTAGGTTGAACTCCCCAGATAAAATATTAAACTAACAGTGCTGACAGATAGTTTTTACTTGTGAGATACAGCTACAGCTATTCTTTAAAGTTCAAATAAGTTCCTAGTGCAACCTGGGCTTATATTGCTCTTGCAACTGTTCCTTTTCTGCCTAGTGCTAGAGTTGTGCTGTGTCCACTTCCCTGTGTGCTGAAGATAAACTTATGTCCTTTTCAGTTGCAAAAAGAAAGCAAAAAAGGGTCTCAGACCCGTTTCCCTGCAGATTTGTCATTCATGAGTTAGTTATGTCATGGAGGGTGGGTAAAACAGTAGTTATCAAGTATGGAATGAAAGTCTATAGTAAAGCAATTTTAAGGAGAAAATGAACAAATGAAGTATTAAATATGGCTTTTTCTTGTTTAGTCTGTGTACCTTGAGTTATAGAAAACTCTCAAAACTAAAAAGTTCCAGGACCAATATCTGTACACAGTCTACTATGTAATTTCACTGCCTCTTGCATAACTGAGCATTTCAGAGATAGAAAGTACAACCAGAGATTCATGTAAAGTTTTGGAAAAGCCTAATGGATAACATACAGCCTCTCAGAATGTACTGAGATGGTATTTGAACCCTTAAGAGTATTTATCCAAAATTTCCAAGACTGTAATTGCAATAATTTCATAGTGTTCCCTTAGGAGTAAGTTCTTCTTCTTCCAGATCAAATATCCCTAGCTCTTCAAGCTTTTTGATGTAGGTGAGGTCAGTCAAGGGGTTTGCCTGACATTGCCAGATTTTGATTTCATTTTGAGGTCAGCCCTGAGTAACAGAGATGTTATCCTAAGATAAATTCTGCATTTCTACAGGTGGTGTAGAAAATTGAGCTTTGTAGTACAAAAGCAAAGACTAATACAGGTCCCAGTCTCTAATATCATTCTTTTTTCTTTATTTCCTTTGCATCTGTGAAAAGCCAGCATAAAACACCATCATTGTTCCAATCTGACATTTCTACATCCCAGTTTTTCACTGTTTGCAGAAGTTGAAATGACAGTACACCTTGTTTGGATGTGCGACAGTAAAATAGATGCAATCCAGCTGGGACAGGCAGACCATTCACTGTCTCTTAAATTACCTATTACTGCCATTGTGATATCTCAGTATTTTTAACCTAGTGAATAAAGAAAGTCCTTATGAGTTACCAGTTTAGACTTAAAAAGCAAGGAAAAGTCAAGCTATGCAACTTTGAAAGCCATAATTTTGCTTTCCAAACAGCATGATTTTATTTCGAATTATTGAATTTTAACCACAGAAATGTCAATAATTCACAGGTGGCTTGTTCCTATTTTCTCCATGTCCTTTCCTTTCTTTCAGTAAGTTGCCTTTGCATTTATTTCAGTGTAAAAGTTGGGGAAAAGTAAAAAGATACTCTGTAGGTTTTAAAAAGTTTGAGAAGTAATTTGCAAAGGGATGGTTTCTGGTAATGAAGGCTGCTACCTTTGCCCAGGTCTCTCAGTATGATAAAATTGTTTCAGAATCTTAATTACTGAATAATCAGATTCCCTTGGAAATGAAACCTCAACTTTTACTGAAATATGATATTCCTAAATTATATCAGAGCTGTAGTGCAGTCAAATCAACAATTACACTAAAAGAACTCTTGCAGTCTTCTATTTAGGATGAGACTCTATTATCTCAAAAGAATTAAAAAAGCATCTACGATGCACAGCCAATATGGAAACAATCATCCCATTGGCCTCTATTATCCAAATGGAAATGAGAAAACTTCCATTACATTTTGTAGTGATCCATGCCTTTCTCTTTTTAAGTCAATAAACTGTATCTTTCACTGTAGTAGTTTGTGCACATGTGCAAAAATGACCTTTTGCAATTTGGCTGCTGAGAGACATGCTGGGAGAGATGACATAGGAGTTGTAAAAAGAGATGCAAACCAGTTTTTTCTGCCAGGCATATCCTACCATGGAGTAATAAAATCAGGCCTGCAAAGCCTCATGTAATATTCTGTTGTTCTTTGTATTGAGACAGAATTCCCTTCCTAAATCAGTCACCCCTAATCAGTTTAATTGAGGCTGATGCTCAAACCACACAAAAATATTATGAAACCAAAGTCCCTCAAGTGGCTCTTGACCTCTGTGGAAGCGTGGTCCCCTCTATCACATCATATGACAACAGATAGCCTGTTCAAAAGACGCCTTGAAATGAACACAACATCACATGGATTAACAGAAGAGAGGGCATCGGGGGGGCGCTCAGCACTCGCTCTCTCTTCCAAAAAAAAAAAAAAAAGACTTCAGAAAAAGTACTTTGAAACTGGTAAAATAATCTTCTAAATAAACCACCAGTGGGGAATACTCACAGTCACTGAGGACAGCATGCTGTTCAGCGTATCAACAGAAATACATTTGGCCTGAGGCAATGCTCAGGGCAAACATATCCCAGATGGACTAGAGAGGCCCAAATACCTTCAGAGATGAAAATTTAATTAGAGGAAATGTCACTGTAGTGAACAAAAGAATTGCTTTAGTGATTTTTCATCATTGTTTACTACAAGTGAAGTATAGTTTTAAGTGTTAGGACAGGCTAAGTACAGGAGTGTTCTTAAGCACTGGAATGGATATGAAAGGAATGGATGTTGAAGGTCAAAGACAATTATCCGCACTTGAGGAGTGATCAAAAGGAGTAAACCATCAAATATTGACAGATAGCAATTTTTAATTGCTTCAGTGATGTCAAAAGGTGACAAAAGGTGTGCAAGTTGATGCTTTCAAGAAGGAAAAACCTGCCCTTAATTTTGTTGGTCGGGTTAGGGTTTTTCTTGCTTTGTTGTTGTTACTGTTGCTGTTGTGAGATCCCAATGATGATAAAAAGCTTCTGAAACACACAGTCATCCCTGAAAGTTGAGATGGCTCACTGCCTCTTTACCTTTTCGATAATCCATTGGATATTATTAATTCTGATTCTTGCACAAGTCAGGAGTGAAACTATTGAAAAAACAATATAGGAATTGTTGCAGCACAATCACAAGAAATCAGCCTCCTTAAATGAAAATATGTGAGTTCTTGCATGAGTTCTGAAAGCTGTTTGGGATAAATTAAAAGAAAATAAGGCATAGTAAACATTACTGAAAATCTGGCAAACTATAGCATGTTCTCCATTCAGATTTTACATCTTCAGGAGCAGAGCTGAGTTTTTGAGTATGTGAATTTTCCTATCTTTTTTCTCACTCAGCCTTCATTTTATGTTTTCTATGGAAATGTTTCCCCCATAGCAAAACAAAATAATCACTTTAACTGAAAGGATACACATAATTATTTTCCCATCACAGTACCAAAATAATTCTAATATAGCACTCTTTTTTTCTATTATGTAACAGGAACTACATGCTTTTATATGTGGCAAAAATAACTACAGAAATAGTAATTATTATCAAATATCTCTCACAGAGGCCATACCAATTTCAGTTGATTAATCTTGAGAAAATCAAGGAGATCTGTACATATAGACAACTGGAGAGTTGATTCATCAAAATGCGCCACAATCTAGGAAAAAAAAAAAAAAAAAAGAAAACATTACACGAGTATAATTATATACAATTATGTATAGATCAGTATACTTATTTGGTTAATAAAGTCAATAAAGTTGGTTAATAAAGTTATTATGACTTATCTTTATATTAGACCTTTGCTATTATTTATATTTGTGGTCTTTTCTAGATTCCTTGGATTTTACTGATGCTGTTGTGAATTTGTTCTTCTGACTCAGATACAACGATACATAGATGGATTATTTTTGTGTAGCAGGTACTAGGGAACTTGAAGTCTGCTGAAGATGCTCAGGAATCTTGACACCTATTTTGGGAGAGTTTGGGAGAGCTCACTTACGAAGTTTACTGGGTAACACGTGCCTTAACTTCAAGAGATTCATTTTGGTCTCTGGTGGTGCTATTGTTTATTATCACCTGTTACCCACATTTCTATATTCTAGCCCAAATAATCTCCCTAGATTTCCACTGGCTGGAGGCACTTTGCTTTTGCTGGCAGTCAGAAGTGGCTTTTTATTCTTCTGCATTGTCTTGTTAGTCCTTTCCCTTTCCCTCACCTGCTTCCATATTTTAATTTTTCTTTCTGTCTTTTTTTTTTTTAAACAGATACAGTTCTACACAAAGTTTAATCATATGTGCAGAAATTTGTTAGGCAGATGCCAAAGGACCTGCCCAAAGGCAAGCTATAAACACATTATTGTTTGAAACCTGTGATGGAGAGTCCAACCAGCCTCTGATTAGGCAATGTGCCATACTAAGCAGATATTAATGAATCTTGGCAACCAAATATGAGAAATCAGTTTGCTTGCCATCCTTTCTCCGTTACAGATGGTTATCTGGAAAACTGTCCAAACAACAGAAATATACCATATGTAAAACAAAGCCTCTCTTTTTATTTTCAGGTTCACAGACTATCATCTTAAGATTTCACAGAATGTATTATTTTTATACTTCAAGATGAGCAAATACATCAGTATCCAAATTCATCCAAATTATATATCACTGAAGAAACCAATACTATGTTTTATGGGGATGTGATCATATTATCTATGCTATGGAATTCTAGATTACCCACACAAATTCCATCTACAAACAGAAAGGACAAAATTCTTCTGTATCTGTATATCAACACCCATAAAATGGAAGGACTAAGGTCAATAATGTCAGTAAAAAGATATTTAAAGAAATATAGCACCAAGTAAATATAATACTGGAACACATTACAGAGATTCTGAAGAGGTATTAAAGACAAAGTAATGAAGCATAGACATCTATTTTTCTATTTTAGTCTTACCAAAAGGCTCCTGATAATAAATCCATCTTCAACTAAATGACAAATCTGAAGGGGAAACTAATTCTCAAGTATACAGCCTTCTTCCTCCACTGATTATCAACAGAGTAGATCACCCAGTAACTACACAGTAACTACAAAACTGAAGTCAGTATAATATGGGAGACAACACGTGAGACAAAAACCTCCTTAATCAGATGTAGGTGATGCTTTCTGTAGAGACACAGGAAACTTGAACATGGATAGAAAATACCTGTGTGTATTCCATATGTAATCTCTTAATGCATTTTTTACTAATTATTTTTCTGCAGAAAATCTTTCTGGAGTTATTTTCCAGACAACTGGACTACAACAGAGGAAAATAAATGCCTGAGAGCAAAACAAAAATTCATAAATAAGCAAAGGCTGACTTGTAAGTAAGAAAAACAGTTTGGAGATGCAAAACATTTCAATGGTTTTTTTACATAACTGTGGAGCTACTTGCATGATTTTTCAAAATATTCTGATGACTTATGCACTGCATGAACCATTTTGTGATGCTTCTGCTGACTGTGAGCAGCACCTCACTTCAAAGTATTTGATCTAAATTCATTAAGACCACAAATAGTGGTCTTAATTAAGAGCACAAATGGAGGAAGGTAACTACCCAGCAACTGCAAAATACCACTGAATGAGTGAAATTGCTCACATTTTGTACAAAGCAAAAAGAGGTGAAAGCCCAGTGCAATAGTTTGTGAGGCAACATGAGCAAGAATTTTATATTCCTGCCATAAGAGCCATATCCTAAAAAAACTTCTAAGTGCCAAAACCAGGATGTATGAGAACTTTTGGCATGTAAGTCTTCACTCAGAAATAAACCCACTCACCATCTGCATAAATCTGAAGGTAATAAAGCTTACTAGGTGCTCTCATCTAAATTTTTCACAGACCAAAATCCTTTACATTTATCTTTGAAAGAAAATTTCATGACTGACATTTTTCCTCTTATTCTCAGAGGAAAAGTATATTCTGAGCCCTAGCATACTCTTCAAAGACCATTAATGTGTTTTACCTAGTGTACACCTCCATCAACATGATAGGATTTTTATTTTGCTCTTAGCTTGTTGTTTGGTTTTGGTTTTTTTTTCATTCCAGGATAGGTCACCACGGGTATATTTTTACTTTATCAAGTAAAAGTATCTTTATCAATTTTACATGAAAAGAACACACACTCATCTACCATGAAATGTCTGCCATCTATTATTTTGGCTTTTACAGACTTTCAATTGGATAATTAAGCATTCAAGAAGTAGAAGCTTTTCATTATGAGAAGATACTTAAGAAAAGGGTTTTGGATTCATAAAGTTTTGCTTGTTTTTTTTTTTGTTTTTTTTTTTTGTTTTTTTTTTTATCTGCCATTTTAGAGGAGCAGAGCCTTGTATGGGGACAGGGAGGGGGGAACTATTACATGCAGCAGACAGTTTGCTCATTTGATATCATATACAGAATTCCACATGTGGGTTAACCAAATTTTATAATTTCCTCTAACATCTTACTTTTTTTAGAATGGTTTCTAGATTATATTTATGAGGTGAAGATTTTTCCTTTATGTATTTAGAGCTCAAATCTGTACATCCAGAGACATTGGAAACCTCCAGGTTCTGGGACTGTTCCCTAGGAGTGAGGACAAAACCATCTAATAAAGACAGTAGTGCTCAGATATGGAGAGTGAATAAATCTGATCTTAAGAGAAAGCTTAACAAACCCTACAAGAATAATTTATGCATAAATCCTTTAATATGAAATTCCCCTCAGCAGGTAACCCAAGCACTGACACTGGGGTGGACTGAAGAGCATTAACCCAGCTATTCCAAGTTAAACCAGAGAGCAAATAACTTCTTGCAGATAAGTCAGGGGACTGAGTTTTAGACACAGCTCTTCTGTGGCTTGTCTATGTGTCTTCCTTAACCCATGTGTTAACTTAAATATTTACATTTTGCAATCAGAAAGAGCTTTGGGAAGCTTAATTAGTATTTGTAAAGCAAGTTGACTTGCTCGAGCAGAAGATTCTACCAAAGTGCAAAGTATTATGTCATATCAAATAAACATAGTTTAACACAGACTGGATCAAAATTCAGTCCATAATTTGAAAATAAGCACTAACAGAAACCAGTAGATGAGTATCTCAAAAAAATCTACCAACCCATTGAAGAATCTCAACAGAACTTCTGATGTTCAGAAAGGGGACTAAAGATCCCAAGAATTACAGCCTGTAAGCCTGATGTTCATTTAAAAAATGGAAAGCATTAGAGTAGATTTAGAATTAATTTGTCATTGCAAACATACATGAAAAAGCAAAAAAAAAAAACCAAACCAAACCAAACCAACAAACAAACAAACAAACATGTAAGAACATAGAAATTCCAGAAATTCTGTATTAACAGAATACAGAATCTACCAAACATTTGGGTATTATTACAGTGTCTGATACAAAAATATGTGGCAAAAAATGGATCAATGGATTACACTACTTCGAGTTCTTACTAATGTTCTGATATTTTGTTACAAAGTTCTTAATTTCTTTGTATATTTTTATACTGTGCAATACAATAAGATTTCCTAGAAGAGAAAAAAAATCTCAGGTCTATCCTATTCAGCTGAACACATCAAGTAAAAGAAATTTTTTTGTAGACTGTACACACAAATCAAGTGTCCACTGCCAAATTTCAACGAGTCAGAAACAACCTCTTCATTCACTGAGGAAATATTAATAGCACATTATTGGACTTGCTGCTTTTCAGTGCTTTCGGCTTTTAATTTTGAGTGGACGTGGTTGAGTTTTACTGGAGATAGTTCACTTTTGCCTTTTGAACAAATACCTTCTAACAGGTTTTTATTTTCTTGTGTTTCACCGAATTCTTTCATCTCTCTGGCGCTCTCTTTTCTGCATGTCAGGATCTCAGCCTTTTTTTTGCTGCCAGTGACATCAAACTTTTTTTTTTTTCAGTCTCTGTTGTTGTCTTCTAATTTCTCTATTCACTTGATCTGCTGTACTCATTCGTGGCTACTTAAGTTTTGGATTGTTAATCTCTCTTTGATTTAGCCTTCAGTCCTGCTTTCCTGCCTTTCTTTCGTTCAATCAATCATCTCCAATATCCAGGACGAGCTTTTTCCTTCTCTTTAGCTCTTTTCTTTCTCCCTAGCACATTTGCTGACGTCTGAGCATTTTCCATCTCCCAAATAGCATTTAAATTTCTCTTTTTTTGCCCTACAGTACTGATAGAATTGAAATCTGTTATTCACGTCAGAAATGTATTGTTCTTTCAGTAGATTTATGCCACAGTTTCTGCAGCTTCATTTTTGAGACTACAAGTCTCAAGCATTTAGTAATCTAAATCAAAGTAGTACTTGAGTAAGTGTCCAACACGTAATCAAGCTGACTCCCAAAGACCCAGAATGCCCATGAGAGCCACCTCCACTCTCAAGAGAGACAGGCAGCATGCTCCCTATGGACAGCCCAGTTTTACTTTCAGCTTACTACCTTTCTCTCTCACTCTGGAGGGGTGTGGCATTCTCTAATTTCTTGATTTGATTCATTCCTCCTTTGTGGAAAGTCAAGAGAAATTAGAAGCCTTTTGTGAGAACCAATTTGACTTGGTGATCATCATGCTTAGAGACATTGTATGCATGCTTTCTATAAGTATCTCACATCTCTTTTTGGAAAGTTAAAATCTACCTCCACCAGGTGAAAGTAAAGTAGCATCTTCTCTGCAGAATATGACTGTTCTCTAGAGGAACTCACAAACAAAACACTCTGTCCTATTACATTTCCTAACTATTTGAACACTGTCATTTAAAAATGAGTGATGAATAAAACCCTCTATCCCATGAGCATGTTTCCTTTGCCAGACACAAATTTAAATTGATATTTTCTTTTGGTTTTAGAAAATAAAACTCATTCTGATCATATTACTTGGGTCCTTCACTGACAGTAGCGCACATAGCAGTGAATTTGAGTCCTTGCTTTTTACCTTGCCCTCAGGTATTTACATTATTTTTATCTTAATTTCCTTTCCCTCTCTTTCATCCTTAATCCATATTTATACAAATTTCCTTCAAAACTTCCCAGTGTCTTCATGTTGTCTCAGGTGTGTATCTTGTCAGGTCCATCACATGAATTACTTCCAACTTTCATTGCAAAAGGTGCCCACATAGTAAGGAGAAATTAATGATTTTATTTTTATTGCTTTTCCTAACTTTGGAGAAAGTAAATGGAAATACATACTTAAACGCATTCACGAGAGGCAGACTATCAGTCTCTATATGAATTCCTTGAAATTCATTTTATGTTTTCATTGTATGCTTCCAACATGGGATTAAGCTTTGACAAATGTAACTTCAACAGTTTACTTCTCCTAAAAAAAGATGATAGAAAAAAGTTGGATTATTTTGTTAACAGCATAGAAGTTATATGCTGAGACCATATGTGGTGTTTCTACTTGGGAATATGCAAAAATTCCTTGGTTTTAACTGACATCCATTCACACACACCATAAAACATTATTTTTTCTCTGTGAATATTGACTTGAACTAGTTGCTTATACAGACTTAGTGTTATTTGTCATATTTTATTTGTTTTGTAAGAAAATCATGGCAAAGCAAACATTCCTTGGTTGTGTGAATAACTGATTTTTCCCTTTGGCTCAAGACAAAAAGATATTTTGAACCAATCTGGCTTTTGCTCATTTTTAACGTTTTCTCTGTTCAGTATAAAAATTTTAAACATTCCTCACTTGTGTGGCCATGGCAGTTAGGGAAAAACAATGACATTTAACAATTAATCTGAAAATCTTAATACTTATGTGAATGAATAAGTGGGTGGGTGGCAAATCAGGCTTCTACAACCCACACCAGTGAATGGCAAATTGGAGTTAATGCAGGATTATTAAAGGGATACTGAGAAAACTACAGAGCTCTGACCTGTTCCTTTTATGGGGCTGAGCTGCTCTTTTAGGTTACAAAGATTATGTCAGCCATTAAACTTATGTTTTTTACATCAGAGAAGCACTTTCCAAGCTCTGTAAATACTATGGTTTGAGGCACAGGAAGGGTCGGAGTGGAGAAAGCAAATGAGAACCCTTAGAATTTCTTTGCTTTACAGGAAGTTTGGCAAATATAGGTCTGGACATTTGTGCTCAGCACCAATTTGTATGGATTTGATCACTTAGTCTACATTTAGTGTGTTCTTCTCGTGACTTATATTTTGGAAGTTAATTAACAGAGGTCAGAGCCCAAGGTAGCTCAAGGCTATATGAAAGATATATGAATAGCCTTTGGATATGAATATCTGTGAATTTTCATTTTACCCTGAATCTCCCAGACTATGAAATCCTCCTTGCTCAGGTAACATGAAAAAAGGCCTCCACTAGTCCTCCATTCTTCCACACTGGAAGAGTGAGTCACGTGACAAACAGGAACCTACAGAAAGCCCTGGAAAACTGAACCACTTTTCAGAACATTAATGATGACAACTCCAATTTGAAGGCACTGAAAACTAAATATTAAGGTAAGGAAGTTAATCTTTATTCACAGCATTCTCACAAATTAAAGGTTAAAAACAGGCAGTGCAAGCTCACTAGCAGTTGCCAGCTCATATTTAAAACATTGTCACATCAACTTATTCTTTTGAGATAATGTCACTACACTCACCCTATACACAAATGTTGCTTATTTCCCTTTGCCATTTATTCAGCTTTGTGGCAGTAATTAGCAGAGGGCTGTGATTGACTCAGAGAAAACTGAAGACATAAAACAAGAGCATGATGTGAAATGAAATTTCTATTATCCTATTTACCCCTTCCTCTTATATTTGACTATACAAATCAGAACTAGGAAGAAAAAGAGGGGAGGCTTTTTTTTAGATTCTTTATAATCTTTTCCTCTTTGTTTTAATTTTCCATTTCACATTCAAAGTTTTTTTGCCCTCTGTCCTTTTTCCGCTTGGTTGCCTCTGTTTACAGCAATTTTGTTCTGTCTAAATATTAGACTCTGAGTTCCCAAAGCTAGCTAAAAAGCTCTTAAACGTCCCTTGAAGCAACTCTTGCAGATTTCTGCATCCATTAGTTGTCCTGATACAACCATTTTTAGAGCGTTAGTGAAAGGATCAAGCTCAGAAAAATAATTTCAAGAAAGGTTATCATTATTTGTTTTGGTACTGGCTTAGCCCTATAAGCACAGCATAAGTAATTGATCCAGCATATTTTAGAAAGGAGTTCAGGAGGTCAAATGAGAAGGAACATGATATCAGATGTGCTATGTGACAATAACCTGCAAAACTAGCTTTATTCTCGGAGTTTTTAACAGGGAAGCTCACTTTGCAATTTAAGTTCAAACTGCTTCGAGTATGTACTTATCTCCTCTTTTGCTGCTTTTCCTGCCATCCCTAGGGCTTCCATGAAATGAAGCATTAAAAAAACCCCAACAAACTATGCAATTTACAGGAAACAAATGACTTGTGATTCATAGCCTGATATCCTGCTTCATACTTAATTGATTCCAGTTAAGCGTAGCAGGACAGTAGTATTCTGCATTTTATGACCTAACAGAAATGTCAGCCATCTGTTTGCACCTGCTGAAGTTGCTAAGGATGAGTATTACAAATCCTGTAAGCGTCTGGGCCTGGATTTCCAGAGCAAGAAACTGTTTTTGTTGATGACTGTCAACATGAAGGCATCAATAACAAATGCTAGAGATATATTGGAGAGGGAATGACCCACCCAATCCAAACCTCATGAACATTTTCATCTGTACTTAACCTTCAGAAGGACTGAATGGACATTTAGTTCTTGCAATTCTGCTGTTAAACTATGGTGAATGAACTAAAGTGTAGAGTCTGTATTACTTGGGACAGATGGGAAATTAGCATGTCATAAAATTCATAAAAAAGTGGTTGATGATGCTGTCTGCCTCAAGAAAATAATTACATAATGATTGCCTCCTTTGAGAATACCTAGAGTTCTCTGATTTACCTACTAGCAATATTTTTAGATGTTTGATATTCTTCAGGTAAAATGTTTTGTATTGTTAACCTATTCCTTTAAGAATTTTAATCCTTAGCTTTAAATTCGTAGGTGCTTTGTGTAACTAAGCAATAGCAAAATACAAGTTATGAATCTTGTTTCAAATATTTGCTCTAATTTAGAAGCTGATTATGTTCTTTCACTATTTCTTAAGATGGTTGAAAAGTTGTACAAAAATACCTTTTTCTTAATAGAGCTCATTGTTTCCATACAGCCTAAAAAGGTGGTGGTGTTCAGCAGATTCATTAAGACTTTTGCTTTTGTCTTTAGCAAGTCAGATACTGAACACTAAAAATAGGTGGTTAGAAAGCAGCAGTAATATATTTTCTGGGCTAAATAAAAAGCAAAACCCAAGTAATTAGGTACAATACTTGCTTCTTGCACCTGAAATGCCTGGAAAACTTTAGTATTCTTAATTATTTTAAAAATGTACATTCACAATGAAAATTTAAACATAAAATAATTCTTTTTGGAAACTATATACCACAACATTTTGGTTTGCTATCTGTTTCGGTGCATGTCTCCGATTTTTGGAGGAAGATCTAAATTGAGGCACATGTAGCAAGGTCTGACTCCATACAGTGGAGCAGACTCTTGGGTGTAAGGGTCCACAAGTTCACTCATCCTCTGGGAGAGCAAGATCTTGGCACACTCCCATGGGGCAGTTTAGACCCAACCATTTTATTGAAACAGGCTAATTCCAGAAGAGCTATTTTTCCCCCCTGGCCGCTTTTCACAGATGAGCTTTGAAGCTGCAGAGATGAAAGTCCATAATTTAGTTCACTGCAAATTTTGTTGGGTTGGTTCAAGTCAATCCCTTCTACAATTTAAACTACAGAAGCTAACTTCACAATGAAATAAATGATCGATGTTTATGGAGTTCTGTCTGGGTCTGCTGTCTACCAGCTGTGGGAAACTATCCAGTACCTGAGGGATTGTATATGCTGTTGAACTGAGATGGAGTGAATGAATCAGGACTTTCCTCTAGAATACATAAGATTCCTGTCCTTGTGCTAATGTTCAGATATTAAACTGCAGTCTAACAGTCTGATATGGTCTGGAATTATAAATACTGGCAATCCTGAGTTTAAGGACCCTGGTGCCTGAGAGGATTGTCATTAATATATTATGAATTGTTAGCAATAAAAAAAAAAAAAAAATCTACTTTTCTTTCTCTAAAAACTCTTCTTCTGTTGTGGGGTACCAAAGATGACAATTATATCTTTCAAATTATTCATAAAGCTAAATAACATAACACAGAAAAAGCAAGGTACCCAACATCTCTTTTGTGCAAGAAATTCAGTGTTAAAAGCTGCAATGAATTAAGTCATTCCCTTGAGAGTGATAAACCACAATATATTGAGGCGGTTCAATTACAGATAATCGTTACTGCAAAATAAACCTGGAGAAAAAAGATAAGGTTAATAATATAAGATCTATTTAAGACTTTCATTTTTATTTGGGGAATGAGGAAGTTCCCCTACAAATGTTCTCCTTTGGAAGGAGGGAGTTCAGGTCTCAGACAAGCCCTACAGGGGCTCTGGTGACACTTGCAATAGGCTGTCCTTGGATGCTAACTGTGAAAGCAGTAACAAATATCTACCTGCTTTACATCTGCCTACAACTATCCATCATTCTAACATAATATAATCAATTATTAGATGAATTCAAACAGCAACAAGCCATCAGAAAATCAGAAAATCAGGGATAAGGAAAGCTGGCTGGCTCAGGTCAGATGGCACAGCTGGAGATTACAGAGAGAGGAAAGGAGTTAAAGTATGCAAGGAAGAAACAAATATTTTGATCAGGTAAGCATGCCCTGCCACAACAGAGTCGGGGAGTCACTTTTCCTCTTCTTTCTCTGCTCCCTTTATAGTCAGATCTGGAATGCTGACAGATGTACTGGAAGGTGGGATAATCGTAGCTTGCTGGGTAGGACCAAAATGTCTTCTGTGCTTCCTTAACAGGACAAAAACCCAAGGATGATCTTTGGCAAAGCACAGGCCTGCCCCCACGTCATGAGGGCAAAGTCCCACAGAGGAGCTGAAACCAGTGGCGTTGCTGTGTGAGGTTCCTACCACACACTGTTCAATGTGCTCAAATTACAGCGTCCTTCTGTATCTACAGCTGTATCTGCACAGCCCACTGTGCTGAGAATGCCAGTCACAGTCCCTCCAGCGCTGGCCCCAGGCAGAAGGCAGAAGGGAGGAGGATACTTGTTGAGACCAACAGCATGATTCACGCTGTTGTGTTTCAGGATACTTTTTAAGACTAACAGCATGATTCACGCTGTTGTGTTTCAGGATACTTTTTAAGACCAACAGCATGATTCACGCTGTTGTGTTTCAGGATACATTCATCTGGGAAGTGCGGGGAGATTCTCAGCTGAGAGCTTCTCAGCTGAAAGAACGCTTTCCTGAAAATTCTTTTCTCTTAAAGCTCCCTGAAGTTCTCAGCTTCCCCAGGTATCTCTGATTCCCATGTTTACTCAGGACGCAGACAGACACCTTTCCCAGGCATAAAAGAGGGACTAACAGTGATATCACTTACAGTTGGGCATAACCACTACTGAGATGGAAGTTATAAACCACAAAACTCAGCTGGCAAAATGGCAAGTCAGAAGTGCTTATCTACACCAGTGCAGTCAAATTAAGTCAAAAAGGTGTAAAGAAACTGAAGATTTTGGCATTGTATTAGTGAAGACACTCCCTGATGACTTTTTTATGGAAGCAAACACTTTCTGCATGGGAGCAGTGGCTCTCAAGATATTTAAACTGCCCCATCTCTTTTCAAAAGGAGCCTGTGAGTATTCCCTTAGTTGCCTTGAAATCTGATAGGCACTGTAAGAATAAGGGGTCAGATTAATGATCCAAATATGCTGTCACTTACACTAAGGACTGTCCCAGCACAGTCACCTTAGACACACAGCTATATAAACACACATACACCTTTAAGCTTTCCTGAAGATTGACAGATTCTGTCAACTTTGCATACACAGATGACATTCAATCCATTATTCCCACCAGTTCCCAAAGCCTTCAGTCATTCAAGATTTATATCTCAGCTTGTTGATGGAATCCAATTTATTTCCAGCAAAGAAATACTGAACAAGGAAATTGGAGTTAAGCAGTGCACAGAAAAATGAACCGAACTCTTTGGAGAAAAGATTTTGTGCCATATTTGCATTTAACTGACAAAGTTCAAGAAAAGCCATTTCTATACCCATTTATTGGTACAATCAATGCAAGGATAGGCTGAAATAAGGAATACAGGATGTCTGTATGCATATCTTTCCATCATATCTATGCAATGATTACTCAAAGACCACCCTCATCTCACATCACACATCACACATTTTCAACAATTAGTGTTTTCAGGAAAAACAATTTGCAATTCAGGGAACTCCTCTGTAAGACATAACTGTATACAATTTTCTTGATGAACATTCTCATTGAATCTTGACAGCTCCAAAGAGTGAAACAGAATATTTTCTGGACCCATGGCTTTTGGAAGCTCAAATATTTTTAATATACTTTATAAATGGGAAGGGCATAAGAGACTGACTTAATTATAAGTTATTGATCAATTTGTTACAGAGAAACAACAAAGGATTTTTTTATTATTTATTTTATTTAAAAGCATTTCTTTGCCTCCTTTAGAAAGGGTTTAAAAGCAAGACTGCAATTCCTATGACTTCTTTTTTAATAATTTTTTTCTTTTTTCTTTTTTCTTTTTTTTTCTCCTAAGGGTGAGATGAACACTTAGCCTTTTTGTTTCCTGACAAGACTGTCTAGAGAGGTCATTTTTTTTTTTTCTGTGGTGAACATACAGATGTGTCACCTGTCATGGCATTGCTAGGTGACCTCTTATCATATCCAGATGCCACTAAGCTGCTCCACTGCCAGTCTCTCTCTGAATGTGACCCACAGCAGCAGTGATGAACATCATGAAGACTATACAGCTTATCAGACTGGGAATCAGCAAGTCACAGTTTCACTAATCTTTCATGTAGCGGAATAGATGTCAGAATTTTTACAGTGACTTTGATTCTCATTACCAGTTCAGCTACTTGCCATTACTCTAGAGATAGAAAGAGGAGAGTCTAAATAAAGTTTAATCCTTTGTAGGGCCCAACAGTAAGATCCTTCAGCTTATTAAAAAAAATTAATTCAGTTTTGCATATTCCATCTGTGTGTAACCCTTCTAAAGAGTTCTTAAGTAAAGGTCATTTTTAATTTCTTAACAATATTTCCCAGACCAGACTATTTAAGGATGACAGACTCCCCAATACTTAAAGCAAATGAATATATGCAATATATGTATGTCACTGAGTTTAAGCATTTGTATTAGATTTAAAACAAACAGGCAGCTTACTAACCAGATCAGTACAAAAGCAGTTTCTGTAATCGAGTTGGCACCAGTTCACAGAAAATATAATTTGAAAAGGTTCACATTTAAATGAAACTTGCTTTTCATGCTCAAATGTCATTCCAAACTGCAAGGATGAGGTATTAACCCTTCATTCACTTCTATTTAATAAAACCCAGCACTGAGCTTGAATAACCTTGACTGCATTTATGCACCGAAGTATAAAATTAAACAAAAAAACCCTGTATTATAATCACTTAATTCTAAGAAACCAACCACAAATACATGGATAAACTACAGTTAGCAGCTAAACTTATGCCCTTAGACTTCACTATGGGTGGGGCAACCTAATCCCTAACCTTTTCAATAACGTCTTTCGAAATGAGCCACTCACCCCTTTTCCAGATATGTTTTCCCCCACATTTCTGGAGCCAGACAGCTCAGGGCTGTCTGTCTCCCAAAAAAAGGTGCCAAAAACACCCTTTGGGGCAGCCAAGGCATCACCAGTCCTAGTGTCTGCTTTATGCACCTGAATGGAGGAGAGGCTTAAGCTCTCTTCCACTCATTTAGAGCTCTGCTCTAGACAATGCTGACAAAACTATTCCAAATACAGAGCTCCTCTATCTCATCACCATCCCGAGGGACTCAGCTAGTCCAAGGGAAAATGAGTACAAGAGGAATGCACAGGGAAGTCATATGTTAATTCACCTATCCCTACAGTCAGTCAGACCAGTGGAAAACTTGCAAACATATACAGGCATATAAAATGTGTGTAAGTAAGTACATACTCCATGAACACAGACATAGATCTACACATAGGCACGCATATAAGTATGTATGTATATATACATATATAAACAAACTCACACACACATTTGTGCCTGTGTCTGCACACACAATCTGATTTGCCTCAAATCCTATCTCTGTAAAAAACACAGAAAGAAAATGGAAAGTAGCTTCTGGTATATCTATATCTATGTAGATATATAGATATATACAGCACATTCATCTGTGCAGGAGGGTAAGAAACCCAGCATGATTTGCGACTTTACTTTCCCCTCTGCCCCGCAGCAACCTTGGTGTGTCATGAGCATTGAACTCAAAATCCATCAGGAAGAGTGGTCTGATACATGCCTCCTGATCACAGACAAAAGCAGCACAAATGAAGATACACAAAGCTTTATCCATGCAAATATGTTTGGAGAGTTAGAGGTACGTGGGCTGTCTGAGGGCTCTGTCTGTGATGGTCCTACATGATATCCCATGCTGGAGCTGAAGGGTTCTCACAGTTTCCTCAACACTCAGATTTATTATATGAGATGTACAAGCTGAATCAGTATGTTTCTAAAAGCACCAACCAATACTCTTTCAAGATAGTACTCTTCATTAGTGGAGCTTTTGAATTACTGAACGGATGTGTAACATTTAATTAGTCTTTATCTTTACAAGTAATAAAATTAGTACCTTTAGGTAAAAGGAGGCAGACTATGGCGTGCTGCTGGATAACAGCAGTTTTTGATTTTCTATTCAAACAGCTATCAAACATATTATAATTTTAGCTTCATTATTTGGCTAATTCACACTTCCTTAAAAGACACATGAGAGCAGGCTTATAAATATTGTAACAAAGAAATTTGGAGTCGACAAAAACAGAGGTTTTGAAGCTGACAGAAGAGCACAATACTTGTAAAAATACAGTTTGCATTAACTGTAAACTGTTTGGTGTTAGTTCCATTTAAATAGAAATATTCATGAACTTCTGATACTTTTGCAATTTACCTGTTGATCATTGATACACCATGTCTTTGTTTTGAATCATCTCCATTAGGGTCATATAGTTCTCAAATATAAGAGATCTCCTTCCAAAATTTATCAAACTTTTAGACTTTGTTAGCCAACCAGATTATAAAATGAAATAAAATTCACAAGAATAACATAAATTTGAGAGTTTCAAATTCAGTTCAAATAAACCATCAAGACTGGCTTCTCCCAAAGACATATGGATAATTATTTCTCAAACTATCATTGTAAAATTTGCTCTCTGAAAATCTAACTCAGATATCATATGAATTAGAGTGATGTCATTTACCACATGAAATATATTTTTTATTTACATCATTAAGCAAATGATCAGGAGGAACTCCTTGTTTAGTACCTGTATAGAAGTACTACTGGAGGGACTCCCAATGTGGTACTTTTTTTTTGTTTCAGAGGCACCCACGGCAGTCATGCCGATGCACTTCCTAGAGGTTCTGAGGATAAAATACAGAATAATTTCAGTTGACAAAATGCAACCAATTTACTTGGTTCTTGAGTTTAAAACTGTGACATACATAAATAGTACATAATCTAAATTAGATTGGGGAAATCTTCCTTTCTGTGACATTTCCCTAGAGCTGCACCACAGGTCACAAATACAAAAGCCAAAAGTATACTCTAAGACACAGATAAATACACATCCATACACACATTGCTATATGCCTTGGATCCAGCCATGCTAATTCCTAATTCTGACTGCAGGATTCTCCAGTGTTGTAATGATCAGACTGAATAAATGCAATTAATATCCACTTTATGCAACAGAATAAATTTGATCTTGTCTACCTCAACTTTTCCATCTAAACACCATTTGCCAAACTGAAAGTTTGTTTCATTGGACTAGTTGGTAGAGAATAAATACTACTTTTTAAAGTAATGTTACATGAATATTTTGTAACAATAAAAAAATGTTGCTAAAGAAATAACAGAACACTTATGTTTCCAGTATACTAAGACACCACATAGCAAACAAAAGAATTTCCAGAAAACCTTTCTGGTGACATATTGAGGTCATTGTGAATCTGTTTCTGGCAGTGCCAGGATAACATTTGCAAATTCTTAACTTATGGGTGTTGTGGAGAAAAAAAAAGACTGATCATATTAAATAATTTGTGTAGCTACTCAAGCTTATATAGGTAGTCCTCATAATACCCACTACTGCTTATCATTGCTGTTCATTTTTGAGTGCTTAGCTGACAAAAGTTCCCTCCACCATCCTGCTTACTGAAGAACAGTTTGAGTTTTCTCTCTAATATTGTGGGTTTTACTAGTGATCTTCCATTTTCTTTTTGGCAACTCTTAATCTCTCCACTTCCCTGTTTCCCTCAACTTTTAGTGCATCCCTTAAGGTTAATATTCACTGGGATAGTAGTAAAGCAGAGTGTATTGCTTCAGTTCCTTCAGGAAGAGAAACATTAGGACCACAAGCATGGAAAACATAATTATTTTGCTTTCTGTTTGGCATTGGACAGCTTTTGCACGTACATAGAAAATATCTCCAACCTCAACATAATTTAAAGATATTAAATGGGAATTATTCCCTGAACTCAGTATTTGTAAACATTTAAAATGTGAGACACAATTCTGTAATGCAGAGAAGGGTTTTAATCAGTATTTAGTATAAAAGGAACTTTTGTCAGCCTCATATGTAGTAAATAAAACGCATTTTAATTGAAAAGTGCATCTTAGGAGTATGACATTTCTTGACCTAAATGTAGAAATGTTATAAATGATAAAATTAAATTTCCTCTTTAAAAATCACTAATTGCTATAGTTCTAAGTGGTGGGACTTGTCTAAACAAAGCAAATAATTAGCGCTCAATGCCTGCATGACCTGGAAAAAATAAATAATGGTAATGACAGGTAAGAAGACACAAATAATACTGCACTGTTGACAGCGATCTGTCTACAGTGGTTTTTAATTTGTTTTAAAATAACGAGTTTACATTCTAAATAATAACAGCAAGCTTTTTCTTTGCATAGTGTGGAATGACTCTTAAAATGCAACAATGTATGGCACGAAAGAAGCCATCAGGATGAAAAGGAATTAATTTTCGCTGTCTCACTGTATTTACTGGGACAGCCTCCACAATTTATTCTGTTGGGTTTTTTTTTTCCTTTTCTGGGTTCTTCATTTATGAGTTCAGATCTTTCTAGCTGATGAAAAAAGAATGTATAAAAGGAACACTTCTGTTTAAACACAAAAGATCTTTTTCTAGCCTTTGGTCAATATCTGCAATAAACAACAGCTGGCATTTTTTTGACAGAGTTCAGTAAAGTTCCAATGTTACTAGGATTTGCTAGACAACATTTCTCTTACATTTACACCTGTGATAACTTATTTTTTAATCAATAGAGATGGCCAACAGACTAGTTTTGTTTTGTTGGGTTTTTTTTTTTCTTTTCTAGGAAGTCAGAAGATAGCAGAGAATATTTTAATATTAACAACATTCAAGATGTATAAATAAAATTTGACCCAGGTAAATGTCAAAAGAAATCTGAAAGTGGAAGCAAGATACAACTTCTATAAAGGTATATTGCAATCAGTATTATACCAATATTTTTTAGATTTTTTAAACTACTCTTTCTGTGAGAGCTATAGGTGTAGAGGAAGAAGTGATCACTTATTCCACGTTTGGTCAAGGTTTTATTATTGCTTTTCCAGTGTCCTTGTTCTCATAATTGGTTAAAGCATTCACAAACAAGAGCATTATTTCTAACTTTATATTGCATAAAGGAGACTAATATGGAAAAGTTTAATAAAAATGAAAATTGGTAAAGCAATTTACAACTGGAAAAGTGTGAGAATATTGGCTTCAAACATGCTGAACAAGTGTTAGCCAAAAGGATCTGAAGAAGTCTGCCTTTTTAGCAGAAATCTGCCTATTAGTTTAAATATGGCTCAAGTGCAGTGGAGATGAAAGAAAAGTTCTCATGAACAGAGAAGGCACAATGTAATTTTACGACTAATTATTAAAAAGAAGACATAGTTAGAAATATGATTGCTTGCTACCTTCACCTTAGGATCATTACTGCCAAGGTAGACTAATAACACAATTACTTTCAGAAGAAGTTCTTATTTTGCTGAATTAACAGAAACTGGTAGATGTACAATTTAATATGCAAATTGAAAAAGGGAGTTGTAGAATTCTGGCAAGAATTCCCCTTTTATTTGTGTGTGCTCATTATTTTAAAAGGAATCTAGATAAATTTCTTCAGCTTAACTAAATCTTCTTTCTTTCTTTCTATCAAGTAATGGCTTCTCATCGTAATTGCTACAAATTGAGATTTCCAAAATTGCTGAGGGGAGGTAAGTGTTCAATTCACTGTGAAAGCCAGAGGGAGAAGAGTGTGTTACACTGAATTTGAAACTACAATGTTCACCCTCACACTGTTAAATAAATGCCACCTGGATTTTAATAAACCCTTTTTATTAAAGGAAAGGACTTTTGAAATATTTTATATTAAAAAGAACATTCTTTGGATTTTTTGGTAAAAAGAAATTGCCATCTAAGAGGTTCAAATTCTTTTGGCAGTTCTTATACCTGAATCTGTCTGTTGAGGACTTTCAGTATTACAACATTACTTTAGAATGTTTTCGTAATATTTATATATATTAAAAAGAACTGAGGTATGGCATAATCTTTTTAATGTTATATGACACAGGAACCATATTGTGTTTCAGAACAGACTTCAGGTTCACTGGAAGCTACTTTTCCATTTAAAAGGTTTTTAAGCATTTTAAACTGTATTTTTACTATGTATTAGTGAAAAAAACAAAGCACATGAAATAGATTCACGGACATGTAATTATGCTGAGAGATGACTTTGGAGATCAAGAGTTGCTTCTACCTGAGATATGGCAGTCAGAATTTAATCCTTGCTTTCCCAACTGGAGATTTTTGTTCAAGCATTTAATTTCATTTTGTTCATTTAAAATCGGAGCAGATGCTGAAAGCTGAGTTTCCTACATTCCAGCTTGAATTATTAAGCACCCAAGCATAAGCACTCATTTCTTTTTCCCATTAGGAGAATACCTGTGGGTTTGACCTGAAGACCAGGCCTGAGGTCCATAATACCAGATGCTTCATTTTTTTTATATCTGCTGATACAGCATAATACCAAAACCTCTCTATGTGTCAAGATTATTAATGCAATGTCTGGAGATTGTTTTAAATGGCCTGCTGCCATTCCAACTGGTATTTTTATTGTTTGCTTTCCAAGAGAAAATGCTCTAGGAAAAAGTTACATAATTTCATACTTTCTCCTTAAGACCCAGATGTCCATTCCAGGTTACTGAGAGATGATACTCCTGGAAAACTCTACTGGAGGTAGGGAGGGACTTGCTTTCTCTCCTTGAGATCCACGGTGTAGTTGTTTTATAAAAGATAGCTGAAGGAAGAGGTCTGTTCTTTTTTCCAGAGGGACTGAGTTGTAGCCGGTTGCTCAGGAATCCTGAGGGGATTTTTTTACTCTTTACCTCTTTTAAGGTCATGCCTGCACAAACGTGTGGAAGCACATAGAGCAGAGTTGATGTTCTGGTTCTGCCTTATGTCCTTAAATGAAAATAGTTACTATTACTGCATTTGTGGGGAAGCTCAGTCTCAGATAAGGCATCTTTAAAAAGATGTAGCCACATGCTGTAAATCTGCTCAGTTTTCTACAAAGTTTTAATTAGATATGCCTAAAAGTCAACCTATCAATACCTGGGGATCCTTTTGATTAAAAAGGAGGCACCTAAGGAGGCCAGGTGTGTCCAGAGTTAGGCAGTAGCTGAGCTGGATGACAGTTAGAATTTAGGCATCTAAATTTCATCGTCAAGCATCAAGTTGCTTCTTTTCAAAAATGACTATGTGGACTAAGTCACCCTAGTTATACCAACAGAAAGAACTTTATGGAGTAGGCCCTCAACAATGAAACCTTCAATGTAGTGTCATTCATGAATTTCCCTGATTGGCATAGGTAAAGGCTAGAACCATTTCAGTCAAGGAGGACAGATATTCGATCTTACTCTACCAGGTAGAGGTGCAGTGCAATTTGTACTTCCAAAACTTTCAAGCACTGTAGCTCCCCCATGCCTGTCTCCAGGTGTGTGATACATATCCTACTGCCTTTCTGCAGACTCATCATCATGCACTTAATAGAAAAGTAATGAAGCTATGGGAATTAAAGAATGAAACTGATAATAATCCTAGATATCCATGGAGTTCTAATAGCGCTTAGCAACATCATGTATTTCATGATATTGTGGATATCTAGTGGATGGCTAATTTAAGATTTACTATCTGTTCTGAAAAACATTTCCAAGGTTTGCAGCTTTTCTGTAGCTACTATGCTTAGATATTTTTCCTTTTGCTTGTTTTTGGTATATAATTTACTTTTTCACTTCACTTCACTGATCCCTCTGAATGACCTGTCGCGTTACTGTTAGGGGAAAGAAAGGACGGACCACTCCCATTAGAGGTGAAGCAGGAATGGACATTTTATTGAGGGCACGTGGAACTTATATAAGCTTGGGATGGAGGGTTCTAGAACTTGGGAGGAGTCCTGGGCGGAGCTAGGGTGTAACGTGACACAAAAGGAAAGGAAGGGACGGGTTGTGACATACAAGGGAAAACCGGGGCGTGGCTAGCCCTTTAAGGTGGTGGTGCAATGCACCACCGGCTAGCCAGTGAGGAACTGGGGATACCATAACCAACCAAAACATTGTAACTAGCGGTACATGAACCAATCACAACAGTTGTACAGTACAAATGAAATACAAATGGAACAACAACTATTCTAACAGGGCAGGTACCTGTCCACACTACTAGAACAGTAAAACTTTTAAAACCTGTTAGTCCATACACCATCCCGATCGCCCCTCGCCAAATGTTGGTCCTCGCCTGTTCTTCTCGCTCCATTGTCCTCTAGATGTTCTAATGTGCTACCCGTACCCCAACGATGACCAAAATGACAATAGGTGCAAAACTCCTCTTTAAACTTTGTCCTAGTGTTTTCAGTTGTCCTGGGATCATGTCTTGGGAAACGAATATTATGGGACTATGTATTCTTAGGTGAGAAAGGCCTAGATCCTAGAAAACAGATCTTATTTAATAAGTGCAAAAATCTGAATTTCTGAAAATAACTCATGTTGCTGTAACTTTCAACAGTTGAACAGATATGTCTACAAGGATATCTACAAAGAGACCTCATCTCCCTCTCTGACCATTTTTCCTGCTGATTGACCATAAAATAGATTGAAATTGAAAGTTATAAGGCTTTGTTAGTGGTCATAGGACTGTATTATTACACTGCTTCTCTTCAAGCTAATTAGCCCTCCTTAAGTACTGTCCAAGTATAAATTACTGCAAATACTTTTTCCATATGAAAATATTAGTATGTACAATAAAAAAAGAATCACTCCAACATGCCCCTGAGTCTTCTTTTATATAAAAGCCTGTTTTGTTATAATCAAATTCAGGCTCCTTTTGCTGAGATCATATCTGTTACCTAAGTACGGCCAGGGAGTGCCAGCTACTTCATGTATTAGTAGCAATCTAAGAAGTAATGTTCTTGTCAGTAGGAACAGCAGCTCAATTCATCTTACTTTGCCCAATCACAGCCTTGTATAATAATGTTGTGCTCCCCCAGAGAGGAACAGAATGTTTCCTTTTGTCTTCATTTAGTGTTTGCCATTTCCCCTTTATAAATAATATGCCGCAGTTAGGAATCCTCATGCTGCTAAAATTAAAACATTGTCTTCCTTTTGGCATCCAGGGATCTGCAAGACAGCATGAAGAACTGGTGCAGGTGACCCTTTCCAACAAGAAAAAGTTGAAAGGCTGCAGTTTAGGCTTGGCTCCTAATTTGCCTTTTAACAAATGACACATTTGTCTTTTACCGCACACACACTGTTGTCTGCTCTGGTGATGTCCCTGCAATACCTGTGGGGAACCTACAGCCAGGGAAGAGGGGACTTTTCAATAATCTATCTTACCCTGAGTATGTAAAGCTGCAAAGAGGGCTGCTGCAACCCTGGCAGCCTCCAAGGAAATATTATTCATTATGTATTTACAGTTATTGGATTAAAACTTGGTAATATGCTCTGTTCAATTAATAATAATACAGAGCGGAATGAGCTATGAAATGCATTGGGCCTTTTAAAAGATCTAATATAAGGAAAGACAAGCAGTTTGTCCTAATGAATGCATCTAATTGGTGCACTTTATTATAAAACACTGGAACAGCATTTTTCACCAGGCAGTTCTATTTGTAACAGGCTGTCTCCAGCACGTCAGGGTGTAATAAATGTGCTACAGACTAGAACTGCTGATTAGTATTTCTGGAAGCCCGGGAAGTAAGTAGAACTTATTTGCCATTGCAGAAAGACCTTCCAAATCCTTATGGAGGGACCTGCAGCACTGTGATCCATTAGGGATATGCTTAGGTGATCAACCTTCTGGAGATCTCTTCCCACGGGATGTGTGTGCAGCTGTGGCACCTGAACAGCCAAAACAACTAAGAATTGCTGGTACTTTGTTGTACCCCTGGTGACTTCCACAGTACTGATATACAAAAGGGGCTTTCAATAAATAGTGTCTTCAACACAGCTTTTACAGCAATAGCTTGAGACAGATGCATGGTTTATGTATGACTGTAACTCACTGTCCACATCATCCTTTGTTCATTTTTGATGAATGTAAAGAAGAAGAAAGAAAAGATGCACATGCAAGATTTCTTTTGAGGTATAAGAAGAAACAAAAAGCCCTAGAGACACTTCTGAAAACACGCCTTAAAGCCTTAGAGGAAAACAGTCAACAGTCAATATTCCTTTGGCAGGACCCATATAGAGAATGACATGACAGCATTCAAGGAAAATAGTTTAGATAATATGAAATCTATGCAAAAATCAAATCTATGCTGAAGAAATAAAAGACTATGAAAGGAGTGAGCTTTGACCTGGAATTCTTTTGTTTCCACTCTCAATAGCTAAAAAGAAGCTTTTCAGGCCTTTATTTCCCAGAAAGTTGTACCAGTAAATTCAGTCAATTTTATTTTCACACTTTTGAAATAAAAGATACCAAAGAAAGCTTCCCTTGGAAAAATAAAGATCCTTTCAGGTGCAGAAGACACTTCAGTCCTTATATTAGGATGCCTTTCAGTCTCAGCAGTACCTTAATTTCCCTTGGTATTCACTGCTGAAAGACGCACCCTGTATTCCTTGCTGGGGCTGGCAGTCCATTAGCCTGAACCTGGGAACATCTCCCAACTTTATGATGTTATTCAGCCTAACAGCATTAATCTGCCTTAATACATTTTTCTATAATAAGATGGATCCACCCCATTACTTTTACTAATTTATGTGAAAGGCAGAGGCTTCCACACTGGTTGCTTGGGCACTGCCCTGGTATCTATAGTGTTCAAAAACATGCTGATTCTCTGTAATGTAAAAGAATAAATCATATAGCCATACAGTTATGACAGTATATTTACCTTCATTAGTACTCCTGTCCCTGAGAAAGGCAACTTTATGATGAGATAGTAGTACAAATGAGGTCATGGGTTACACATAAACACACTTTGTATATGTATTTCTGTTAGGGGCCTAAGACAGAATCACAGAATATGCTGAGTTGGAAGTGACCCACACGGATCATCGAGTCCAGCTCCTAGCCCTGCACAGGATCATTCCCAAGAGTCACACCACGTGCCTGAAACAGCAATGTTCAAATGAGGTAAAAGAAGAAAACAGGTCTCAACAAAACATAATTAGGCTACTACATCCCTTATTCTGTAACACAACATACACAGTCAAACTGATTGGCCTCAATCATTACATTTTCACACCAACCAATGCTGAGACTAAACCACAGGGAAGTAGAGTGGCAGTTCTGAAAGGCTCACACACCCCAGGACAGGGCTGTGTTGCCCGCTGCCAGTGGTACTGAGGCTTGTGTGTGTATGATGTACAGAATGGTCCAGGGTGTGACTGTTAACTCCTCCTCAGATTTTGGCTAATCGAGCTCATGCTAAAACCTGATGTTATTCTGAGAGCAGCAGCGTTAGGTCAAAGTGAGAGCACCAGCTAGGCACAACAGGTGATCAGAAAGTGCTGAAAGTCATTATTCAGCCAAAATCACCTGCAAACTGAAGTCTCCAGCAGCCACTATGTTTTGTCTGGCAGTTTTCTCAGAGTCCACTAACTTAGTACAAGATGAAGAGCATAAAACATCTAGCTGAAGATGTCCCTGCTCGTTGCAAAGAGTTGGACCAGATGACCTGTAAAGGTCTCTTTCAACCCAAACCATTCCGTGATTCTATGATCTTACCCAAAAAGCTTTTGAAGCTGAGGCTTTCCTACTTCCTGATGTGATACAGGAGATGCGTGCACCATGATGGAGTAGGAAGGATTAGCACTTTCACCGTTGGCTAGGCAACCAATTCTTTTCTTTTGCTCATAGGTGTATGATATTGAGAGTCATGGGTTTGCGAAATCTCATGAAATCTTATTCACTTGAATGGTAAGTTGAATAATGTGACAGACTAGTCTAGATAAAAGGTGATGAAGCCTCTGTTTGTCATGTTTATTATATTGCTTAGTAAGCTCAGGAAATAAAGTTGAAATCACAGAGTATGCTGGCCTGTAAATTTGAAAATCTGTATCACTCAGTCCTGGCTGCCCATTCTGATCTCAGGATAAATCAAAGTGTAATTGATGATATTACTAGAAAAATGGCAAAGGCTTATATATTTCACAGCATATTTATTGTATTCATGCTACCCCTTCCTGCTCAAGGGTGAGTGCTGTGGGAGTAATTATGTTGATTAAACAACTAACCCTGCAGAAGTGAGTATGCTGGCTTTGGGAGACTCTCTATAGTGTCTGGACCACTGTCTTCATTCTATTAACATAATTTTATATAATTCTATTAACAGAGTTTTATATGTTGGTGTTTCTGAATATTATTTTCCTTGTCTTTTACCTAACTGCCTATTACCTATTTTTCAGTGGTATTTGCTAATACTGATTCTGATCTGCATGTCACCAGGTGTCTGTGGTCTTCTGTTCTTCCACCTCAAGCCCTGTTTAGGGGCAGCAGCCAGGACATGGTATGACAGAAGGGTGAATTGGCCCTGGGGCATAGATTAAACTCCCAAACATTATTTAATACTGTTTCCCCTGTGCTCAGAGTAAGACAACCGCCCTTGCGGATGGTTTGGCATGAGAAACCCCTGAGGAATCACAATTTCACTAGGGAAATAAGTATTTCAAGAAATAAACTCTTCAGGATAATTCTGAAATTCTTTGGAGACTTCAAAGACATGACTGTACAACAGAAAGTGTATGGCCTTTTGACATTCAATAGACAGGAAGGAGAAGAGCAAACCAAATCCCACAAAACCAAGAACAAATACTTTCTCCTTAGTGCCTTTGATGACAGGATATAAAAGAAATTGTGAGTTTCCTTTTTAAAAACAGTGGTCCTAGTTAGGATTTCTTACACGCTGGAAACAATCTCCTTAATAGGTCATAAATAAATTACAGATATTCTACATACACAGTCAAAATACAAACATGATTTAGCTCAGCTTGATGGAAAATATTTGTGTATCTTTTAAATCAAACTCTGTCATCTAAAGGCATATTTTGCCCTGCATTTTCAATTGATTGAGCCTGAACTGAAATGTTCCCTTTTGGGTCAGAGGCTGGGATTGGCCTTTTAACTTGCTTTGCAAGAGCTTCCAGGCCTGAACTTTCTCAAGCATAAATGTCAATACAGTAGTCAAAGTGTTTGGCTTATTCCAGTTAAGACTTTTTTTTTTTTTTTGGTGTATTTCCATATATAGGATAACATTAATATTGATAAAAATAATCCCCAAGTTCTGTCTATTACTAGAATATGTGCTAACATACAAAATAAATAAAACATATTGAGGAGATTCCTCTACATGTTATCTCTGGAATACACACAGTACTGTAATTTCTTGGAACAAGTACATAATGCATAAATATTTCTGATGGTAGCTTATAAAAAGGACATGCATAGTGTATGATTATTACAAACTTTTTTTTCTATCTCTGAAAGATTAATGATAATTTTGTTTTCCTCAGTGTTCCTGAAGAACAGTATGGGGTGCCAAAAGATATCTGAAATACATACAGATAGGTCCAAGATAAAATGGAAAAATATATAATGGACAGAAATGAGAATTTTTCAGTAAATTATTATTAATATTATTTACATTTCAAATATTTTATTATCCTTTTGGTTTAAACTCAGTTTTGGGTTGTTTTTGCAGCAGAAACAGAGCCTGCACAAATCTTCTCTTGCTGAACAGGGGAAGAAATGAGGAAGAGAGCTGAGTGTGTGCTCAAATGTCCAAGTCTCTTGCAGTCATCATTTTACCCAAAAACAATTTAGTGAACTAACTGTACTCTTAAATTACTGCTCATTAAAATAGCACCATGAGTTTATAATGCACCAATTACTGTACATCAAACTGCTAAAATAACCACTTTGACTGATTTCCCTTTCCCTCAGTAAGAGACACAGGTACCCTTGTGTTTTGGGAAGTGACTTCTCCACATCCCAAGTCTCTTGTTTACTGAAATTGAGTAAATACATTGTAAAAGAACTGAAAGGTCTATTTCCTGGTAGATTACAGACCTTGAGTATTTGTAGGTTCATGGGTCTTTGCGTTCATTTTTTATAATATCTTTTCCTTATTAGGATTTTTTCCCATGATCCAAACATGGTCACTTTCATGAAGCTTTTTATTAAAGAATTTAAGCATTTAAAGACAAGAGTACAAATATGGTCTCTTCACAGAAGTAGTGAAAACAGAAAATAGTAAATATATTTAATAGCTAGTATATTTTTCTTTTAAAAAAGTGAAATCTGTATTACTATATCATCATACTATATGACTGTATGTGTGGGTTATTAGTCTGATTTTACAACTTTAGGCTGGCTAGAGTGCAGGGCTAAGGGAGCTTCCCTCTGTCCAGAATACTGGATATAGTTAAGTCCTGCCTGACAGACATCTTACTTTTACCAATATAATTTAAATAATTAATTTCCTTATGAATTATTATGCAAAAGAAAACTCAAATCCTAAATTTCCCTGTCCATTTTGGCACAATTTGGAGAGACGGAAAACATTCAATTGAAATTGTATGACTGTACATGTAGGGAGATAGTTTGATGTCTTTGAATCTGTGAAAAAATTACCATTTTCTGAGAATTTAATGGTGGTTAATAAATATGTACCTAAAACTGCTGCAAAATAGTCAAGCTTCTCACTACTGTCTTCATTAGGTGTGCTAAGGTTTGGTCACATTATAGCATTTCCCCTTTATGAGTCTGTAACCATTTCTGTAAAAACAAATGTCCGAATGCCAAGTGTTCAGATGGGGAATAACAGGCTATTTTCATCACACGTAGTTTAGTTTGGAACATAGAGGGGTTCCTCAGGAGAATATCAATGTCCAAACAGTTGAGTAGCGGGGATGTGAGCGAGTAAAGGGACGAAACAGCCAATATTGGTTTGTGCTGCCAGACTAATGGAACCCAAGGTACAGACACACCCCTAAATGCTGGCTTGGCACTATTTGATCGGTCACACTGGAGGCACATTTGCCCATAGAGAAGCCTGGTCTAAGCAGATGAATGTCATCACAGCAGTCAGCCTTTGTGCTAGGCTTCCAAATATACCTAGTGCTCCTGTCTGAAGCATGAGAGAGCTTTAAGTATCAACTTTGCCAGGCCTTGGTGGCAAATCTCCATATACTCACAATTGGAAAATATAGAACGCTACAAACTGATACAGAAATAAACCCCTGCCTTTCCTATATAGTTATCCATGAAATTGCTGAGAAGGTGACACTGCAGGTGTGCATGCTTCTGAATACACAGGTACCCTCTTATACCAGTCCAGCCCATATGTGTCTGAATGGCCATATAAATGCCAGAACCAAAAAGCAGATGCCTGAGCCTGCTTTGAAGCCAGTGGCCCTTTAGGGTTCAGACACTTTCAAAAAGTGCACATGTACTCAGGAAGGTTTTATGTGGCAGCCAGGCTCTTTTTGGTGGTGCCAAGCAACAGGAAAAGAGGCAAAATGGAGAAACCGAGGCACAGGACATTCTACCTGAATTTGAGGAATAACTTTACAGTGCAAATGACCAAGCACTAGAAAAGATTGCCAAGACTGTGGAGTCTCCCTCTCTGGAGATAAAGAACCGCCTGGAAGCAATCCTGTGCTGTGTACTCTGGAACATGGTTGAGCAGGGAGATTGGACCAGGTGACCCCTTCCAGCCTGACCCATCCTGTGACTCTGTGATCAAACCATCAAGTTCCTATATCACAAGCATAGAGCCCTATAGTTTCTAACACACTGGGAGTGTCCCTTCACTTAAACCATAACCCTCAGTGGGATTGTGATGGCTGCATCTAGCTTACTCTGGACTTTATGAGATGGATGGCAACAGGGTCTGGAATGGTGACCCAGACATCTTGCTGCTATGCAAATATGACTATAAGTCAATTATGTTACTCCATAAATAGTGGACAGCCCAGGGTCTGCTGAGTGATCCTGCACAGCAGCGGGCTGCATGCCAGGATCATCCCTCGACCAGGGACATCTCCCAAGATTAGCCCTTGAGGCTGAGAGAGTCTTTGCCATGACAGATTCTCTGTAAGTGATTAATAGCATGGTAAGCTTTGAAATCTTAGCTAAGTGATAGAAAAGATTGATTGTGCATACATAATCCTTTAGACATAAACCATTGACCATGTCTGAGACAAGGAGTGGATCCAGCTGCACCCAGACTCCTCTTTGAGAAGGAGTTTAGAAAGCAAGGGGGTCCTATCGGATCCTCATGACTCAATAGGAGGGTCTCCCTGACAGCTTTGTCTGAGCCCATCCTTCATGCGGTAAGGAACCAAGCGTGCCTTGCCATCAAATCTTGTCAAACCACTGCCACATTTACCACTGAACTTTGTTAACTCCCTCCTTTCTGTCAATAAAGTATATTATCTCTGTTATGAGTGAAGTGCATGATTCCATCCGTGACACAGTCTCACATTGTTTCTTAGGAGTTCAGAAACTGAAATAACCAGACTGTGTCTTCTTCAATTATTTATTTCTCATCTACAATCACTTCATCTCCAAGGATATGAATGTGATATTACTCAGCTGTTTGTTCCTCATAAACCATTTTACTACACTTAGGTATGTCAAATAAATATAGAAATCTGTAATAGGCTTATTAAAACAGGTCATTACAGTCGTCTTATTGCTCAAGATTGATAACAGGACAGAAAGATAATAAAACATGATGTTTCAAAAGTGAGCAATAAAAAAGTCACAAAAGAACAGAATAAAAATTTTATTATGCAGTGTCAGGAATGTAAATAGTTTCAAAAGTGATATTGCCAAGCCTTTAGGGACCCATCTCATGGTGCAGTTTCTTCTCAGAAAAAGTGAAAATAGAAATAACTTCACAGTGCAAACTGATAGTTTATAAAATAAGTACAGACAATATTCTGCTCAATAATCTATACTGAATTACAACAGCTTAAGTTTTGGACAGCAATTCTAAAAACATACTATAGAACCAAAATTTGTTCTATCACAGGAATATATAAAATTTGTTACTTTGGGAAGTCACATCCTGCCACTGTTAAAATTATTAGTACATCCATCTTTATTCTGAAAACCTGTGGGTTTTTTTTGTTGTTGTTGTTTTTTTTTTGTTTTGTTTTGTTTGTTGCTTGTTTTTCAGCTCAATGGAAGCAGTCCTTATTTATAAAAGTGACATACCTATTTTTTATTGCCTGTTTATGCTCCAAACTTTATTTATTTATTGTCTTCCCAGCACAAATATTTATGCACCAGATGATGACATTCTCTCTCAAGAATATCTTCACAAGGGAGTAGGAAATGCACTTCTTGAGAATATTTTGGAGAGCTGAGTGGAGTCACCTAACTGCTGCATGTCTGTGACCTTTCTGGTTCCTGTATATATTCCAGCAAAAGTAAATCTGGAATTGAATGAAAATTCAAATGGAAAGGCTCTCCTGTATCGGGGGGGG
>JAWWEW010000131.1:7911116-7951817 GCA_035583185.1 Anabacerthia variegaticeps | reverse complement strand
ATGCACAAGATGATGACATTCTGTTTCAAGAATATCTTCACAAGAGGGTAGCAAATACACTTCTTGGGAATATTTTGGAGACCTGAATGCAGATACTTAACTGCTGCATGTCTGTGACCTCTCTGGTACCTGCATATGTGTTCCAGGAAAAATGCATCGGGAATTAAATGAAAATTCCAGCGAAAAGGATCTTCCGTATCCTTCCCCCCAGCCCTTTCCCCTCTTCCCCTCACCCTTTTAATTTAGTATCTAAATTCCATTTGCTTTGTGTTTTAGTCATATTATGTGGAAGTCTGGTCCTAATGCAACAGTCAATGCTGCCATTGTATTTCTAATATTTTCCATGTTTTTCACATTCCCCTATATGCAACAAATAAGTAAGTGAATTAGATTTGAGGTTTAACACGTATATTCTACATCATCAGTAATAACAGACCAATTGAACTGTCTTTTTTTGGCTGCTAAGCTGAATAATTGAGTTTTGAAAATTTCTGCGTTAAAAATTAACTTTTAGTGAAAATGCACTTTAATTTAGTCAACAAATAATATCTTGTAGCAACTAAAATCAATTTTGACATTTTGAAACTGTGTCAAGATTTCTGAAGAAAAACTGGAATTATTTTGCAAAAGAATATTATTGCAATGTGTGTTGTTTTTTCTGCTAACCCTGACGTCTTGCTTTCCTGACCATACATAAGAATTACTAGAGCCAAAATGGTTGCTCCATAACAATTCCTACAAATGCAAAGCAATTTGAAAGCTGCCATTTCATAATATCTATATATAAGACTCTATATTCTACTTTGTCCTCAGAGATTAAACTTCATCATTTGAAACAGGGAGGAAATCATTCAACTTCCCAGAACCTGCTATGATGGAGTACTAAATATCTCCTAAAAAGTGAGCAGTGTTCCAATCTGATGCTGAGTGAGTTGCTTTAAAACAAGTTTTGTTTTACTGATCTTTGGTTTATGATATCTGGTTGAAAGATGACATATTGTTGGAAGTAGTGATGCATAAGCTCCACATATGTATCAGGAAGTAATAATGATTGTGGAAAGAGTGGGAATTTTGGCTCAAGACAGTAAGTCTTCTGATTAATTAAAAAGGGGAGAAATATATTCTCTGACAAGGTAGGAATTTAGGGCGCATTTTATCACTCAGGAGCCCACACTTTGCAGGATTACACAAATACCAATTCTGCAGCTGTTACTCATCATTTTTTGCAGATACTAGATAAATCTAAAGCAGAGTCTCACCGTCTTAATTTTTTCCTAAGTCCTAGGCCTTCAATTTTTCATCTTGACAATGTTTCTTTAGAGAAATGATACAGTATAAACACACCTTCTGAAGGAACTAAGAGAGACAAATACTGAGAAGTACCACAGAATTCCTACATTCTTGCCTGGACAGAGCACATCCCACAAATAAGAGGGAAGGTCAGCTTTCATCTCTTGGATTTTCCAAGTGTCCCTGCTCTGAGAAGCAAAGGAGCCAATGGCAGGAGCAGTGGAGGTGAGCGAGTCACTGTCACTTAAAATAGAAGGGAGATGGACCCAAAGTTTTTAAACAGATATTATAACCATTTTCTTGTTTTGTATGACTATAATTCAGGCATGCCTGATGTTTTACCAGAACATATTACCCTTTATCTGTTAATTTCAGAGTTCTGTACACATTAAAAGTGCAATTAATAGAATATGTACCAAGCAATTAGATGACTTGTTGTGACCTTTCAATTTACACTGTGACAAAGACATGCACTTGGAATTCACTAGTAGACCATTTTCTGGCATTCACACAGCCAGTTTAATGGAGCTTGGCAATATTTAAATCAAAAGAGGAAAGATGAACGCTAATTAAGGCCAATATACTAATGCTCAAATAATTTGTATTAATAGAAATTAAAAAGAAAGGGGCAAAAAGAATCGGTATTACTGGGAGTGAACACATTTTTCTCTACTAATTTAAACACCACTATGGGATAATTTCCGTGTTGGCTTGTGCTCATATTGCATGACTTTTATTAACATGAATAGGACCACTGAATTTATCTAGTGTAGATTGGGAAAATGTACCACATTATGTTTGAAAAAAAACCCAAACAACAACATAGGTTCTCACTGCATATTTAAATATCTGAAACACACAGTTAAAACCCTCCCAAATCTTTGCATGGTTCCCTGATGTGCTAAATACTGTATTCAAGGTTGAAAAGGTCCTCAACTAAGGAGCAAATTGTCATTTTCAGAAGAAGGTGGTCTTTTGCACAAAAGCCTTCTCTTTCCTAAACTCCATCAGCACTGCACCCCCACAGGCACAGCGAGTGCAGGACTGATGTGCTGGTGATGTAGCCTCAGTCCACAGGGTCCCTGGGTGCTCTGGGGCTGCCAACTGGCTAAGCATGAATCCTGCACCAGGAGCAGTTTGGTCCTCTGCCCATCACCAGACAGGGAAGGGACCTTCCACTGTGCTTCTCCTCTTCACCCTCACCAAAACAAGGGACAACTTCAAAAGAGTCAGTTTGCTTCCATGGTTCATCTTACCAGGAAATTATAAAAAATGAGCATTTTGGTTTGTTACAGTATGGTACCCTCTTCCAAAATTCTTATACCTGCTTAACAGTTGGTTTAATCAAAACATTTCATTATCAAGTTTACAAACACAGGTATATTGAAAATGTCTGTGCTGTATCCCACTCTCTGATGAGTATACAAAAAAAATGTTTCTAATTCTGCTAATTTTATTTGCAGTCAGATGTTCTTTTCTGAACTAATTTGGAAAATGAATTACTACAAAGATAGCAGCAATAGTGGTAGAATGAAGTAATGTGACAATTATCACAGCTTCTTCCAGACAAGCCTCCACTTTGCCAAATACAGATGAAAATCATGGTTAACTGAACAACTGAGATAAGTTTCTATAACAATTTACATTGAGAATTCACCATCTAATTTTCAGTCTCAGAATTTCAATGACATTTGTTTTTCTTCTTGTAGTCTCTACACAAATCAGCCTACCTCTAAGGACATGCATTTGCTAAAAAGTAATTTTCTTTCTTCTCAAAAATACCTTTTTCCAATGAATATGATTCAGTATTAGTAAGGCAAATTTTGGTAAAAAAAAAAGTTCCAGTGTTATTTTACAGGCCAAGATTTTAATGATAATCTTCTGTAACCAAAGTCGTGTTTTGAAAGCAGATTTACTACCATGTGTGATTTATTAAGGACAGCAGAGTCTTACTTCAAAAACCATCACTGAACCATGTAGTGAAAGGAAGAAGCACTTCCATTTTTATGCATTCTGTCTCTCTTGAGTTCACTTAGGGCTCGATTATGCAAGTCAGTGACAAAGATGCCCCTTGACTCCCGTGTTACAAAATTCAGCCTTCTTGAATTTCCTGTTTATATTTCTAACCTAGTTGGTATTCCTGTCATGCGCCTGCGAACATTTCCAGGACTGCCTGAATGCTTTCAAGAAGGAGGTTGTTGTTCTTTTAGGATCATCAAACAATCATGAGTGTATCATGAATCAAGATGGAAAACATGAGGAGAATGTTCTCCTGAAAGATAAGAAAACACGTAACTTCTGCAGTGCAAGTCAAATGATTCATCCCAAAAAGGAGCATCATTTTTCTAATGCTGGAATGGCAGCCTGCAGATTTCCATATCGCAGTCCTGGTTTTCACTGAACTTTGACCGACTCAGGACAGCATGAAGTGTTTTTCTTTTATGGATAAGGTCAAGGAAAATATTTCTTGTCATCTGCTTAAATAAAAAGATCTCTTTCCAGACAGATCATCTGTCTTTCAAGAGAATATTCCAAAAGCCAATCCAGTTGGAATTTCACTGATTGCACTATGATATTTATCTGAATCTGTTTAATAGTGTGTTCTGGAAGGTAAAGCTCACATGCTGAAGAGTTAGGATAAGGGCAGGATAGCGAGAAGACAAGGAAACAGTAGTAATTACTATTTTCTTCTAGGATCTATATTTGCCATCTCTGTCTTGAGGAGTTTCATACAAGGTTATCTAATTGTACTGTTTGAAGTATAGTTTGTTCTTTATTAATCTTCCTTTTTTCCCCTATGAAATATTTAAATTTAAGTTGTCCAAATAATTAATCTGGTAGTCAGGTGCCAAAAATTTTTTAAGGATTGTAAATTCTTTTATCCTACAATATTACCCACCCACCGCTGGGGCAAAAAAATGTTTCCCCTATCTTGGTCAAATATGTAATTTTGTTCATACATTAACCCTTTAAATGCTTTCAAAGTTACGTTTCTCTTTTCAATTATTAAATCAAAATCTAACATTAGATTAAGAATACTAGTATTGCAAATTTCAAAGGTGAAAAAATTATTTGACATTCTTATCTTCCTTTTGGATAAAACAGAGTGGACTCCTAAAAGAATCAAGAGCAAAACAAAACAAAAAAAAAGAAACTCTAAAAAGCCTTAAGAAACAGCAACAATGAAAAGAATTCTATTTGCTTGGTCTACATTGTAACAGTCTGCAGCTATTTAAAGAAGGTTTCAGAGATGGTGGTAATACAATGTTGTGCTTATCTATTATGCAGAAGAGCATCTGCTGTCTGAAAGCAACAAATACAATGAGGTTTAGTTGCAAAAATAGCTGAGCTAGGCATTACAGAATCATCTCCTTGATAAGACATAGTGAGATGCTAGAGTAGATTCCAGGGGACTTATTCCTGGGACATTTTGGAACCTCTGATATTGAAGATTTATAAAATGAAGCTAGATAAGCATCTTTCAGTAGTCTGTCTCTTCAGGTAATCATAGAATCACAGAACGGCAAAGGACCTTAAAGATCTAGTTCCAACCAGCCTGCCATGAGTAGGGACACCTTCCACTAGATCAGGTTGCTCAGGGTCCCATTCAATCTGGCCTTTAACACTTGCACGGATGGGGCATCCACAGCTTCTCCAGGGAACCTCAACTTCCTCACAGTAAAAAATTCCTTCCTAATATCGAATCTAAACCTACTCTCTTTCAGTTTGAATCCATTCGCCCTTGTCCTGGGACTCCATGCTCTTGTAAATGGTCTCTCCCCATCTTTCTTGTAGGCTCCTTTCAGACACTGGAAGGTTGCAATTAGGTCACCCCAAAGGCTCCTCTTTTCCAGGCTGAATAAACTCCATTCTTTTAGCCTTTCCTCATTGGAGAGGTGCTCCAGTCCCCTGGATTAGCTGACCCCATGGCAGCCCCTGCAGCTCTATCTTGCACTAAGATTTCTATGAAGCAGAAGGAGTTGCCACTAGCCAAGACAGGTTATTATCTGAAAGTTTTCAAATAATTAGAAATGCTTTAAATGTTCTTTTTAGAGCACCTAGAAAAATTTTGAAGTTTTTAGAAATACAGCTCTATGTCAGACTTATTCTTCTCATTTTAATAATTGTTCATAAGATTTTGAAGGTAAGAGGGAAGAAGTTCAATAGTACCTCTGGATTTTTTTTTTTTTCATCTGGAGCTTTTCTGTTATTTCAGGGTTTGTGTTCCCTTTGTATTTTGCTATTAAGTATCCTTTTTTATCTAATCCTCTGCTCTGCAGTTAATTGTATTTCCAAAACTTGAATTTTTGTCAGACATTTAAATGAACGTTAAAAATTCACACAAAAAAACCAACCAAACAAAAAACCTCAACAACAACAGCAAAAAAAACCCTCTTAAAACAGTAGCCAAAACCTTTAACTCCTTGGGTACACTCATACTTTCTCTAGTTTATCATAGGGTTAGGGACATCTTTTTGCCTGCTCTTAAACTGCTACAGCGTGGTGGAGTGCTCCCTTTTTGTTCCTCCTCAGCCACGTGGTCCCAGAGATGTCCCAAGAAAGAGGCACACACAGAGCGCAGGAGGGGAAGCAGAGAGAGAGAGTTTATTCACATGGTCAGTGGTATTTAAGGGGCTTTAGGGGATCTGGGAAGAAGAAAGGTAACTCAAGAAAAAAAAACCAAACATAAAGAGTCCATTTTACAATACAGTAAAAGCCTCAGTTTTTAAGGCATTATGGCTGGTTTCTTCATTTTCTTCAGACACCCATTACTACATTAAACTATGTCATTGGTGCTTTAAATATGCTCAGTGCAAGTCTCCAACCTGGCTCGTACTACAATATTTTGTTTTTAAAAATGCAATGTATCATACATTCCCAGTCTTTGATGGGAAACATTTTTTATGACATTTGAAACAGACTCATGAGGCAAGCACAGAAATTATCAAGCCTTTTTTTGTGATTCTGTAAATTCTCAGTATTTTGTGTTTGCTTGCTATTTGGGCAAAGAAATGACTGGAGCCAGCAACACAGCCCATAGCGTGGGTAGTGATGCAGGGAAGACAACACAGACAGGCAGAACAAGGTACACAACCTGCAAGCAGCTCCCTGCCAGCTCACATCCAACACACCCTGCAGAAGATGGCTCGGGAGGAGCGGAGTGTGGCGTTCGCTCATCACCGCGGTGAGTGAGTTCCCCACCTCACCTCTCCTGCTTCCCGCGGGGCTCCCCCCACCTGCAAGGCATTTGAGGAGCATCCCCAAGGCACTGTGCAGCCAGCTGTCAGACTGCTCTGAGCTAAAGCACTGTGGCCATCCATGCCCTGCTCCACAGCCCCTGCGCAGCCCGCTATGTCTAACTCATCCACCTTGGTGCTGCTGCAACAGCAGTGGGCGCAGACAGAGGGGAAGCAGTTCGTGGGGTGCAGAGATGCCCCACAAAGGCACAGGACATAGGGATGTGCCACAGCAGCCCAGCCCTTGGGCAGACTGGGTCAGCACACAAACAAGTCATCACAGAAAGGCGTAAGAATCGATTTTGGCTCTGTTGACCCTTTTTTTTTTAAGAAAACTAGCCAGGTGTTGATCTTATTGTTCTGCCAATTTACAAAGCTGGATGGAGGAACCAGCTGAGATCTCTCAGCCAGAAAGCCACATTGGCAACATTTGGCACCTACTGCTGGCCAACCGCTGGTACAGGGAGCACTCTTGAACTTATGAGAGGGGGCCTGATTGCAGTAAGCAGCTCTGAGACAACCCTACAATGCATCGAGAGGTGTCTGGTCCTACAAACCCTCAAGGTCAACTGAGAGGAAAAGATAACTCTTTTTCTCTCTGCAAGTTTGAATGTCCATTTTATCCTTTTTCTCTAGACACCATCCCCTTGTTAAATTATTCATAAATATTTATGATTTCTACTGTTCTTCCTTCATTTCTGAATGCACGCATACAAGGCATTTGGCTGTGTATCCAGCAGTTCCAAGTCTGATTTTAATTCTGCTGCTGCCACGTGAATGTTGTTACTGATGGCATCCCATGGAAGTCACTCTTTCTACTGTCACCTTTCAAAAGGATTGGTCGTGATGGTAGCATTTAGCAAGAGAAAGAGAAGTAACACTGCAAGATAAATAGATTTCCTAGTTTTCTAGCTGGACAAAACTAGAATTAACATTTAACGCTAATTACGATGTATTTCCATCTCCAGTCACAGAAAGATCCAGCTGTTTTATCTTTTGTGATTTTATCCCCTCTCCTACTGATGCTACACACAAGGCATGTTACCATTAATTCCATTTCTCTCTCAATTCCTAAACACAACTAACTGTAACTGAAGTTTTGCATTATTTGATTTTCTCAGTTCAGTAGTTTACTGCAGTTATCCTATTCAGTTCAGTAGTACCAATATCGTTGGGTTGAAAGCCATCAGTGGCGTGTCTGTTTGACATATAAGTTTTCTAAGCTTCCTCAAGGAAACTGTGCAGCCTTATATACTCTTCTAGTTCTGAGAATTAAGGCTCTAAGGCTAATTCGCATGACAAATTTGATGTGCCAGTGGAGGGCATCATCTAAGGCAGGACATAGGTTTAGCTCTATATCTATGCTGTTTAAAGTTTTGATATTCGTATCAGTCTTTATAAGTCTGTCTTCAAATTATATATATATGAGATTCACAGAATGATCTGCTTTGTTTTGAATATGTTCAGCAGGCTGTACACACAACTGTGCATTTCTATTTAGATGAAAAGTTAACACTACCTTTTGAAAGAGCAGATCTCTCCTCCATTTCCCCAAGTCTTTTATCTATAAAGACTTACATTCTTATATTGACTCCTCACAAGCTTTTTCATTTTGAGGTCCATAAAATTTGTGTTTGTTTATTTCAGTGGAAGCAAGATCAGGTGTATTTCCTCATTCTCATTGCTTGCACTTCTTTTACCCATCTGCTGGATGGTTTGTAAGCAATCTACACCTACCAAACTGCTTGTGGCAAGCTACATTTTCCTGTTCTACGCTTTCTGATTCTGCGGTTTATTAAAAGCCTTGCACTGCCCAAGGATAGTAACATCAGTGGCTCAGATTAATTCTTTTTGGTCTTTAGCCAAACAACCAACTAATTTTGTCACTTGGCTAATTTAGTGATGTGCCAGCAAAATTCATAATTACATCTAAAAGTATTCGTACTTCTACTGCTTGCTAAGCTAAGGTGACTCCATGAATACCATGTACTCCTTCTGCCCTTCAGTCCAGAGGAACACATTTAATAAGAAATGTGGAAGTGGAATCTATCATCTATTAATTTAAAACTTTTATGGCTTTTGTTTTTTCTTAGCAAGACACTAGGCTATATTCTACTCAGTTACACAGGCAGATACTTCAGGAAAGGATTTTTCCCTCTGGTTAGGACACACAGCTTGCAAGTAGACTATTTTAGACAGAATTTGAAATCCATACAACTTAGTATTTGAGTTAATGCACTTTTATATGGGAGGAGAACATGCCCTTACATATGGAGACCTTACTGAGACACATGACACTGTTTCTCACACAAGAAATAAGTAAAGCAATTCTTTGAGCAAGTATGATTTAAGGGATGTTTTACTAAACTTCTCCCTATTTTTAAATGGGTAAAAGTTTCCAATGAAATTTCCCATCAAAAGCCAAAGAAATGTCATTTCCACACAGACTTTTTTTGGAAGATAGGATTTAAAAGGCCACAGCCCAACTATTAGCATCATTATAGTATGTTTCACATTATGAGTGTACCCTCCCCATCCTACTTCCTTCATCACCAAACATGGTTGCAATCAGGACAGAGATATTTCCCTAAATGTTATTATTGTGGGTTTTCCAAGTGATAATATTTGATGTGAACTTAGCAGTCAAACTAAGAGCGTGGCTGTTTGCTAAAATACTCCATGGATTTCTGAAGACTTGATAGAATGGCTCAGCACTTTGGGCTGTCAACTTCTAGGAATAAAAACCAAGCCTCCAAAAACATTCAGCTACTTAAAATAGAGAAAACATGCCAATATCTGGTGGGTTTTCTCTTTTCTTTGCAACTCTGTGGGTGATAATTCCTCTTTGCCCTTCTTAGTAAGTGCAAGCCTAAAAGAGAGAGGCAGGCACAAAAAGAAGAGTGTCTGGGGAGGAAAGACTGGCAGGCAAGACCTGGCAGCACGAGCCAGCAAAGCACAGTTCCTCAGGCTGAAGCCAGGAGCAGCAGGTTTGCTACAGAATTAATCCCTGAGTACCTTCTGCTGCCACTGGAAGTATTATGAGAGTGCTAAGGGCTGCACATGTTCACAGGCTGCTTTCCCAGCTGCTTTGAGAGTAAAACCTAGCTCCAAAGTAGATGAGATGCTCAAGCACTATGTCCACCTCTGCAAAGAGCACTGATGGCTCACGCTGGTCTGCCCTGGGGGACTGGAAAGCATCACTCCTTAGCCAGCAACTGGGGGAGTGGAGCAGAGAGACTTTGTGACTTGCCAGGGGTCTGGCAGCCTGTCATAGGAAGGGAGAGGAGGGGTAAGAAAGGCCTCATAGAAGAGTGAAGGGGAAATAAGGACCATCAGGGGACCATAGAGGAGGGCAGAAAAGCACTTAAGAGTGTGAAAAGAAGAGCTCCGACTTGTTCGTATTTCTGACTCTGACTTGATTTGGAAGCTTAGCTGTCATTATGAGAATTGGATCAGAAACAGTTTTGGAAGATGGTGATATTTACTTGCCAAGCCAATCCCTTTCACTTACTCTGAGTGCCAGCTCCCTCAGCTCTCAGAAATAGCCCTCTCTAATTTTCTTTAGGCTGGAAGCAAACACCAATTCAATAGGAGTTGTGAGTTCTCAGCACTTCTCAGGACTAAGTATTAGATACATGCTGAACTTAAAAACTGACACATAAATCAAGCTGGTTTGTTTCAGTATTCTGCCTTCTCTGGAAAACAAATTGTTGTAATACAAAATTGTGCTTCTCACTTTGATGGCTTATTTTATTTACCCATGCTGATGCTCTGGGTAGTTCAAATAGGCAGGATTTGACACAGGTTTTATGGCACATCACTTCTGGTGGAGCTGTGATTGAAGTGACACAGCGGGCTTTCAAAGTACTCACTGAGGTACACAGACTTCACACAGGCTGATTATGAGCACAGGTACAGAGAGATTTTCAGTGACACTAGAAGCATTCATCCTCTTTTAGCCAAGTCTTGTGAACTTCCTGTTTCTGATTCTGCCAATTAGAGGTGCTATCTGTGTGCCTTTGTACACTTGTCACTAGAGATTTAGATTTTCATCACAATAATAGTGGTACAAATGTCAAATAAGTATATAAATAAACAAATCCAGTGAAGCCTTTGTGAGTATGGTTTATACTGCAAACAAACCTGCAAACAGAATAGACATTCTCACTGTTACTCACCAGTTGTTTTCTGTCCCAAAAGCTTTATGTGATTCCTATTACCTGTTCATTATTGCAGGATGTAACTGTATATATAGATGATCATAATTCTGCCTATGGTCAGTGGAATTTGCTGGATTTTACTGGTAAGGAATAAAGACAAAGTCTTCTGACAGAGTGTTGTCCAATTTACAGTGGCAAAACTCCCATGTATTACAAGTCTCTAAAAGTAGAACAATATAAACAATATTATTAGGGTCTTAGTACATTGACTAAAGACTGTATTTATCCCTAAAAGATATTTCAGTCTTTAATCTTAAGTGTATCTTTTAATGCTTAACCCTACTGTCTTCAATAGTCCTGAGTCATGCATTTAAGAAAATGCCTTGATAAGTACAGTCGTAGGCAACATCAGGTATTTGAACAAATCACAGCTATTCCAATTAAATTAATGCTCTAGGCAAATGGCACTTACCTTTATGAACATAACGGATATACTAAGCAATACATTTTGGAAATAATAGCTTCTTAGAAAACAGTCTGTGAGATAGCTTGTGAAGGAAGTCTCACATTTCTGTAACATAGACACTGTTGCTTTTTGGTTTTAATCATGTTTTTCAAAAGTACACTCTGTATTAGGTAGGATAAACATACATCTGGAAATGCCATTTGTCAAGTCATAAAGGAGAATAAGAAAAAGAGTTCTATTGCCAATGTAATATTTTGCATAATAATTGTAAACAAATCTAATTCACAGATAGAGTATAACAAAAAACAATGGGTAAAATGAATTGTACACCAACCACTTCTCCAAGGAAGAACAGTGCTTTTATCTCTTCCCCTGCTTTTTCATATTGACATTAACATATCATTTAGCTGATAACAAAACCAGATATTGGTCATTTTCTTCCTTCTACATTCAAAAGTTTGACTGGATTTACATATTTGATGTAATTTATGCAAATAACATTTCTCCAATAGTCAATACATTTTACCTCTCGGATAAGGAAACTATCTAAATTAAATATTTCAAACTATAATATAATCAATGAATATTCAGGCACAATATTTTAGGGAGTCTCATCAAGGACTTCTAATCACACTTTATTGCTACCAGCCAAGCCCTGCCAGCTAATGTTAATGGAACTCAGACTTCAAATGGTTTACTACTGACAGTGGAGTATGCAGGAATTAATTACCACAAGTAGCCTACTCACACAAGAGTCCTGAAATACATCACTAATCTTCTAGCCCAACAGGATTCTGCATTTCCACTGTCCCAGTGGAGTCAAAGGAAAGTAGTCTACAGGATGTTTATCTTGATTTTACCCCCCTTTGCTTTTTTTGGTGAATTTTAACTTCACGTTTCCTTTCTCTCTGCTATATTCATTTGTATTCTATGAGATCTATTCCCCTATCTATTTTCTTCACAGGCCAGTATCCTGATACTTCAGCAATAGCTCAGGGAACCTGATGTAAATCCAGACAACTTTATAAAAATCAGAAGACAAACTTTTATAGTTTCAGTTTGGGGTTTGGGCTGACAGTGCCAGTTGTACTTCAAGATTTTCTTTTTCAACTTTTCCTTAATCTCTCACTTCCTTCCCCACAACTCCCACTTCTCCTGTTCTTTTTCAGCCTTGTCATTCCGTCTCCCTGCTTCTTGATTATTTCTCTTTCCTTTTTCTTTCATCCCTCTGCTCCAATGCCTTTCATCTCTACTAAACCATCTTGCAGCTCCACAGTCAAATTCTACCCCTCACTGTTCAAGCCCTACTCCATCACTAACCTTTTTCCTCATCTTGCTTTCACAGTCTCTTTGACTCTATCTATGCACTTAACTTAGGGTATTTCCTTGCCCTTGCTCTGTCAATCTTCATCCTTCAGGCAGTGTGTACCACTCAGGACACGGCTTAGAAGATAGCACCTTCAGTGGCTAGTTATGCCAAAGAGGATATATTTCCTAGTCATAATCAAAATCCCGGTAACAGACGCTTTCCTTGGCAAAATCATAATATAGGCTCTGCTGGAGGCAGTGGAAGGACGAATTCTGTTTGGTCTTCCTTAACAAAACAATCTCATTTAATAGTTCTGATAAATCATAGAAAGATAAAATATGCAAGTACTTTTTGGGAATCAAAGATTTTACTTGCAGGAAAAAAACCAGACGTGTACAGCTCTGACCTCATTTCACTTATTTTGTAATCTTTTTCTACTCTAACAATGAACCAATATGAAACCATATTCCACTGGAAAGTCTGTGAGTACAGAAAAGAGAGCAGGGAAAAAAAAAAAAAGAGAATACAAAATCAGTAAAATAATAAAATAATAAATAATAAAAATACTTGTTGTTTGTATGAAAATGATCCTCTAGATAGGAACAGAGGGAAAGGACAAGAGAAATACTATGGTACTCCAAAGGGGAACAGAAGGAAAAACCTGAGGAAAGATAAAATAAAGGTGCTCCTCCTGCAGGAAGGGAAGGGAAACTGCTCCCTTCCAGTAACTGAAGGTTCACCTAATTAGTTACCCCTAGATGAAAGAGGCCAAGACCTGGGGCTAAATTAACCTGTCCAACCCCTAGATGGGGGCTGTAACACCACTGGATGTGCTGGTGTGTCCAGAGAGACCAGAGCCACCCAAGTCAGCTAGCAGTTCAACTTCCAATGCCTCTTCAGATGGCCACAGTGTTCTTCTTCTGTTTTAAACTGTTAGGCAGCAGGCAGTATGTACTGTTAAACTGTTGTCACATCTCATCCCAAAGCTGCTGGTATTTCACTGACTGATAAAGTGTGACCCTTTAATTCAAAACTTAAGGGACAAGTACCGATAGCACTTTATCCTATATGGCAATCTACCACTAAGAAGAAGATACTGTTCATTATAAGTAAGGTTATCAGAATCTAGCCCACAGAGTAGTGAGGTAAAACACATTACTATACTAAAAATGTTGGCTTTATTATCGGTTTTGCAATGCAGGTATTGACAGGTTGCTGTGATAACACAAAAAGTCCAGCACTTGATAAGAGCAGAGAAGAATTAAAGAGTAGGTGAATAGTACTATAACAGGGGTGAAGGGAGCATGGCTGCAAAGAGTTCAGGTAGAAGCTTTATGTTGTTGAAAGAGATAAAGTCTTCAAAATGACAGAAAATAATTGCTTAACAAAGAGCTATAGTACTGCCCACAGCTGCAGAATGAAACAATTATTTTTATGTAGCTCCTTGTCTTTTGAATCTTAAATTCTTTTTGTTATCTCATCTTTCCCTTGATCTTTGAAGACTTGTGTTTGTTTTCTCTCCCCCCAATACGTTATCTATGATGCCTCTTTGTAACTCACCTCTACAGTGTTGTTACCTTTCTGACTGTAACATCACATCATGGACCAGATCATTACAGGCATCTGTTATCCAGCACAGCTGACATATTAACCTACAAATGCCCCCCTCTCTCTCCATTATTCTCACAGGTCAGCATGGTTCATTGGTACCCTATGATAGATGATGCAAAAGGAGAGGAGATTAGAGCATTAGGATGCAGGAGACTGACTCTGAATCTGATTAGTTTAGGCAGAAGGGATTTCGTGTGATGCTAAGATGCAGCTGTAGTATAAAACAAGAGATACTTCTTCATGTCTGTCATAGTGAGTGCAAAATCCCAAATGAGCAGAGACACTGTGGGCAGTTGCTCATTTAATTAACCTGCCCTGACTTTTTCGGGTGCCAAGGTCTAACATCATTTGATAGAGTTTTCACTTTGCTTCTTAGATGAGATCACCCATTCTGCAGAGAGTCTGTGGGGCTGGATCTAAACTGTATTTCACATGTGAACCCAAATGCCTCTCACCTCCCAAATGGCCTTGGTGACTCTGTTCATCGGGAGTGGAGCAATGAAGAAAGGTCGAGCTTTTTCCATCTGCTCAGTATCATGTCTGCAATCCTGGCAAGCCTCTATACCTGAACATGACAAATATTTCCAGGTGTGCCCTAACAGGCTACAGTGCCTCAAGCATGTGCTGGTGAACACAGGGACTAGACAGATAGTGAAGCACTACAGATGCAGCCATCAGCCCTACATCCTGAGCGGTATTTTGGAGGATAACTGCAGGTTCAAATTCCTAGCCTTGTTTTCTAAGAACTTTTAAAATACCATGCTTTACAAAATTTGAAGACTCACACGTGTATACCCCTACCTCTAAAATTAAATAGGAAGTTTCATATTTTGTCAAATTAACAACCTGTGATTTGAAACTCCCTGGTGTTAGGAAATAAAGCAAGTTCAGCCCCTTCCCAATTGCTACTGAAAAACTGAGTGGATGCAGCAACATAGAGTATTTCCTAAGCCTACACACCTATGGAAGTGTTAGCTAACATTTCCAATGTATAATGTGCTCATATTGTGTGTTTTAAAGTTAACTACACTGCGAATAACATATATTTGTGATATAGTTGTTGCTCGCATGATCTCAATGAGAGAACTTTTTTTCTCTATTTTCTTGATTAGAAAAAGGGAAACAATGCAGATGAACAACAAATATGAAATGGTTAATTTATCCTAGAAATTTTACCCTAATTTACCCAATCTTTATTTTCTACTTTTAGAATACTGATAAGAAGATAATGGTTTCCTGAGTATATTAATTATAATCTCTCCAGGTCATTTTTTAGAGTATTTAAAATTCACTATTCGAGTTGTACAGTTTATTTCCTAATGGCCAGTCAAAGCACACAGCATCCTGTCCTCTGAGTAGTAGATTAAAAGAAAAAAGCATGTGGAAACATCAAAAAAATCTTGTTTTGCACAAGGTAATGCCAACTCAGTAAATTCTTTGTAAAACTATTTCTGAAAATACCAGTTCCATTACAAAGATAGTTGACAACAAGAGAGCCTAAAAACGGGAACCAAAATGCATTAGTTTTTGAAGGCATAGTCACTGAAAGTGATTTTCAATATTACCTCAAATTAGGATGACAAACTATCCATCATATCCAAGAGAGATGTTTGGCTCTGGCTAATGATGTTCTATGATAAAGCCAATCATTGTACCTGATTGTCAACCAAGTACCAAATTTTCCCGATGACTGATTAATGAACTCAATATGAACTGCAGACTACTCAGAAGGTTTGAGATGGAAATAGATTATGCCTTTTGCTGCCACACACACAAAAAAAAAAACCCAAATATTACAAAGACTACAATAGGCATTGGAAACTTTCCAGTCAGAGTTTTTGTGTCCTGTTATGCTTTGTTAGGGACTAGTACGTTAAACCTTGCAAAGAGAAAACAAAATGTCAAAGTATGTGAGCATGGGAGCACAAGAAGAAACAAGAAGGTCAGGGATTCATAAAAACTACAGAGAAAATCTTTAAAATCTGAAGAATAAAATTCTGGCCTCATTGATTTTAATGGACTTTGGATTGGGCCATTATTTCTGTTGCGATGACAATATGTGTGTAATATATTCATTTTTACCATAATGACAGTGAGTTACTGTTTGATAAGTGCTTCTAATTTTAAAGGAAAAAATTGTGTCATTAATTAAAGATTATTCCTTGGCATTAATTTTATTAAATGTGCCATAAAACTCTTTTGCAAATTAAGAAAGAAAATCTAGGCCAACAGAGTGCCAATAGACAACTTGATATGAGCTAGTAACCCTGCTGAAAGACAAACAGGAGACACCTCAAATTCCTGTTTAGTTTTGACTCCCTGATGATCAACCTTTTCTTAATGGCACAACCTCAATATACATCATCTAAAATTACATTTCAACTTCACTGCAATCCAGATTTTCTGACTCTAACAAGTAATTTTTCTATGTCAGGCTGATAGTACAAAGGGCTAGTATAAAACCATTTACTTCTTTGTCAGTCAGTTTTGGTTGACAACAACTGAAAATCATGTTTCTTGGATTTTTGTTTTTTTTTTTTTTCTATTACCTGAATTTATAATGGTTAGAATTTCAACCATCTGATTTATTTTTTTAAAAGCAGCAGAATCCCATGAATCTCATTCCATAAATTCTCTAAGCAAACTGGAGTGCCCCTTTCCCCTACTTGAAAACCACTAAGTGAAATGCTTAATGCAAGTAAAAATGACAAAAACAACAACAAAAAAACACACCAACCCCAAAACCCAAAACAAACAAAAACCCCACCAAAAAACCCAAACCAACCGACCAACCAAACAAACAAAACCTCACCCAAAACCAAACAAAAAAAAATACCAAAGACCTTTAGGATCTTTACCTTAGAACTATTAATACCAGAAAAAGAATCAGAAAAGTTTGAAGGCAACTTTAAAATTGTTGCTAGTCTTAATGTTATATCTGTCTGGCAGGAGAAAAGATGTGGAAATACAGTATTCTCGGGACCACAACATTTCTGTCACAGCATCTCTTAAAGGCTGGATTCAGGTCAATTGTCCCTTTGATCCATTGATCCTAGTTATGGTATTGTATGTTGGAGGATTAGCAAGTTACAGCTTGGAATGGGATTTAAAATTTATGAAATCTTAAAAATCTCACTGGGGTTTTCATGTTGTCCTGCCTCCCAAAGCAGATCTTAGCCAAGGAATGGAGAAGCTGCTAACCTGGTTTGCTATCATCACATCCAGGGGATATTTGCTGGAGGGAACACACAGTGATCTGGTAGCAGGAAGGTCAATGGCCTGTCCTGATTGATTTAAAGACTTCTGAGGAGGGAAGAAAATCTGACTAAATCCCAAATGCTAAATCTAGTTTATCCAGAAGCAAAATCCAAATCTTTTCCATTAATGCAACTGAAGAACTTCATCTGACAGGTGTGTCACAGTGAAAAATGCCTCTGAATATAAGAAATAGGAAGTTAACTGTGTTAACTTAAGTAATATGGAAGGTTGATTTCAGTAATATGGAAGTGTTGATTTAAGTAATAGAATGATATACCAGTTTGGGCTTGTTTTAAGGATGATGTCAAAGAAACTGGTACACATGAAAGCATCCTGTTCCTTTGGGTCTTTTCATCCTTTGACTCAGGTGGTAGAAGCAATTTCCATGCTTACCATACCATTACATTTCTCCAGTGTACAGAAGGGAACACTTTTTTTTTTTTTTTTTTTCCTGAGCTGCACAGTTTATTTGTTTGAAAGAACAGAGAACATAATACTATGTGAAGTACCACCTTTTGGTAACCAAGGTAAAAATCCATGGCAGCAGAAAGAGAACCCAAACTCTAGGGATTTTAAGCAGCTCTTAACCAGCTTAATGGAAACAAAAACAAAAACAAAACAAAAAAAAAAATCAAAAAAATAAACAGAGAAAAATACACTCTTTGCAGAGGGACTGACACCATCTGGGAAAGTTGCTAAGAGTGCCAACACATTTCTCAGCTGTACAGAGAAGTAACCTAAACTTATATCAGTACAGAGAAGTAGCCTAAACATACATCAGGTGTCTGTGTGTTCACACCAACATAATTTAGCCACAAATATGAGAGATTTTGCTACTGCCTCTCGTGCACATGAACAAAGATGCACATATGCACATATTGTCTACATAAACTCTTAAAGCCAAGTCTCAAGGGTGTAGAACAAAATAAGTGTGCAGGATTTAAATCAATAGCTGTTTGGCATTTTTGATAGTCTTGAGTAACTTTGCATAGTTTTAATCACTGCTGACTTCAATAACCCACAACATACCCTGAAAATTACTAATTTTCTCTTTCTCAGACCTCAGAATAGAAGATTTCCACATTTGTTGTTTATGTCTATGGTGATTTATGTAGAAATTAGAGTCAAAAGACAAAAAAAAAAAATAAAATAAAGCACATAGGATATCTTCTCTCAGCCTAAAGAGAAATGGTAGTTTTCCACCAGAACTAGTCAACTAGAAATTTTGATTTATTGATCTTTGAGGTCAGATGTAGATATTTTCGGTTGTCTGGTTGATTTTTGTTGTGCTTGTTTTGTTTTCCATTGCCCTTTAGAATTTATGGAAGGTAAGGTCAAGTGCTAATGCATTAATTCAGTCAGTATTAAAGAACCCCTCCTACATCCTTCTGAGCATCCTTTGAAGCTGACATGCTCTTCAATATCTGTATCAGTCATCTCTGGAAAAGAATGTCATGGTGGAACTTTAAACTGCCATACGATAGCAGACAGTTGTGGTCCTGTTTTTAACTTTAGCAGAGTTTTGCTAGGAAAGGATAAGAGGAGAAAACCCTGAAGGGGAGAGAGATAAGTTGACTTTTTTGAAAAAATATCCTTTATTAGAGACTCAAGCTTCAACAAATCTGATGGAATTAAACTTGAGCAGTGTGAACAACACTATTTTTTATGGCTTGAAGCAATTTTCAACTGAAAGGCAGGTAACAAGTATAATAGGCTTGTATCTGATATTCTGGCTTTTTGCACACCAAGGACTTAATTCTCAGAGGACATGTGATTTTGAGGTCCATTTTCCTGTAATTTTAGTCTTTTCATTCCCAAATCACTATGTCCTTTCAGAATAGTTGCATGACATTACCGCATTGTAATCCTTAGGTACAGTACTGAATAAAAGCAATATTATTACTGTTTTAGTGTTGGTAAAACAAAATGCTGCCCATCTTTCCAAAGCACTCAGTCCTCTTTAGTGCATAATTTGCAAAATTTTCCGCAAAAAGAAGAAAAAGCAATCTCTCTCGTGACATGAGATTTTATTTCAGTGAAACCTTACTAAATAAATATTAAAGTTCATATTTTGTGTTTATATACACATATATTTATTTATATTTTTATTTATGTACACTCTGTACACACATGGATTTATAAATCAACAGTATTTTGACTCTGCTGTGCTTCTCAGACCATCAATTTAGATTGAAAAATACCACTTGATATTTCTTAGAATGAAATCCATCGTTGTGTGATGGTCTACAAACTACTTGAGGCCCACTTATTTCAGAGTTTAAGTAGCTCTTCAGTGATGCATAGCCTCGTACAGATAGAATTTTACCTGTAAGAAACATCCCATGTCTTTTCCTTTGATAGTTTTAACTGTGCAATAGAACTGTAAGTGTTTTGTGAGATAATACTGTAAAATTTGATGTTTCCCTCCTTCTCAGTTACATATATTCTTTTTCTGAGTGGACTTTTTTCATATTTGAAAGTAGCAAAAGAAAAGGGGAGAGGATTTTAAAGCAAAACAGTGTATTTTTTTTCCTTTATATTACCACCAGTGCTGATAATACATATCTCATGACAAGAGGCAAGGTGCAATCTGATGCATAAAGAAGAGAATCAACTTCACTCTTCCTTAATCATGCTATTGTGCATCCTTGATAGTAGTAATATCGCATCATTTTTCAGGAAATGGAGTACAGGAACATTCTGAAAGATGACTGGTGAACACAAATTTGTTATCACCACAGCTGGGCATAGTGCTAGGTTTCCTTTTTTCCTCAGAAAAAACAAATCAGCTTTTATCTGCTGTACAGTGGAGTCAGTGGAAGTCGTCCTATCAGCTTCAAAGAAAACTGAATAGAGCCTGCAATGCACAGGCTATAAGAAGATGAAATAAGATTAAGATCAGAGAAATATGTGTGAAAAGGCACTAATTGAAGAACAGGAGCGTTGAGAAGAAAGGATTAAACAGATTATAAATCTAATGTATAGGGAATTGCTTCACTCATGATCGTGATTTACTCAAAAAAAATTGTTATGTTGTGCAGGGGCTTCTGTGCTGCCTCAGCGACTCTCAAAACAAAACATGCAAGCTTTTTTTCCAAATTTCTGGGTCCTGAATGATATCTGAACATCATGCTCCAAACTGATATAAGAGGAAACTGGATGAAGTGAATTTTAAGTAACCTGTAAGAATTGATTCCTGTAAACGTTAGGAAAATATTTTTAAGTCCAGGTGAGCGGCTTCATTACATATGTAGCTTTCTGTTTAATGATCTGTTAAGTTCTATAGTTTTTTCTACCTTGTGAATATTTAGATATCTATAAAATGTCTTGTACTAATTCCAAGATTCCTGGACATAATAATCGGCACAAGATCTTGAGGAAAAAAGGTTTCAGAAGCTGATGGTTAGGGATGTTTCTGTGAAACTGTTTGGGACATCTCAAAACTTAAGAAATTTACTGCAGGAAGTAATTTCCTGAAAGTCTAGATACTTACTATTTTAAGAAATATCAACTGCTAAAGCTAAATAAATGACCTGGTAAACAGTGAAATATAAATGTGATGTATGAGCATATACATACCTGAAGCAGTAAGCAATATTTATTTACACTCATATATAAATTTTAGATAAACTGAAATAAACATCCCATGTCAATTACAGATTTATAGATACTGCACTTCTTTATCTTTAAAGATGAACTTTGCAAATCATGCAGTATGAGAACACAAAATCATGCACACAGAGAAAGCAGCAGCAGCAAATAACTACAGCTATTTCAGCCCATTTCATCTAAGCCAGAAGGTACAGAAAAAGTAAGTTCATTTACTCTTATGACTACAAGGTTGCTCTTGGTATCAGACTGTCAGACAGACTACCAGAAAGTCAGATCCTGATCACATATCCAAATAACCATGGCCTACCAATAATTTCCATAGTGGGTAAGAGTAAACAGATTTTTACATTATATGACTTTCACAGTTATGTATTGTTTCTGCTTGACAATAATTCCTTGATTCGGGCAAATATGTAAAGAGAACACAACTAAGAAACAGAAGGAGCAAATATCTAGACTTTTGCTCAGGTTTAGGACACTGTGGTGGATAATGATGGTTCAAATATTATGAAAGATTAGAATAATTAATTATACCCTTATAAAACAGACTCCTGAATATACCATGTGGAACTGTTATTACACTGTGTGTCCAAATTATTCCCCTACACTTAGCACAGCGCTCTAAGAGTGGCAGTGGCAATTCAATTACAGAGAGGGTAAAAATTAAATTCCACAAACAATTGGAAGGCATCCTCTCCAGTACTGTACTGAAGAATCTTAGTAAAGTGATGGTAGTTGATGAGACTATTTCTTATGTCACGAAGATGAAAGCAAGTGATGCCCCTAAGCAGCATCCACTGTGCTGCTTACCTGTGAAAGGTGCCTGGTGAAAAAGACCTGGGAGTGCTGAATCTACTGCAATCTACTGAATGAATTAATATTCCTGCCACAATACTATTGAAAGTGCAATGGGTGCTACGTGAGGTTAGAGAGGGTGAGGAAGAAACACGTGTCAAAAACTGCTGCTTCACAATTTTCATGTCTACCCTCCAGAAGTGTAATGAAAGTTAGTCCACACTACAAAATGGATGAATGGGCACCTCAAAAGTAAAGGTCAGCTCAGACTATTGCCAGATTTCAAAACATCTCTGAACTTGCTTGGTGTTCAGAGTGCTGCTCTTCCTGTTTTTGGAGTGGAGGGGGGGTGTGTGTTTGTTTCTTTGGTTGTTTTTTTGCTTTTCAATATTCGTGACTTTTTACACTCTGTGAGAAGTCAAAAGGAGAAGCAGAAATAACACAGTAATGTGAGAAAGGTCAGCCTGTTTGCAGTGTCAACCTGATTTTCAGATCAGAGATACCACAGAGGGATAAGCACTGGGCAAGTACTAGAACATGTGATGTTCTAGAACTTTTCAGGTTTCTTTATCAAAATCTTCAAAATAGAAGAAACCAAAGGTTAAAGCTATGATAATATGAACATGAACACTCACATGCATGCATGTGTTACTTCTGTAAAAGAAACTATAATTTAGGTCTTGTTTTCATATGAGAGTCTCATTTCAGGGGTGATGACTTAAATAAAAAAAGAAAAACGCCATCAAAAAATGTTGTTCCCAAATGGTATTCTCCAGACATGACTTTGTTTTGTTAGAATGAGGCTATAGCTGGCACTTGAAGCCCATCCTCTTTTTTCTCTTTGCTGGAAGGTACATTTGTTTACTAAGGAACAATGAGGAAGCTTGAGTTTGTTTGATTGTACCCTTGCCTGCAAATATACTTCACTGTATTTTTCTATTTATTGTTTCTAGAGGTTCTGAAGAGCTTATTCAGTGCTATAAATCACAAAGGAATAAGGAATTTCACATGTAGTGGAAAATATTTTAGACTTAGTTTTTGTAGGTCTACATTTTCTCTTATGCATATTATTAGTCACTTCAGATAAAAATATTTTAGTTGAGTGAAAATGTATCACACTGCCTGATTTAAAAATCAACCCATCAATTGACTTAAATGCATAATAAAAACAATTATTATGAACCACAAACTTTTTTTTCAGTGAAAACATTTCAAATTTTGTGTAACCAAGCCAAGAGTCAAGTGAGCATGCTCTAGAAATACGATACTGTTTTTATAAAAATTAGGGTTTTAGCTTGATTCCCTAAGTAATCCCAGTTCAATGAGCTCTTTAAAAAAAAAATCTACAATAAAAAGTGCTGAGTGAAGACATGAAAGAGTGCAGGAGAGCAGTGTGTTAGAAACAGAATTGTTAGCCTCCCCAGACCTTACTGAACAGATTTTACTAACCTAAAAATGTCCAATTTAATTCATGGTGTGCAAAAGCAGAACAGAACAACAATGACCCTCTTTCACAGACGTGAGTTTGTATAATTGCACCTTGTAATGGCTCCCCACGCAACTGCCCCTTGGAGTTGGGTCTGTTTGTTTATGTTTGCTGGGTGTTTTTTAGAAAGAACAGTAAAAGGCATAATCACAGCAGCGACACTACCCAGTGCTATTAACTCTGCTTTGTAAACCCTTGCCGTAGCTCTGACACTCAGTCTTACTAACTACATAGTAGAATTTAAGCTGGATCATTTAAATAATGATAAAGCTGTCAAGACTCTGATGTGATTTTCTTCTTGAGCAATTCACCTTCTATTACAGGTTTTATTGTACTTTATAGTGGGCATCTGTAAATCTGTGGATCAGCTTAACTCCCTAATTTACACCCATTGCACGTACTACATGGTTTTAACTGACTTACTTTAGAAGGATTCACAGTAGTTGCTAGGAAACCTTTCTGTGTTCTTTTCACTTCTTATATAGCATTAGCTTTTCAATTGATAAGGCTGTACCTTTAGGTACAGAGGGATTTAAGCAGAATCAAACAATGACAGTAGGACTGCAGCATAGATAAGCAAAAAAAAAAAAAAAAAAAAAAAACAAGGCAGGGGGGGCGTGCAAATCCTTGTTCTTTGTACAGGTAATACAGAGGATTAGAGCAAAAGAAAGGACATAGCACATTTTCCATGAATATTTTTTAAAGATATTCTGCATCATATTAAGAAAAGCTGGAAAACAAGACTTCTTACTATAGCTTAAAGTTTATAAATTTGTAAATGACTGTAGCAGAGAAGCCATTTCATTGTGCTGCTTCTGTTACATGGCATGTCTTCCTGGGGATAATTTCCAATGGTAATATTATAAAGCATTTTACTGTATGAGGGAAGGATAACTCCCATACAGCTTTAGGGAAGTAAATGTTCTTGCCAGAAGCCTCTCTTGCAAACACATTGCCACCAAGATAATGTAGTTAAGTCATACTTTTTCCTGCTGAAACAGTCTGATAGATGTCCTTAGTTTAGTACGTGAGAGCACATAGAGCCATGTAGAGAGAGGAGAGATAAAAGAAAACTTTACCCTCATCTACGGTAAACTGTTACTGTTTCTCATCTCTGCCGGGATAAAATAGTCTCTCTGTTTCATTAGAAACCTTTTCCCAATCAATTCAAGTATACAAATGTGTACCTGATGCACAGCAGTAATTATATTACTTTCAGAAGCAGATTTTCCACTGCGCCATTTTTCTCCTCCCCAAAGGATCCCACCTCTTTTCAAAAGTTGCAGATGTTATTTGAGCAGACAAACTGTGAAGAGCCCACGATGCTCCTCCATCTGCCCACCTCCCTGTTCCCGCTGCACCCAGGTGTTTCACTCTCCTCAGAGCCTGATGCTGCCTGTTCAGCCAGGATTGTAGTACACTCTTGCTGGTGCAACTCGGTCTTTTGGAGGGTTTTTTGTGGGTTTTTTGTTTGTTTGTTTGGGTTTTTTGTTTGTTTGTTTTGGTGTTTTGTTTTTTATTTTGTTTTGTTTTGTTTTTAATCTGGGAACAACTATAAAACTGTATATATGTGGTCGCACAGGTATTTGCTTGTTTCCCCCAGGTTCCTGAAAGCCAAACCCAAAATGCTTTTGGTTTTTCGGGCTTTTTTTTTTTTTTGGTCCTGTACTGCCCCACAAAGATTAGAGTCTCATGAGAGGCTCACTTCAGAAAAGAAACTATCTCATTTCTTCCAATAGCCTTCCTCATGTCTCTTGAGTTAACAAATCTGGGTTTGCATTAGCACTGTCCTAGGTAGAGTGAGTTTTTTAAACACCTACTTTCTACCAGTCAATATGAAAAAAGGAGAGAAAAGGATTCCCCAGCATCTTATTTTCAAACCAGTCAAATCAGAGAACAGAAAAACATGTGAAAAATGAAGGCTATAATACTTTCGTTCCTAATATAGCCTAGAATAGTATATATATATTTATAAATATTTCAAACAATAAACAAAAACACAAATAATAATTCATAAGTGAATTATTTTAAAGTTCATGCAGTTTAAAGGCAAGCAGGCGAGTGAAAGAGTGACTGGCTACACTCTGTAGATCATTAACTTGAACCAGTAATGCCTGTGCCCAATCCACATCAACCTTCTTGAAAGGTGCACATCAAAAGAAAAATGTAATCTCAGAGGAATTTGAAAACATCTTGAGATAAAAGAGGATCTGCCACCTCCAATCATGAAGAATAACCTTTCCATTTAAAACATTCATCAATTCTAACCGTAGGTCGTATGGTTTAATCTTTTAGTCCTTCTCTCATTGCTCCTTTTTCCCCTACTGTTAAAGAGTCTTTAGTACTCAATAGCACTCAATAGCATCAAAACATTCATTTATATACTGCAATGAAGTAACTTCTTAATGTTTTTGAGTCAGTTAAACAGGTGGACTTGTTTAAATCTTTGATTGAAAGGCACTTGATTCAGCCTTTCCTCTTTTTTTGTAACTATTTTCTATAACCCATCCACTCTTTTAACAACTTTTAGAATAGGAACAATAATCTTATGTGCAAAATGATCATATCAATCTCTGAGTAATGCAAGTTAAAATCCCCACTCTATTTCCAAAGCAAACTCCCCATTTATGCATCACAGTCTTGCATAAGCTCCTTTAGCCACAAGATCAGACAGAAATCTTCCTATTGTTATTGTGAAAGGAAGGCTAAGTTTTAAAAGATCTTGTAGAAGTTGAGTTATGTAAAACATCTTTCGTTACTGTACAACCAAGTATTCAAAAGCCTTCCACTGGCTATTACTTCTCACTGAAGTGTTTCTTTCTCCTTGAAACAGCAGAACCAACTGAAAAGACAGAAAAGTAACAAAAGAACCTTCGAACCAAACAAAACCCAACAATACAACTCCCAGATTTTAAAAATCCAAAAGACCAGCTCTTCATGGAGAATATGCTCTTATTAACTCTTCTAAGGGTCATTCTGAAAGTGGCAGAAGAATCAGTACAGCACAGAGGCTGAGTTCCTCCTGTATAATCACAACTGACTTTGCATTGGATGCTTTCTGTTATTCTTCTATGTATTTCCTAAATGTCATAAAAATTAAGTTACTTACCATAGATTTATGTTGCTAACAATAAAAGACAAAGAAAGGAGGAGGAAGAGGAGGAGCATGGCCTTAAACATATTTCAAAAGACTCCAAATAACTCTTCACTTGAAAAAGAATTCGTAACACCAACAGATGGAAATTTTGAAAATAAAATTCCTAAGAATAACTATTAAAAGCTGCTTTTATCTTTTGGTTAAATAATTTGGATCACACTGATCTGAAGAGATCACTAATTAAATATGTAGATGAATCTATATTTGAAATACTGCAGAAAGGCAGCAAAAACCTCCATCAAAACTAATGCAAAAGAGCATAGACATTCAAATTATAACAAAAAGAATTTTGCATTGACAAGCAGAAACTAATATACCTAGAGCAAAATCGGACTGTTTCTTTTTCTAAACCACACAAAAATCACATTAGCTAAAAGTATACAGAAAAGACCTTTTTCACTCAGAACTGTGTTTGCAAGGCACTCCAAAAACCTACAGAACTAGATTAGCTCTCATCTACTTTTTTCCCATCTTCTTTAGAAGGAGATACATGGTGTTGTGAAGCATTATACTCTTTCAAGAGGAAATGCCTGAGGAATGTTACTGTACATCTTAAAGCAGCAATGACAGACAAAGTACTAAGATTTCATATAGAATTATCTTATGTTATGCAGACAAATACAAGAAGAATCCAGCATCCTTGCTGTACAACTGATTGTTATTTGGTCTACCTAGTGTAAGTAATTTAGGATTAAAAGATGAGTGATGACGAATGAGTCTTCTATTTAACGTCTGCTTAGCAATACTCAATCACACATTCCATACTTTGTTAATTTTTTTAAATGATGTTAAATAGAAATGAATTGTTTAATTCAGTTTTAAAGTTGCACTTGAGGACAATGCAACTACTAGACTAGGCTTGGCTCTGAGCAATTTACTTCACTTCTACAGTGTAACACACCAAACAATGAAAACAATACATAAATTTTACTCTTGTGTATGACGACAGCTCTCACTTCAAGACTCTAAAAGCTCTCATTCACCCAGTCACACTATTTCTGTCAACAGAAACACGTATTAGTGCATTAACTGTGCACGAGATATATCTGAAATGCCCAGAGGTCAGCAATCCCTTCAACATTACAACCCACATACTAGCTGAGTTCCCTGGATCTGTTTACTTCCAAATGCTTATTTGGTCTCCTAGAAGTAAAATTAAATATTTTTCTGTTATTATTATTAATTCTGATTTTTGGATTACAGATGATTGGAGAAGACCGTAATTTTGATATTGTAACTCTTACTTTTTCCTTTGTAGATTTTAAATATCTAGCAGTTAGTCAGCAGATTTCTCATCTTTCACAACTTCTGTTGCACCACCAAAGAATTAATAGAACTTGGCTTATTTTGTATTCTGCTAGAGTCTTGACAGGTAATACTGCATTCCCCACAGTTCAAGGCTGTGAGATATTAAGACATATTCTCACCCTTTAGAGAAACGCTAATCGTGCACCAAAAAAACCCCACAAACAAACCAAAAAACCAAAACAAACAAAAAACCCCACCAAACACCCCCCTAAAATAAACCAAAAAAACAAAAATAAACCAAACACCCCCTCCTCCCCAAACAAAACAAAACTACAGAAAAAGCAAGGCTTCTTTAACAAACCAGAGGTTAAATGCACATAGAAATAGATTGTTTGGATATGTAGACTATGCTTACATAACTGAGGCCTCACTTGCCTCAGATCCCCCCATTGCCATCTCACCAATGTTGCTACACCTTACTGCCCATTTATGAACTTATAAGTATCTCCACCTCCAGTCACCTCACAACTATGATAAAACTCCTTGTATTTAACCAGTTACAAGTCAAGACCAGGCACAGACCTCTCAAGTATTTGAGAGGGCTGACAGGTACTGAAAATAGGAAATACAATTTTCATCTCCTAACTCCCGCTTTATGATCAAACTGCCCTTCATCTTGTTAACATTTCTTGCCAGTCCCTTCAACGTAGCAATATTCGCATTGTCAAGTGATACTAATGAGCTCAGGAGCTCTTTCTTAATCTTCCAACTGCTGTTGCCTCATCCATCATACTTTCATGTTGTCTGTGTAACTATTCCTGAGATGAAGGTTTTCTCATTCTCAACAGAGCAACAAGGCAAAAGACAGCTTCTATACTATTTGGGCGTTTGTAACTAAAAGAGGATTCTGAAACTAAATCCTGTCTTTTGCCCTCCTCCTTTTCCCCTCTCCTCCCTTCAATGATCAGCCTGCTTAAGTGATTCTTTCCAAAAAGGCCCTCATAGTATGCTTTCCAATCTTCAACCCCATCAGGGTTGGCAAACAGCAAGTTAGAAGGAACTGTTCTATAAATTAAAAACCTCTGTGGCCTTTACTTTTATAAGAACTTCAAAGATACTGCTGTAAAGGTGTAGCTGGCTCTTTCCCCTTTAGGCTGCTTAGACAGAGAGGATACCTGTGGAAATGCTTATGTACTCAGAAAGGTAACTTCTAAATACATGTGGGACTGTTGAGAGGGGAAAAAGAATCCTACAAAAAGCTGTTTATGTGCTTCCCCAAATAGTATCCTTGTCATCAATTTCAAACATTTTATCAGACTGTGGTGACATATATGGTAAGCATTTGAAAACTGACAATTAAACAAGTTCATTTTCCTATGCCAAATGCAGACTTGAGAAGGAAACAGCTTACATGGGTAATAAGGTTTGTTTTGGATCAATACTCAGGAGATTGCCCAGTGCTGATTATTTTTAACAAATGTACAGCTCTACCCCATGTAATAAAAATCTGGCTGCCCTTTGTTACTTATGAAGCTCATAAAGGTTAAACCTTTAGCCTGAAGGAAAAAAGATCCTTTTCATCCAATGAAAATTAATAGGACTGAGCATCCCTCCCCTTGCAGGCAGCTGTAATTTTTCAGCTAGGAGGCAGAGAGGTCTAAGAAGAATTGATGATGGGAAGTTTTTGTCACCACCATAAACACATTTTAAAAGCAGCCAGCAGTAGGCTGACTCTGAGAATTGCATGTCTGAGGCAATGCCAATGGTACTTAGTGCAGCTGCTCGTGGCTGGGCGCCTGATTCAATGGTGTTTGTCTCAAGATTTTCCAGTGGACCATTTCAAGTGGCAGCACACAGCTGATGTGCCATATAACCCACATTAACACCTCACCTGCAAAATGCATAATTACATTCAAATCTGATGATTAGATACAAAATGCAAACACATGCCAGTGCTTGCATGTCAGTAGTAACCATGCCCAGTGAAGAAAAGGAGTGGATTGTTATCCAGAACTAGTGCCTCATCCTGTCTCTCCAAAAAAAGATTATTGGTAGCTTGTGTAGAAATTAAAATATCATACAATCTTATTTTCGATGGTGGCTCTTTAAGGCTAAGAAAATCTATTTCTGTTTGTTTCCTACACATTTATTTTGCATCTTAAGTCTCATATAAAGGTTTGTAAAACATATTTCTGTGATGCTAAAAAAAGGAAGTCTTCTGATAAATTACTTATATATATATATATAATGAGCCGACAAATTGCATGATTTATAAAATTAGAGGATGTTAATCTAATATCTCTTAATATAACTGCTACTCTCATGTCAATCTTCTTTACACTGAAGCATGTTTGTTCCAGATTTATTTATTTTTAATAACTAGTGTTCACTTCAGAGTGAAGTTTATTTTGTGTAAAACTAATTTACATCCATTTGAAAATGTTAAATTCAAACCATTCCCTTTTTCCACTGGGAATACAGTCAAGCACAGTTGCTGCCAAATAACTCTTTGGAAAATATGCTTTTATTATTGTTGTGTCTTTAGGTGATTATATGCAGTGACTGATCTGAGAACTCATTACAGCCATTGTTAGTACAGTGGACTGAGCTTTGTTTTACCACAGCAGGTACCAGCTGAAAAAACTCCAAACAAAAACTAAGCCTTGAGTTTAGGAATGATTTTTTAAGACTTACTTGAAACACAGCATCACAGAACGGGTCAGGTCGGAGGGGACACCTGGTCCAACCTCCCTACTTGAGCAGAGTCCTCTACAACACATTACTCAGGATTGTGTCCATATGCCTTTTGAACACCTCCAGTGAGGGAAACCCCACACGCTCTCTGGGCAATCTGTTCCAGTGCGTGATCATGTGCACAGTAAAGAAGTTCTTCCTCATTCCTCATTCAGGTAGAACTTCCTGTGCATCAGTTTCTGCCCATTATCATTTGTCCTATTGTTCAGCACCACTGAGAAGAGCCTGGCTCCATCCTTGACACCCTCCCTTCACATACTTATAGACATTCATAAGATAATTTGATAAATATATATAATTCATATACATCACACATATATCAACAATAAATATTTGATGAATCAATATATATTGATAAGATTGCACTGATAAAATAATGCATTTATGTAGCATAATCCATAAAATTCCCATTCACAAGGAGACATGAAACGTGGTTAGAGGTTTTTTACCTGAAAAAATACAAGTAGATAGTCTAGCACTGTGTAGTCTTCCTAAATTTAAAATGTTTTGATCTTACCTTCTTGAAAATCATTAATTTGTACAATTAAAGCTATCATTGCTTCAGATATGCTACCCCCAAAAAGAAGGAAACAACTTTGAAAGCACATATTATATTAAAATGATATCCAGTGAACAAACCCAATCTCTTTAAAGAGATTTATGGCAAAGGTAAAGTTTAGGAAAACACGATTTTAAAGACAGTGAGGATTTGTTGTGTGGACTCTGTGAAGAAGAGTCCCTCTGAGGAAAATGGTGATCTCAATATCTAATAAAGTCTGGATATGTTCTATAAAATAGTAAAAATGAAGCTTGCATAGGCCATCATAAAGCTGATGTTTCTTCCTTCTACTCTAACCTTCACATAGACCCCTAAGCATGATATTCTTGCTAGAAGGAAAGATAGGAATAGATGTTGGTATGTCTGCATCCTGTAATGAATCAGCAGAAGCATCTGAACCTTTTTCCTTCAATTACTGTAAGACCAGCTGCTGTTACTGGACTTACCTGCCAGCAGTATTTGGGGAACACACTGCTGCTGGCAAGACCTCCCAGGGCTGGGCTGGGAAAAACTTCTACTACTCTGCTTCTCCATTGGGGTCTTCCCTGAGCTGAGGATACAGACTTGGGAGCTGGCCATGTATTCTGCAGGTGGGATGCTGCTAGAGGCCATCAAAATGGTTTTGAGACATGTGAGACCTGGAAATAAAAGCCAGCTCATTTCTCTGCTTTTTCGCTTGCACCGGTCCTACACCCAAAACTATAGTAACTTCTTGGTGACCCCACTACAATGAGGAACCTTTGAGGTGTGTTCTTTACTCCACGAGCATGGGCTTGTTCAGTCCCTTTTTACTTTTTACTACATTAATGTATCTCTTAGAGGTTTCCCACATTTAAATTTCTTACTTTGTCACACTAGTAAGTGCTGTTTTAATAATTTTCATACCTCTGAGCATTCATATGTTGATAGATGCTTAAGAGTATAAAAGAATGGCTCCTTCCCTGAAGAGCTTGAAGTTCAGGAAAGCAGCTACTTTACAAACTGTACTATAAGAATTTGTAAATGACATATATTGAATTGTTAACCCCTACGTTGTGCCCACATCATTTTTATATCAAGTCTTTCTTTCATAAACTGATCAAGAATTCTTTTTTAATAAACTGTCTTCTTGAGAATGTCTCTTACCTTAATCAAATAGTTGACAGCTCCTTTATGTAATTTGTACATTTTTGCAAAGTATTGTATCACAAAGAAAAAGAGAATGACCTAAAGCAACTTAGGTAAACTAACAAGAGAAACAACCGCTCCAAGGAACTGACTTTACAAAGAACAGCCTTTTGTAGAGACACCAGATTTCACCAAGATTAAAGTGCAGTGAGGCACTATGATACACACTGATAACATGCAGTGTTAAAGCCTTAGAGAACAAATGACTGGGGAGTTACAGTAATAAGATGCAATTAGAGGGGTATTTTAAATTTCTTATTACTAGAAATGAATTTTAAGAGAGAATCTGACCAAGAGTTATGACTCAGACCTCTGAGAGAGCACTGTATTTAATCTCCTGAGTGAATTTGAAATAATGATTTATTGTCTGTCGCCCAGATTCTGTTAACAAAGTAAATAAACTGCATATTTTTTACAATCTCATCTGTTATTCTCACCTCTCAAATGTCTTTTTAATTTTAAAATTAAATATTCTGGAATTGCAAAATACTGCCTTTAAAAATGCATTTTAATGTACTAATAAAATGAGCTACTGATTACACTAGTGCAGGTGTTCAGAATTGCTTAGACATCTCCATGGAGCATGGCACTGTGCCGTATCATCATATTCTATCTTTTGTCTGCCTCATTTTGTTAACAGAACATTTCAATAAGGTACCAAAAAAAAAAAAAAAAAAAAGCTTCTATGTTTCACTTTATTTCATTCATTTCTGTTCTTATCCACATCAGAATTACAGTTTTTATCTGAAGGTGTTATGTGGGAGGTGATGAAGGGCCCAATGAACCTGTTTTATTCCCTTTCTTCCCACTTGTGGTAGCAGGTCATATTGGGGTTTAGCTGGAAGTAGAATCTGAGCGGCCTTGCTTTAACAGGATAATTACAGTGCCATAGCTATGCTGATATAACTCCCCCATGTGGATACTCTATTCCAAGGATAAAAAATATTTTATTCTTGCTTAATTACTCTGCTTTTTTATTCTATCTGAACAAATCCTTACGAAGAGAAATATCAAGGTATCTACAAAGTCTACAAAGTACAAGTCTCTCAGGGAAACCCAAGATGCTGGGATGGGTCTCCCCTGTACTTCAGGCAAGGGAAGAGCAAGATCTGCCATCCAGTCTGGCCAAAGAGCCCTCTCCACAGAAAAGAATGGGATTGAAAATGGAGTACCATGAAATGTCTCATCTGTGCTGGGTAAGTAGCAAGTATATAGGTAAAATATATGCCTAAACTTTAAAGATGAATTTTCACTTAGTTGAACGTCTAAACTAAAATCAGGACTTTAATTTTTTAAGTTGTTTGGGGTTTTGGTTCATTTATTGTTCTTTTTGGTGAACAGTTGAAAGTTACCCTTTTCATTGACAAAAATAGTCTGTTAGGAAAAGCCTAGGCAGGCCCAATTACAGACTTTACTGAACTGAACAACATTTAGTTTAGGGACAGAAGAAAGTTTATTAACATCATGGAAACTACTCACTTTTTAACACATATAAATGCTTTTCAAGTTCATTTCCACAACGGATCTAAGAAGCTGCATGCAGAAACAGATCAATCTGTCTGTACATGTTTCCCAGTGTAGAATGTTTTCTGGACTTGCAAACAATTTCTACACTTTCAATTTATTTAACAAAAAACCTTAATGTATTAAAAAATGCCAAATTATGTTAATTAATATAAGCAGAAAAAATAGTGTGCTCTAGACTTTCTTTTTTCCTCTTAGAAAGAGTGAAGCTCCTCTGTGGTGTTAGAGAAAAACAACAACAACAAAAACAACAACAACAAAAAACAAACACCAAAAAAACAACACTCTAACTGATCTAGAAATAGCATAAAAGGCTTTCTGTTGCTGCCATGATAAATAGTGTGGGTAATCTGGAGCTGCCTGATCACACATCATTCACGGATCAAAAATACATTTTGCGTCATGAGCACTAAAAGAAATTCTCATTGTTGGTAGCAGAATCCTTACCACAGCCTGAATACAAACAGTTAAGTCCACAGCATCAGAACTTTCCAAATCACCAAGACCGAACTATTTTTAGGTATAAAGCTATTTTGTAACATTTGATTTTTCTTGAGCGCAATTTTTGAAAAGAAAGTGCCTTGGTTACTGCTTTGCAGCTTTACACTTCAGTTACTAAAGTGTCACAGGTTTTAAAGACCGCCTGAACTTCCCCTTGAAAGGTATGAAAATACTCCTGGATGACATCTAACCAACAGACTTAAGGGCAGACATTTAGCTTGTGTAAATCAGTATCACTCCATTTAAGTTAATGGAACTATGCCAAGACACCAACTTTCATCTGACATGGTCTGTTTTTTGCACCCAACTGCTCTTTCATGGAGTTAGAGAACAAAAAGGTTTCAGAAGAGATCTTTCTGGGTACGGGCTGACCTCCTTGAGCCTGACTGATGCTGTAAAACAGAACTTTAGCTGACGAACCAAATGCTGCATCAGGTTTCCTCCAGCAACAACAATCAGAAATGATGATCTATAGGCTCTTACTGTTGCCAGCACTTTTAAATGTTTCCCCTTGTGCCTCAACAGTTGAAATCCCAGGAAGTTAAATTAGCTTGCAGATTTCACTGAATTAACACCTGCTCATTCAAAACACATTTTAACTACAGGAAGGAATTCTTCACTCTCATTTTGAACAGTGAAAAAAAAACCCAAAAAAAGAACCCACCACAGAATACAGAAATTATGGCCAATTTCAAGGCTCTGCTGAAATACAGTATTAAGCTATGGCATGCTGTTGCTGTTCCATCCTGTTTTTGACTTGTTCCAGTACACAGCTAGGTAGAAGTAAATTTAAGACTCTCTATGTTTCTATTGAAAAATAGTCAAATATAGCCAAATATCTTCTCTCAAGTGATGTGAAAATAATTGAGAGATGGAAATTAATATCGCAGTATCATTAATAGTGTCTGTTTCCCTTTTGTTTTCTTGGATGCCTGCACATTGATGCACATGATAGTATGATATACTGAATGCAAAGCAATGGGATACATAACAACCCAAACAAGTAAATTTCTTCAGATTCTGGGAATTCTGTAAAAACTGCTTTTAACTTGGCTTTGCAATCATAAAAATATATAAGATTATATATTATATGTAATATATGTTACACCAGTATTAAAATTATTCTAGACAGTTTAAAAATATTTCATTTTTATTTTATAATTATGAATCTGAAAATGTGTTGCTGCTGGAATTTATAAAATTCTGGAAGAATTTTCAAATGTACTTAGCTTTTATTGTTACTATTTTGCATCTTTGTAAAGGAACAAAGGAATGTTTGCAGTGTAATGTTAATGAATGTATTCCCTTTGTTCAGAAGAACCAAAACCAAGAGTGAAATTTTGGTGAATTAGCAACTCATGAAAAAAATCGAGAAATTCCGATTTACAGACCTGTTGTGAAACTGGTGTTGTGGCTCTCTTGACATGGACTCAGCTGGGGTTGTTACATGAGAATGGCAGCTGGTAAGTCAGAAGACCATGGCTGGAATCAAGGAGCAAAGAGATTGGTACTAACATCTCCTGTGTACTTAGGAGGGGCCATAGCAAATGGGACTGTAGCATTTTTAATATGCATCTCCCCCTCATGAATATGTATTTTTAGCTAAGAGTATTTAAAGAAGACATATAATGTATTCCAACTAAAATGTCCAGGGAGCAGATTTTCTATTTGCCAGACGGCCCTAGCTGACAAAGACTACATATTTAAGATGATACTTGAAGAGCTGCATTTGAAATGCCAGAGTAAACCCCAGAAAAGAGGCCACACATGCAAACAATAAGTCCAAGAGTTTTGAAGGCATTGTGTATTCATTTCCCATGCATCACTATTGTACATCATAGGTGTTCCTATTCATAACTAAGGAAATTCTGCAGCCTTCCTATAACCCCTTGGATGAGGGCAGTGATGCCCTGACATACACAGCAATCATTCTTTCACTATTCTCAATATCACAGATTCCAGGAACACACACCCTCACATCCACCAACACATACCTAACTGGAGTCACAGAAGCACCTTATCTTGAAAACAGTCCTTTGATTTTAAAGTGATTCACTGTTGTGAACATTGCTAATAGTCTTTATCAGTGCATCACTATCTCTCACCTAGCAGCAGGGAGGTCATCCTCCCTAGAAATGAATGACAGCAAAGAGCCTGACACTTACACACACAGAGGGAAAAACAAAAGAATAAAGAGAGGATATAAAAGGATAAACGGATCTTAACTGAAATGAACTTTTAGTTATTGATAATAAATATCTCAAGGTACTTGAGTTTTATCAAGAAAGCGACACATTCAAAATTAGACTACAAATATATTCTGTGTATATCCATAGCTTATGCAGTATTTTTACTGGAAATTTCCCTATTGCTTTAATTTTGTGCCAGCTCTTTATGGAGCCCTGTACCAACTATTGTCAAGGGAACTGTTTGTATTTAGTTCCCTGTCGAAGGGGTGAGGATTACACTAAGACTTTAAGAAGAGAAGAGATAACAAAGAAAAAAGGCAACAAAGAAGAGACATGGGGAAAAAATAGAACACCCATAATCTTGTAGTTCTCAACCTTTTAAATCAGTCAAATAAGGATGAACAGTAGTTTAATATATTCTAAGACCAACAAGAAGTCAATTTTGGAAGGCTGCACCTTACAAAACTGGAACAGTCACTTTTGTGAAAACTTTTATAATCTGTGGCAGGTTTCTGAAACTATGTAATAAACAATAAACAAAAGATCAGTGTTTCTGACTTTTGGACTGTGTCATAACATTGCTTTAGGTACTGTGATGCTTGGGAAGGACAGTCACAGGGCTAGTATAAAATCTCACTATGAAGGCTTTACTTTTTCAGGCTACAACTGCAGCACAGCATCACACTGTCCTACCACACTGCTAACTGCAGCATTACACAGGCACACCACAAACATTGAACCTCTCCATCATGAGTATCTGAAATAATGTTTATACCAGTAACTAATGTTTTAACCCTTCATGACGAACACACTGTTTTTTCTCTGATAGGTTTTTGAAGACATCAAAACCTCAAAACACTTATAACCCCAAAATAATCTGTCACCTAAATCAAGACCAGAGAATAGTGCAAATCTCTTCCAAGTCAGAGGAGCTGATCAGATGATCCCACAAAGGATCCTCTTGTCCACAAAAAAAGTCACCTGGCCAATGATGCCCACTGGCTCATGATTCAGAGAGAGCACTTAGCCTTCATGGGTTTCTTGGACAATAAAAGCATGCTGGGTTTACAGTGCCAGCGTGGCAGATTTACTGAAGAGTCACAGTGCTTCTGCCCTCTGCTGCCAGTTTTCAGATCCATAGTGCAATAAATTCCATTGAAACACTTGAAACTGGAAAGCTGAAACTGAAAAACATGCACTGCAGGGATGCCAAACAGTGCCAGGGGTGAGAAGGGTCTCCTAGTTACTCTTGGGACACATGCAGGGGATCAGCCTGGCATTAGACCTGTAGTGCTTGAGAAGAAAGACAACTAAATCCTGAACAACAGTTCCAGTCATGGAAGTAAAAGAGAGCAGAAGCAGTTAGACAGTGAACAGTGACATGATGGAGTGACAACCTGCTCCGGAAAGAGGGAAGAGAGTGTCAAAATTGACATAGAAGCTGTAAGCCTGAATGGCAGGCAAGATGCTGAAACTGCTGATGGACGTGAAACAGTAGATGTCAGGAAAATGAGGCGCACCTATGAAGAAGAGTTAGATCTAAGGCAGCACATGAAATGCAGCTAAAACAGAACAAGGGCATGGGAAAGGTACGACCATGTTATGACCTAAAGGCAAGAAGGCCTTCTCCAGGGACCAAGGGGGAGTGGAACAGAAATAGACTCAGAAGTAGGAGGAATATTTTGATACCTTTTTAGAAAAGTGAGAAAAGCAGAAGTTATATTTTCTCATCCTGAATAGTTAAATCCATTCTAGATAACCTTACTGAAAGAATGCAGTTTTGTCATGTATTGAATTCTTGTCAGAATTGTTTTGGGACAGCCAGGTATCAGGTAACCCACACTGAAGTCCCATACAGAAAAGTGCTTAACACATAACATATTAACACTTAGAAGGGATCTGGATCGTGATCCAGGGGACATTGACTTTAGATGTCTTAGCTGATGTTCCAGAGGCATGTATAGGTAATTCTCAGTTTTACCCTGAGGGGTCTAAACCCCACTATGGTGGACATCTGGAACAAAAAGACAGGTGCTGAATTTATATCATATTTTGAAAAACGTCTGAAATATAGAGGGTAATAATGGAATTCTAGCAGCATGGGGCTCAGTGGCCACATCTCTCACAGCAAATACAAACCTTGGGGATTGAGAATTGCTCAGCTGTGGACTTAATGCTAGACAAACAATAGATGAGGAGAAGGAATCCCAAGAAACATGAATCACAGCAGGATTGAGATAACACTAGAGGAGGAAGTCGTTAATGAAAATTGTTGTCCAATATATGTACCTTTCAGTTGAAAATAAATTCCTTCCCAGCTTGTACTCACTGCTTGCCTGACGTGTTTAGTTTTACTCTTTGTTTTGTTCTTTTTTGAGTGTTAAAAGGAAAAAGTCCAGTGAAGACAAACTGAGATATGCAAACCTGAGACCTTTACTTCATAGGAGACAAATATGGGTTAGCTGGAAAAGTGTTACAGGAGTAAGGTGTTTAATGAGAGAGACTAAAACACATCTTAAAATTCATTAGGAAGCCTCTCCCTGATATCACTGAATGACTACTCCAGAATGTTGGACTGCTAGAAATGTCCTTTGAATCTTCACCCTGGAGTTCCTCAAGGCCTTTAAGATCCAAACGTCCCTTTTAAAGTCTAGCACAGATTAAATATTAACTGTTCTCACTTAATCCCAACAGTTGCTGACCTTCATCATGTAGCTGTCTTTGCTGGTTAGTTTATCTTTCCCTTTCAGATATTACCCTAACAGTCTCTTTTAAGTTATTATTTATCTATGAAGCCTGAGGTTCATCCTAATAGCTTTTCTGGTTACTTGGAAATAAATTCTAGACGTTCTAGCAATCAGTATTTTCAGCAGATTTCACCAACTAGTTTCCAAAATATCTTTTTTTTCCTTTTTTTTTCTTTTTTTTCTTTTTACATGGCTTTAAAGTGAAGCAATAGACTCATTCCTTAACCTCCAATTTAATTGAATTATTAATCAGGCCATCAAAGCTGTTTGACAGTTTATTGTGTTTTGCATTTTAACAACTGATCTTCTACAACATGCTCATTACTTTCAAAAACTTTACTGGTAAAGAAAACCCATGCAAAAGTATGTCTGGATCCCATCATTATTTGTAGTATTTTTCCTCCCATCACCACTTGGAAATTGCATAATAACATAACTCCTGGGAACATTTATTCTTGTAATAACATCAGGACTACATATCCAAGCCTGATACTTGCCATAGAGTGGTTAGAAAGGTAAATGAGATTTATTTTAATTTTTTTTTTTTTTTTAAATAAGGCTGAGAAGAGACCTGATGGTAAAAAAAGAAGAGAGAAAGCAAAGAACGGCAAGAGCAAAGCAAGGACAATGTCAGAACAACTGCTGAGAAAAACAGGCAGAGGAATCAGAGAGAAAGCAAGGAAAGAAATGTGTTCAGAAAAAAAACAAAACCCAAAACATATTGAGCAAGATTTCTGCCTGGTGTCTGTTTCAGGGCTGGAAGGGAGGGAGTTGCTCTTGTAATTCTCTCTAGTTCAAAGGCTGCTAAAATCAATATACAGGGGAAGAGAAGATACCTCACACAGTATGTACTTAGACAAAGTATTCTACAAATTCTTGGCCCATTTTACAAATGTGTACTAAGGCAAATCCTAAAAGTCAAGCTTACTGAACAGTAGTGCCAGCCCAGCGAGATGGTAGGTTGAAAGAGCACAGCTTTGCCTGAGTGGTTGTTCTTGAGGGGACTTCAGAAAACCTTTCCTAGAGGGTTAGAGGGTTTAAGCATCACTTGCTACAAGGAAAGCAAGGACTTTTAGGTAGTGTGTGATTACCAAATACAGGGACACTTTCATTCTATCAGCCGTATAGTTATGTGCATCTAGACTGTGGCAAGCTTTAGCTTTAGCCCATTATCTGGCTTAGTCTTGAGCATAAACATAAGCTTAGAGTGGAAGGTAATGAGAGAAAATCTCATGTAGATACATTAGAGGTTGTAGAACCAGGACAAAAGACAGAGCTTAATAGACAAAAAGACAAAATAAGTTGATTATTAAAGAGGAGAAATTTGCAGCTAATAGACCATGAAGACAAGAAGGCCCGCATACTTCCCACATCACGAAAAGACAATGGCTAAGACTGTAAGTGAGTGAACTGATCCAGAACTACAAAAAAAATGGTCAGATCAGTGAAAAGGAGCAGGATTGGTTAAGGTGCAAAACTAAGAAAAAGCTAAGTAACAAAAAGTGAATGGAAATGGCAAAGAACAGAAAGTTCCAAGAGTCAAATTCACCCAAGAAGAAAGAAAGAAAGAAAGAAAGAAAGAAAGAAAGAAAGAAAGAAAGAAAGAAAGAAAGAGAGAGAGAAAGAAAGAA
>JAWWEW010000131.1:7870600-7910748 GCA_035583185.1 Anabacerthia variegaticeps | reverse complement strand
AAGAAAGAAAGAAAGAAAGAAAGAAAGAAAGAAAGAAAGAAAGAAAGAAAGAAAGAAAGAAAGAAAGAAAAAAGAAAGAAAAAAAGAAAGAAAGAAAAAAAAAGAAAGAAAGAAAGGAAGAAAGAAAGAAAGAAAAAGAAAGAAAGAAGCAGCTGAAACTACAATAGGACCCTGAAATATAAGAGAGCCATCATTTTTTAAGTGTCTGAGAAGGGATAGAAAAAGAAATGAAAATGATGCCTGACCTACTGTGAGAAAGAGAGACCACATTAATTTTAAAAGAAAGAAATTATCTGGCTGTAGATAGACAGTGTACTAATAGGACTGGCACAATTCATTTTATATGCCCATTGCTATGAGTAGCATTAACACAGGAACTATTGTATCTATCTAGTACAATAGTACCAGACAACTAATTTAACCACATAATTTAGGGTGAATACTTTAAGACAATCTCAGATTCTCTAGAAGAAAAACCAAACTGTGCTTGCAATACTCTGCTCTATATATTTGTCCCTAGAGACACCATTTAATCAGGTGTGTCTCAAATATTAATTTCTATACAAATGAGTTTCATAAAAATACGGTTAATTGAAATATATTTGAGATGGATAAGGACGATTCCTCCTTTTCCCTCAGAAGGTAAAGTACTTCTAGTTTTAGAAAAGATAAAAAAAAAATCTATTCCAAATATTGGAATCTGAAAGTGAAATAGACAACAATTGACTATTTCCATTTCTAAATGAGAAAATTAGTGGTAGTTACAGCAAAAACAGCAACATAACATTTGTGTTTACTTTTTTAGTTTAAATAATGTGATTTGTTAGTTCCAACACAGTCTAAGTAAAAGATACTTATGTTAAAAGTATGAAGCTAAATTGCCAGTATAGGCAGATACAAGACCCATAAAGTCATGTAAAAATAGATCTTTGCACACTCACTATGGAACTAGTCCATCATCGTGACTGGATGGCATCTCTTTGAGTCAATAGTCTGTGCACAGAGCACAGCTGGATGTTCAGTCACTGCAACTTAGCATAGATAGGAAAGCTAGAATTTATTTTTTATTTTTTATTATGCTTGTGGGGTTTTTTCTTAAATTGATTATTTTTATTAGATGTATTATTTTTCCTTATACATTTCTTCTAAACTGGATTGAAAGACCTACACCTACCTCACTATGTGAGTAAAACACAAAACAAATTAAGAAAGCTCATTTGTGAGATCAGCCCTACCTCTCCTACCTCTCCCAAGCTAGACAATTCACATCAAGCGACAAATTCGTGTTTCTACTTCTGCACTACCACCAGACAATAAAATGAGTCAAAATGTGAATCTATCTGCCACTGAACACTACAGAATGACTTGCCTTCACTGGTTTTCCTTTCTTACTTCTAAAGCACAGAACACACACCAAGCCCCAAGTCAAATTAAAATTTATAAGTGTTTTATCCTTTGTCTTTGCATAGAACTCTTCATGACACCTGCTCTGTACGCATACAGCTCATTCTTATGACTCAAAACATAGGCATTACATGTATATTGCTATGACTCATATAAAGTCCAAAAGCCACACAGTTACTTCAAAAAAACCTTAAATAAGAAGTAATACATGTTTTAGAGTATTCATGGCAGAATTTTACAGAGAATTCAGAAGCAAAACTGTACTCCCTTTGCTCCAGGTTTTCTCATAGATGTGTATTTTATCTGCCTATTCTATGGTGCAGCAGAATGAGAATTCTTCATGTGGCTGTAAGAGCCCCAAGAAGATACAAGCACAGTCACGGTCAGAATGAGGTCAGGTTATTCCACATCCCTTTTCTCTGGTAAAGCAGCAGGAGGAAAAGCATATGGCATAACAGACATTAAGTCATATTTCTTGTTCTATACTTAGTTTGCCATTTCTGCCACATGTGGAACGTTCCATGTGTAATAAAAGTCAAGAGTCCTTGCATTGCCCTGAATCTCCGAAAATTCTTCCACTTGTCCAGGCAGCTGAAGCAGCAGTGACACAGACCAGAGCCTGTGCACTCTGTCACAAAAGAACCCAAAGACTTGTATTTTTCTTAAGGTGGCAAAGAAATGTAACTTACTGACTACAGCATCCCAGAGAAGAGAACTATAATCAGACTTGAAGTGCCTCCAGCTTTTTATTGAGACCATTGATCACATAACCATAATAAGCTGAGACGGCTGCATTTGGGCTCCTTTTCTCATTGCATGTTATGAACTAACCCTGAAGTCACCCTGAAGATCACACTTGGTGTCCAGAGTGACAGGAAGGGTTGAAAGGCAGCTAGAGTTGGTATTTCTATGTTGTCCTACTGGACACACGCAAGCATACACAGCTTGGAAGTAAATTATGGCAGACGCTGCATGGATTGGTAAGAGACAGGGTGTGAGAACCTTCTTCAGCATTCAAGTACTGAATTTAGAGGAGTGTTACAACTTGGACTAAAAACTGCTTATAGAGAGCTAGGATCACAAGCCCATTTATCATTATACTGGCAAGTGTTCCCTCTGCACTCAAAAGGAATGGGGGAGTCTCACCAGAAAACGTGCTGTGCCTTCTGCAGTGTCCTCTGGGACAGCATGGCCCTTTATTCTTAGTCAGAAAAATGCCTTAAACCCCTTTCATATTATACATGCTTCACTGGGAGTCTTACATAGTCATTCAAGAGGAAAGCAAAATAATGGATAATTAAAAGAATATTCATATACTTCTTTAAAAATGGTTGTATACATTCATATGTCTTCAGAGTACTTTTATTTAAGTATCATTAATAAACTCAAGGCTTACTGATGGAACTCCCCCCTAAGGTGAAATATTCATTCAATTCAATGGGATATCTGCCGGAGTAAGGCCATAGAATTTGGATTCGATACAAATACAGCTACAAAATATTCCCTCATCAAAATAAAACTGTAAAAAGTCTGCTATTACCGCCATAGCACTGTATTTGTCCAAGTGTGTGCTACTGGACTGTTATTATGCCTGCATAGATAGTTGCAGGAGAGACTGCACTATGTTCCCTTCCACCAACACATATCTCTGCAGGTAATTTTAATGGGGCTGTTAATAACCTGGCAACTGTCCCAGCCAGATGTAGCACATTTAAACATTGTCCTTACAGCTTTGTCAGAACTGTTGACATGGCATGTCAGTAATGGAAAATTGCCACTGCACCAAACAACCATCTTCATTATATGGAATCACATTGTTAATCTACAGCCAAATGCAACTTGAGGCAGAAAGAGAGTTTAGATTGCACCCATCTGTATACTATCACTCCAGGTGGCAGGTCGTTCTTCAGGATTAGAGATTGAATCAGTCTTTCCATCATCAATAAGCCCTGCTCCACAACAAGAGCCTGTCAATCCAATATTTTACTTTCAGCACCGTGAGGACCGCACAGCATGGTAATGAAATTTCCCTGTAAGTAGACCACAGGGATCTATACCAGAGAGATACATCTCTTTAAAAAGCTCAGGGAAATCAGACAGTGTGCTGCACAATCTGGACAGTAACTCGGTTTCCAGCACCACCCTGTTTTATCTGTTTAGGGATTAGATCTACCAGATAAACCAGCATTTTAATGTTGGCTTATTTAATTTATTGGGGTTTTAGTAGTGATTAGTATTGGGTAATTATTTCCCATTTGGAAAGATTTGACAGCCTCAGAAAAGACATTCATTTCTGAACAAAACAAGCATGTTGATATACAGCTGCTACATTAAATATTTCTCATCACATATTGCAAGTATAGCCTAGGCTAAAAAAATTATGAAAACATATGAAAAGAAATACCTCTAACTCAGAAAAAGTTTTTGTGTCTAGAATTCAAACTCCTCTATCTATTGTCAGACCCAAAACAGACCTTTTTGATGACCTTGGCCTTGCTTGGTAACACTTAGAAGAAGATAAAGGCTACATCTACACTACGAAAAACATTCTCTGGCATCAGACCACCTGCCACAGTGCTTTTGCATCTACATTTCCTTGGGGTTTGACTCCATCAGTAAGAGGTTAACTATGTCCCAAATGTACCACAGCCCACACTGTATTTGGCTTTAATCCCTTTGGCCCCTCTTGCTCCTTTGATACTCATCCTGAAAGAAGGGAGTTGTTTTTGCTGTTCAAAACACACAAAATAACAACCGTGACACAGTCTGCCAGACAGGTATTTTTTAAACACAATGCCCAGTCTATATTGTGTGCTGTGGGTACAGCATGTGGCACATTAAGGTATTTTAGGGTGCAAGGTTTGCCAAGACAGTGTGGGAATGCCATGTAAACAAAATTACCAAAGTCTTATTTACACCTGAAAATCAGTTGTCCCTGGAGTAAACTACCCCCAAAACCCCATCCAGAATGGATTTCAAAAGGACATGGCTGGTGTACGCCAAAAGAAACCTACAAATAAACTACCAGTTATGCACTGTGTATGTTGAGCCAACAGACTTCCAAGAGCCTGATTTGACTACAAGTGCAGAGACTATTCTGATGGTTCTTGGCTTACTGGGTCTTTCTACATGCTTACACACAACTGTAGAAACAGCTGAATAAATCTGGGGCACCACTTTTCCCCAGCTGCTTGTCACAACTCAGCAATAGCAAGGAGCAGCACAGTGGTCACTGCTATCCTTTGGCTGAACTCTGATTTGTCTCCCTCTTTACAGTGATAATTTCATGATGACCAAAGATAAGTCCTGCAGAACCAGTGTACCTCATGTATCCCTTCCCAGTGGTCTGTGAAAAGGAAGCATTACAGAGCATCTCACCCCATCAGTGCATGGTAAAATATAACTGTTCAATGTCTGAAGAACCTTTTTATGGGCATTAATTTTAATACCATTCTTTGTGCAAATGGACCTTCCAAAGCAGAAAAAGAAACAGCAGAAGGAACAAAACTGAAAAGACATGAAATTGAAATGAACAGGCCATGTGTCATAGCTCAGGGGCTTTTGGATCAGTGCTACAAGCATCTTCCAGAAGATTAAACGTCAAGCATTAAATTTGGTCTCCCACTCTGCCATGCTCAAACTTGGTATGAAATTTTTTACTGAATTCCAGATGGGGGAAATTTACTACCAAGTTTTCTGAATCACCTTTTTAATCCTTGTATTTTCAGGTTGCCTGGGAACCTGTTGAACTTCTGGCATCAATTAGAGAAAGCTTAAAGCTACTCTAATTCGTATTCTGGCTGCAAGCATCCCTTATGAGCCATCCACCTGTCCAGAAGAGCCAGAAAATGGACAATTCTGGCCCTGCCTGTAACCCCAGAACACCTTGTAACTGAGTGGTATTTCTAAAGGCTGTTTTACCCTTTTATGACCTCTTTATATTGCCAAAGTGATGTAATTTGGAAGAGTCCAGTGAAGACTTAACTCTTCCACGTGCATATTAAACTGTTGAATGCAGAAATGCACCACACCACAGTTTGTGACAGATTTACTTGTCACTTGGGCCTGATGAATTTCTGCTCTCACTAAGTGGCATTATAGCAAAATTTTCTAGCTATAGACCTAAAATGAGACTTTACAATGTATGCTGCCCAGTTACAGTAATTTAGTGAACACACCTGTTTAAGTGAAAGATAGAGGAAAGGTGGATGATTTCTGGAGAAAGGAGCATCATCTGAGAAATCACTTTGAAAGGATGATTACAGCCATGATATGTGTAGAGGCATAATGAAAGAAATTGACTTACATGGCCAGTTATAATATATTTCACATAATGGAGAAAAAGCTGAGTCAATGAACAATTTTGTATCACCGTTATTGCAAAATGATTACAGTCCCCTTTATCACAGCTGTACAATATGCTGACTGAACAGGAAAACATGCAGTACACACAGCCTACTGATTTCTGCCACCGTATAAGTAAATGTCAGACTTGTTCCATGTATTCAGTGATTTTCTTAATGAAAACGTCAGCATAACGCTGGCATTTTCCTCCTTTCATTTAATTCCTGTACTCCTCTTTCATCCACTGGTTGACCTTTGCATGCACTTGGTAGCTTGCCCAAGGTGCTGTCACACCTTCATTGCTCCTCTCTAATGATGGTCTTTCACTGCCAGATTCAAACAGGATACACGAGAAGGAATTGCAGGACCCTGTTCCCAGTACAATGATGAAAATTGGAACACTTCACTACTTTAGGTGACGTTTCACTCCTTCTCTGAAAAGAATAATCAATGATTGTTTACTAGAATTAATCTGTTCAAATAGCATCCTGTTACAGTACTCTAGGGCTCAAGAGCAGGAGTCTAAAGGAACAACTCTTGCACCAGCAGCACAGGAATATCGAGAATAGTAACTGCTGAGAGTCAGATGGTTAATGGAATATATTTTCTCAGCACAAACGGAAAGAGATAACACATAATTAGAATGAGAAGAGTTTTACACAAGGCAATGACAAAAAGGAGTAAGGTGCATTTTATAAAATAAAAGCAATATAAAATCAGGCCACATTTATTGTACTGTGTTGCAGAGAAAAGACTTCATACTGTTGACCTGGTAGTTGCCCTGAAACATCAACACTTCATCTGGGTATATATTATTTCTAGTAGAAACACAAACAAATCATGATCCAAGTTGCTGAAATAGATAGAAAGATAAAAATCCTTTTTAAAAATACAAATCGTGATTGTGCATCGTTTTTGCTGGTAGTCTGAGCAGGTTTGTCACCATTGTAGTGTGTTTAACAGCCTCTTTCATAAGTTGGCTAAACACTGACCCCACAGCAGAGCCAGCAGACAAGGGCAAGGTGTGTAATAAATTCTGGAGGGACTTGAAGAAGAAAGTAGTGGAAGTTAAGATAATACACAGTAGAAGGTGATTTAAGAGGAGACTAAGTCCAAACCTTCTTTCCTGATCAATGCTATTCTGAAGGTTTGTTCTCTTTCCAGGGTCTCTACACCCTCAAAGACTAACTTTCCACCACAGAAACTCCTGCCTTCTGAGCCTCTGAGAAAGAACGGGCCAGATGCAATTACCTTTTCTGCATCATCGTCCCATTGCCTTATGATATTCTTGTACTTTGCCTGTAGGCTAAGAAAGGAATGGACTAACTGCAAGAACAAAGAGTTTCTGGCTAGTGGATTTCACTAGGTTCAACAAAAGCCAGACTTGTCTGGGCTACACACATTCAGTTACCTTTGTTGATACTATACATTGGTTCACCCCTAATAAACAGCATTTACTACATACAGAAAGACAAGAAAGTCCTGTCTTGAGCATAAAGAAGTTAAACTATAACTGCTAGCAGCAGTTAATTCTAAACCAAAGATGATCTACTTGGGGAAAGGAATGATCAGCTATTAAATCCCTTTCTATATAGCATATCAAAACATATATCTTAAAAACAATTAGGTTACAAATTTGACAGGTTTTCCACTATGCCACAGGCCTCTAACTGTTAGTCAGGTAATAAAACCTGTAATACCTATAGTCAGTTTTTCCTCATGAAAAAGTGGATCAAAAGACATTGAAATGAGGCATACTGCAAGATGTTGAACTTAGTAAGTAGGCTGAAGCATTTAAAGCTTTAGCTAAATATTTCTCACTTTTATCAGACAACTACATGCTGAGAAAAATAACTTACAAAAGAAGGAAAAGTATTTCGCATGCCATAGGAGAATGCTCACAGCCTGAAAAAATGAGAGAGCAAAAGCATCAGAAGTCAGCAAGTGACTGTGGTGGGCTCTTTTCTGCCATGAGCACTGGCACACAGGCACCTCAGCATCTCTGAAGTTTGGAACACCAACAACTTCTTTAACAAACTTTAGACACCTGTGATTGAGATTTTTGGCCATGCGCTCTATACAAAAGCATAATCGAATGACAAAGTTCTGCTGTAATAAATGACTCCATGTAATGGTGAGTGCTACAGAGCAGATTGCTTATTTCTAGGAGTGAAAGATATAGTACTCTTTCAAGGATAATCTGATAATAGATCACAAGGAATTTCAATGCCACAAAAGACTAAGAAGAGCCTTGGGATTTCATGAGAAGAGGGACGCAACTAACCTAACACAATCTATGGTGAAGGAGATTCAGTGCAAGCTGATATACTCAGTTATACAACCTTCTGTTGTCTCACTGCATCTTAATGAACTGAAATGTTTTCCATAATGGGCCATAAAGCCTGTGTTTTCCCCTCCAGCAAAAGCCAACAAGTTTTACTTTGTAGGAAAGAAATCTGCACAAGCACACTCAGATTAAGAAAACAAACCACTTCTTTCAACTAAACAAAATCACTACAGCAATACAAATTTCCTATGTCCTATACAAGAAAACATCCTTTATCAAACCCTGAAAATACAACCTAGAAAAGATAATCTGGTTGTTGCACACCCTCCAAGACTATCAGTTTTACACCAGCTGCTACTTTGTTAGATAGTATTTGTTTGTTTGGAGGGGCAGGCTGTGTTGCTTGTGGTAGTGAATTTTACAGACTGGGAACTTTTTATGTGAAATATTGCCTCTCTTTGTATTGTTAAAACTGAGTTAGTGGCAACTAAGGTAACACTTGGCAAAATAATATATGAGGAAAGGCAAAAGGTGCAAGTCCTAAAATCACTGGCAAGAGAGAATTTGAGACATCTTTCTGCATCGTCCAGAAGAGGAAAATGCATTAAACAGCTGATTTTAAATAGGAGAACAAATAAGGAGAATAAAACCCAACTAGATATAGAGAAAACCTGAATTCTTTTCACAAGTGCTATTTCCATAGAAAGTTTTCAAGGAAAAGAGTTGAACACCCCTTACCCTCTCATTGCAGAGTCTGGGACCATTATTCCATAATGACCAAGGGAAAAACAGCTCGAATTGTTATAGGAACATAAGCATCACCATGCAGGCCTCAATGGCCTTTTTTGCTTGTAAGAAAATGTGTTGTCGTTAGATTAAATCTATGTCCGATTTCATTCAACACAAGCAAGTTTGCTTCATATTTTCAGCAATTTTTTTTTTCATTTGCACATTTACTAAAGTCCATAACCTTAAACTGATGAATGAGCTTTTTATAGCTACATACTTGGCATTGCCAGGCACAAAATGCATAAGTGTCAGAGTTTTTCAAGATCGAGTTGAATATTATCAAAATTTTGTTTAGGCAGACAGAAAGTTTTTAGTGTGATGTTACCCAGAAGGCTTCTCTAATTGTCACTCCCACCTCTGCCCTGAAAAGTAGATAACTACTGGGTTATATTTTAAATACAAGCTTGCTCCTTCCCATCCATTTTTTATGCTGTGACATAGTTAATCAAGACTAGCTGTATGTGTTTTGCTATGGAAAAATGAAAAAAAAAAATTCTTTTTTTTTCTTTTTCATCTCATTCAAGATACAAATAGTTCAGAGTTTTACATGCTTTCCCTCCTCTCCTCTTTCCTGATTCTATATAACTTTACATGATTTACAGACTAAGAGACAGGATAGAATTTAAAAGAGTTTTAATGACTGAGAAATTGTTGAAATAGCTGTTTCTACTGCAACACATTAATGAAGTTTGCCTATGATATTTTTTTCACTACGCTAATTGTTAATCTGACTAACAGCTTGCTTGTTAATTCAAATAGCTCATTCTGTTTTGTAATACTTAGAGCCCCAAATTCTCTTTTAAGACGTTCTTTCAGAATTACCTACGAGCAATCCTGTAAAGTTTCTAACATAAAGCTCATTATCATTTAAAGTAGATAACCTTAGGTAGTTAGAAGAAGTGATTCTATGACATAAGTCAAGTAATTTTAGCAAAGATTAAGGAAAGAGAATTTTTGAAGTACTATAATTTCCATGAAAATTCCCCATGTTTGAAGCAGATATTGTACGTGACTGAGATCTGCACTTCACACCGTCTTCACTTGCTTAAGAGGTTACACTTTATTCATTTATGATAATAGACCACTTTATAAAAAGAGTCTTATTATTCTGAGTGAGTCATTTTGAAGGAGAGCATTCCAATGACCTAACAAACCATGAGTTAAGAATTTGAAAATCAGAGAGGAAAATTTATTTGAAAATATTTCTTAACCAAAGGAAAAGTCTGAAGTACTTTGAGAACTTTGATTACTTAGTTCTCAGCTTCATGGTTAACTCTAAGCCCAAACAGCCTGACTGACAACTCATGTGCTTAATGTTAAAGTAACACTGAAGTGCTTTAAACCAAGATCTAAATATTTCATACAAATATGATCAGAAGCATGTGTTCATCTTGGACAGGGAATCACATTCCATTTACCTACCTCCTTGTCTTTGAGTATGTCTTTGAGGTCTGAAGTTCAGAGCCTTAAAAATACATTTATTTCAAAGGGTGTTGGATCTGGCATTTAATGAATAACTCTAGCTGCAGTAATATGCTTTTTGAAAATATTTAATTGAGCTCTGAAAACTCCATGGGATACCAAGGCAATTTTTAGTACAGTTTGACTAAATTCAATGGCAAAGCTTTATAACAGTGATGAATCAAGCCCTTAAAGAGTTGAAACTAGGAGACTTAGTTGGCATAAACCTAATTGCAAGAAAACCAAGCAAGAGGATGTATCCACATTCCTTCTGCAGAAACAATATTTTTCATTCAATGCCAGAAGGACTTAGACAAACTCGAGAAGTGGGCTCATGGGAATCTCATGAGGTTTAACAAGACCAAGTGCAAGGGTTGGGGCAACCCCTGGTACCAGGTACCAGGCACCCTAGCTGGAAGAACTTGGGGGTGCTGGTGGATGAGAGATTGGACAAGAGCTGGCAATGTGCATTTGCAGCCCAGAAAGCCAAGTGTGTCCTGAGCTGCATCCAAAGTAGTGTGGACAGCAGGATGAAAGAGGTGATTCTGCCCCTTTACTCTGCTCTGGTGAGATCCCACCGGCAGCGCTGCACCCAGCTCTGGGATCCCCAGCACAGGAAGGACATGAACCTGTTAGAGGAGGCCACCAAGTCAATCAGAGAGATGGTACACCTCTCCTATGAGGACAGGTTGAGAGAATTTGTATTCTTCAGTCTGGAAAACAAAAATACATTGGGGTGTCCTAATTGTGGCCTTCCAGTACCTGATGAGAGTCTGTAAGAAAGATGGAGAGAGATTATTTACAAGAGCGTGTAGTGACAGAACAAGGGAGAATAGCTTCAAACTGAAACAGAGTAGATTTAGATCAGACTTCAGGAAGAAACCCTTCACTGTGAGTGTGGTAAAACATTGGGACAGGTTGCCCAGAGAAGCCGTGGATGCCCCATCACTAGAAGTGGTCAAGCCCCAGCTGGATGGAGCTCTGAGCAACCTGGTCTAGTGGAACCTGTCCACAGCAAGGGAGTTGGAACCAGGTGGTCTTCAAGGTCTGTTTCAACCCAAGCCATTCTATGATTCCATACCTAGGGCTGATACTGAACACAGTCAATGAATTTGCTGCCTGGGAAGGAAGTAATGGCAATAAGTAACACTGGCACACTACTGCAAGTTTTCAAAGTTAATTGAATCAGCATATAAAAGTGTTTTCCCTGTGTAATAAATCTCATCATAATCAACCTCTCTATGGCAGGCAGTTCCCTATGATATGCAAATTTCAATTATTTATGTAGAATATATTCAGCATTTTCATGTGACTCCATTTTCTGTTTAAAAAATTCAAGAGTTGCATTAAACACCCAGCTCTTCTTTGGAAGCTGTTATTAGCAACATTGCATGTCAACATAATAAGAGAGTTTTTCAAATATTCAGACTAAAATTATGCTTTGGAGTTGAAGAAAGGGTTTCACTCAAAGTTCATTTAGGAGTTTCCTGGTTCAGTCTGTTATGTTGACTTTTTTTACAATATAGAACAAGCAAAGAGATAAAGGTTTAAGGATATTTTACCTATTTCTCCTCAACATGAGAGAATAATCTTCATGATATAACCATCGCGTATTTCTATATTAAAGCTCAGTTCAGTCTCAATGAACTCATGCTGGATTTACAAGTGTTAAAAACAACAATGTCTATTGGAGGAGAAATATAAACCCATGACAAAATGTATGAGTAATCCACTGATTACAAATCTCTGTCTCAACCAGTGTTGTTAAATATTCTGAGTATAGCTAGATAACCTTATTCAAGGTAAAAAAAAAAAAAAAAAAAAAAGAGAAGCAGCAGAAAACAGATGTCTAGCAGAACTCTTTGAGAGTGTAGTGAGTTTCTCACTGTTTCTTGTAAGACATGTAGGACATGGCAAAAAAAGTCATATATAAGCCACATAATAAGATTACAAGTTAAAGAGATATGGAGTTGTTTTTATTCCCTGAGTAGCTTTCCTTCCATCATAGGTACTGTGAACACAGAACAATAAGATGAGACCACAATTTGTCCCATTGATAATTATTGTATGAATCTCTACAAAGCACTTTTTCTCTTGTGATTCTAATAATGTACTCTCACTAGGAACTAAAGCACTTTCATGATGATGGCCATCCCTCAGCATGGCAAACTCAACCTGTGAATTTCCATTCTTTCTCCTTTTTATTGTTTTTGCAGAAAGTTTTGTAGAGTAATAAATTTCTTTGATGCAGACTAGACTGTCACTAACAATGATTTCCGAAGAAGCATTAACATTTAATAAATTCTTTGTGTTTGCTTGGTTTTTGGGATTCACACAGAAAAATTAAATTCTTATGAAAGAAATAACTAAAATATAGGTACCACAGTGTCAAATAACTGATCAGTAAAGCATACAGTATCATCAACAGGAAAACAAGGATTAATAATTAAAGAAGATTAAATCATATGTCTCATCAAAATGAGGCAGTTATCAGAAGGGTGTGGCATTAAAAAAGCTCACACACAAAACTTGTATATGTAGTCTGTTGGATAATGCACTTCCAGGTATCAAAGGAAGTATGATTATAGACTGTTCTAAATGAGGAATCCTAAGCTGTGACAGAAGAATAACCTCAAGAAAAGATATTTGAAGGTCCATACATAAACTCTGGCTAAGAACTGTTTGATGCTAGATTCAAATATCAGCGTGTGGCTGATTGGTTGCACCCATCCCAACTGAATTTCCATGTCAGATAGTTCACATCTCTTTTCTTTCTGGCTCCTTGAACATTTAATTACACTAGGCAAAAGAGAATAAATACTAAAGAAGAGACAGGAGCAGTGCAATTGTAGAAAATCCATTGGCCAAACACAGCAGATACTTAGAGGATATAGGTTTCAGTCTCCTCTGATCCCACCTCGCTGGCTATGCCTCACATGACAGGCACCTGAGGCATAAATAGGTAACATGAGGCATAAATAGGTAACATGAGGCATAAATATTAACTTGAGTTAAACAGGTAATTGCAGAAAAGGAAAGAGCCTGGTAAGGATATGAAACAGCTTCTGAAGTTGTTTACATGGATTCTTATCTTCAGCATTTCCTGTTAAGGGGATGTAATTGCTTTGTTTTCTGGATTCCATTCTGAACTCTTCTCTGTACAAGGGCACAAGACAACTTGTAGATTTTTTGACATAATAAATGGTTTTGAGAATGGTTGTTATCATGTTTAATGCCATGCTGCTTAAATTCCTTTCAGATATGTGTGCCCCTTGGCAATACACAGGCAGTCAAACAGGAACCACGCTCCAGCAGCAATTATTATGGTGCTGAAATTCTTCCCTGGATCTAGCTCTAACAAACAATTTCCAGGAAAACAAAAATGTTCAAATTTAACTGCTGTGTTCTGTAAGAGTGGTAATTGGTACATAGTGTTAGCAGGTACCTCTTTCTCAATGGATGGAAGCTAAGAGGAATTTTTGATTGTTACTAAAAACACATTCTGGCAACACTGACCACTTAACTCCTCTGAAAAGTCTCCTAAACTATTTCTGAATACAACTGCTATATTCAGATTGGCAAAGATAAGAACAAACTCAGGAGAGTAGTTTAGGCTTGTAATATCTCTTTCCCTGCAGGTGAAAGTGCTGTCTGTGATTTTTGTGTTGTAGAGAAAAGAAGGTGATTGTCTGCCTGTGTGGCTTTGAGGTCCTCCTGCTCCCCTTCCAAACTAATCCAATAAAAAAAAAAAAAAGTGCTCTGGAAAGCATGACTCCTACGAGAGAAGCATACTCTGACTTTGAGAGGAAAAAGTGTCTGCATTAGGATGATAAATGACTGAATACAATTAATTAATCAATTAATTGTTTTTACAATAAAACCCAGTATTAAAAGTTGTGGCCTTAAATACACCATGACCTGAAGTTTTATCTGATAAATTATGCTCCTCAAAATCCACAGTCAGCAGTTATTTATTGTGCAAAGTTCGAAATTGGATCTTCTACTTCTGAATTAATTTGGATCCTAAGTATTTTGCATTTGTATTGTCACTCAAAGGGTTCTTGTAAAAATCATGTTTAAAAAAGGGATATACAATATTTACAGTAGGTACATGCTTGACTTTCTATGATATTAAAAAGCTTAGTGAAAGGGAACAATGCTCATCATCTAAATGTCTGGTCTAGAAAAATTACTCCTGGGGTAATTTTAGGATGCTGCTCTCCCTGGATTCAATTTATGTTCTGCATCTACAATAAAGGGCAAATGTCTCTGCAGTTCCCTGCTGAAATCAGTGTTGGGCTTGTACTGAGTTCTTAGTCTCACAGCTTGGAAGAATGCCATTACAAAGAAGCACAGAAAAGGGAAATGAGCCACCGCAGAGAAAGTCAAGAGTGAAGATGCACTTCAAATCAATTTTGGCATGAAGTTGAGCTCTTGTTATGTCTGGTAGGAATGGATTTTAACAGATAGGAGAGAATAACCTTAGGGCTACTATTCTTCCAATCACACAGATTTTTTCTTTTTTCTTTCTTTTTTTTACTTTGCCGAAAATACCAAAATGTTACACATTTTCTTTTAAAAAATATTTACTTTAATGGTGCAAAATGTCTAATAAAATCTCATAAAACTGGTTCTGTCTTGGAAAAGATGTTATTTAAACAGATTATTAAAGTGGGACTTTGCTATTCTAACAGTTCTGCTGTAAGTGCTTTCCCAAAGATGATAGAAGAGACAAAAGAAGTGTCAGTCTGGTGAAGTATTGGAAAGAACTTTGAAATGGTATTTGACAACATATCAAATAAAGGGCATAATTCAATAAGGGACCACAATTCAAATATTCAGTAGTATTTAGAAGATGTCACCATTTTAAAACCCACTAAAATATGTATTTATGAGTCTATCCTAATGCACAGAACACAAAAGGAGGGAATAAGATTTCAGAATAGCTGAAAAATGACAAGAATTGCCCATAACCGTTTCAAGGCTTTTCCAAAACTAACTCAAATATAGGTCATAAGTCTCAAAAAAAAAAAACAACAAAACAAAACAAATTCAGTTTCAAATCCTTACCATAAACCCATCACTACAGTTACACACATCAGCATTTTTGAGCTAAGACTGCAGCAACAAGCAGAGTTACGTATTGTTGGGAACAAGAGAACATGAAGTTAGTTACTACAAATGTTTTGATTATTGCTCAATATCTACAGTGTGGTTTAGAGCAGGTCCATGTATGTATGTATTTGGCTCTGTCTGTTATATTTTGGGCGAGCGTGACAAGATAAGATCTTAACTACTATATTCGAAACATACACAAGTTCGTTTACACTGCCTACAGTGCTGTATTGATTCCTATCTCTTTTCTGGGTTATTTCACTAACAAAAGGGTCACAGCAAATGTACACAAAACCAATAAGCCTACAGACATTAACTCTCCCCTTGCTCCCCAAGTTCTTTATGTAACAAAATTGTCTGTGGTTGGTTGTGGCTTAAGTACATTGCCAAAAGAGTTTTCATCCACTTGCCATTTATTGCAATTCTCAAATTCACTTCATCTATTTTTAGAGATGGCTAATAAACATTTATGTGATCAAAATAAATAATACAGGACCACTGAAACATCTCAAAGGCTTTGCTATTCAGAATGGCATCAGCTCCTGCCAAAGAAGTACACTCAGCACTAGCCACACTTCAGTTTTCAGACATTTATTTTTGACATAATGAAAATGCCTTCCCTTCAAGTACATGGCCTCTCTTCCTCTCTTACGTCAGACCCTACAAACCATAGAGAGTAAAAGATGTATGAGCCTGTTCAGACTGAGAGAGCCAGCAACTTAGTCAGTATGTTTCTTTTTTTAGTATTTAATATCTTTCCTGACTGCAGCAGATTTAGTGTGCTTGGTATTTAACACTGGAATATTTGGACTACCACTGTTTGAGGGACAGTGACCGCTGAGACAAGACAGCGAGTGAGATTTTTTGCTTGTTCTACATTTAACACATTGCTAAAGAGATAGAGTAAATACTTCTTTTAAAGAACTCCATGCATCAGGCAGTGCCACTGTGAATCACACATTGCTGCTTACTAGACATGTCTCTGTAACTGCAGCTGCTCACATTCTTTTGTGTATGCTTGCAGCGTGCAGACTGAAAGTCCTAAAATGAAGAGAAAAGGGAAAAAAAATTACAGATGATCTGACCGGATTCAGACTGAAGAAGCTGAGGCAGAAGCTTCTTAAAGCTTCGGAAGGGGTTATCTAACTAAACCTCAGGGATTAATACACGACTCTGTTCCTAGTTTACCTCTCACCAAAGGCATTAACTAGGAGTTTGTAACACAAGTAAAAGCATTCACTACTTCTACTTCAGCAGCCCAAAACTGCAGCCAAGCACCATTAGAGTGAATACTGACATCAGACCAGTCCTTTCTAAAGATCTATACAGAACTGTATTGTTTCCTGCAAATCAGCAGTTTTAGGCCAAATTCTATGAATCCCAGTGACCTTGTCTTTTATCAAATAAAATGTGAAGCACTGGTGAATTGAATGGAAACTTTAGCCAAGCTCAACAACAGTTTAAGCATTCCATGCTGGAATATGCAAAAGAACAAGGCTATTCTGTAAAAGTACAAGCAACCATGTAGTAGATTAGATTGTCTGTACCAGCATCTCTGAAATTGAATCCTTTCTTAAATAATTTCAAAGGCAGATGGACAATGCTTTGCCAAGTCTGCAATTTGGTGGTGATGAAATTGCCTCATGAATGTGAAGTTAGATGACTACTTAGAATTTCATATATTTGTGAGAGAACAGAGGAAGAATTATCTGAGGTCTTCTAAACTGCAAGAAAAGAGAGGAAATTGGCTACATGCTGAAGCATCGGCAAAAGGACAAGTTGAATCTGTTTATAAGAATGCTGGCAGAAGATTAAGTGCCTTACAATTTCAAATCAAAGGCCTGCTGGTGGAGAAAAGCTGCAGAGAAAAAAAGAGAAACCTGCAAATACACTTTACTTCTGATATGAGAGAAAAGAGGAACAGAGAAATAAAGAGAGGGAGAGGGATGTAAGGAACTTTTATACAGGTAAGTATTTCTGAGCTCAAACTTGCAAAAAATAGGAGATAGTGGGAAAAAATAAAAAAAATATGGTAAATATATCTGAAAGTATTGCCTGCCATATAAAAAAATTCTACAGACTATTTAGTTTTGTATGAGAGCAAGGATATTTAAATACTTAGTGGTTATATTCTGATTTGATGGGTCTGTTAGAATACCTCCAGGATAAGCTGTGCAAACTGCCTGCAGTTCACTTTGCCATAGTACACTTCAGTTGTTTTCTGTTATATTTGAAGGGGAGGTTTTATAACCCATTCTCCTACATTTGGTTTTATTTTGTGTAGACAGTACGTGTGCAAAAGATGGCAATACTCGCAGATAACGTACAGCTAAAAAGTACTTCTATGTATATGATACAAAAATATTGTTACTCTTGATATGCTATGCCAGGTACTTTTCTACAGGGAGACAGGAAAGGAAGGATATTCCCAGACATCACCTTGTTTGGAACATCAATATCCCTAGGTTACTAAACATTAATAAGAGCACGCAATAATGGCGGATCTATTCTGAAGGATGAAAAGGAAAGCCTAAAGACTTCATAAAAGGCCTCAAACTTCTGAAATAGGTGTGATTTTGGATATCTGACTCCATCTATGTGATCCAAGCAGTTTCTGTTCATTGTCTCCTTGGAAAATAAGGCTTTCCAAACACTGAATGTCTGGTTTTGATCTGAAACTTTAATTCTACATTTACTTGTCCCAATTTCACTCTGTTTAAATGCCAGCAGCATGAGAAAAATGGACAGGACAATGTTTAGGTTTTTAGGTTCTCATTGCTACCTGTGCTCAGGGCATGTTCCTACACCTGCTCAGGGCATGTTCAACCCACAGTTTAACCCACAGCCTCTTTAAAAGTCACTTAGTGGTTTAGTTGACACTCATCTTGTGTGATAGCCTCATGCAGAAACATGTGTGTTCAGATCCACCTGAGCCCAATTGTAAGGAATTGAGTCCCTAGTTTCCCTGGACAATGCCTTAGCTAGAAAACAGGGCAGTCTGGACCAGAGAGTCCAGACCAGAGTGAGCATGGCAAAGCCATGATGCAGTCTGTCCTGTAATATCTGGACTTCACTACTTTCATCATCCTCAGCAGCCAGAAAGATCTCCATCTGGTGACTCAGGAAACATCCGTGAGGTATTTTTAGAACTTATTTTAGTCCTTTCCATTTGATTTCATCCCAAACTTTTGTCTTTCCTCACGGCTACCTACTTTCATTTTTCCTATCATGAAACTGGAACAATAATTTCAGATCTTGCTAGTCTCTCTTTTAATCTTTGCCTTACTTTCCCATCCTCTCAAGTCACAGCACAAACACACTTGTCCCACCCCCCTTCCTCTTTAACTACCATTTCTCCTCTCTTTAATCTCTTTACGCTCAGAAATAGCACTCTCTATCCTGCCTTGAACTGTCAGCTCCCTTAAATACTGATAAGTTCCTTTTGAAATCAGTTTCCTTTTGGCTTCTCCAGCTCTGCACTATGATAATTTTTCCCCCACTGTGATTTTTCCACAGATCCCTTTAGATTTTTTTGCAGTTCTTGGTGGAAAATCCAAAATACTTTGTATTTTGTCTCCTTTTCTCTTGCCTTTGAATTATGTCAGGCTACCCTTACCTGCAAATTTAAATTTAACTACAATCTTAAAGCAACTCCCAGCCCTACCTCAGCATCCCAGACCTGCCACCTCCTTATCTGACATCTTCTTATGAGTGATCACCTATCAACTTTTCAAGTTCAACAAAATTAAACAGGCATCCTGATATTCACTTGCAATATCTTTTCCCTATTTTCTTAATCTGATCAGCCAGAATTTCACTGCCATGCGTATTTAGAAATACAAGATGTATTCACTCTCCCCTTACTTATTCAAAATGATGCTACAAAGAATGCTCTTCTACTACACAGTTTTGTCTACGTCACCCCTCTCTTTTCCTTCTTCTACTACTAGGTCACCATTTTTTGTATGAAATTCAATCTATTCATCTTTATTTCTAACGCCCAGTACATCATCACCCCATCCTAGCAATTTCCAGTAAATTCAGCAGCAGGAGCTCCAAATGATTCCGCAGCTCAGTCTCCATGTTTTAACTGCTCTACCTCTCACAGGACAGAGTGAAAAATATCTCCCCATCTTTCTCCCTCACATTCATAAAAAATTTCCCTTATAATGAAGCCTTGGAAAACCCATCAGATAGCAATTCTTGTCAAGGTTCATGACTACAGCATATCATGACTGTGCATTCTTTTGCACTGCATTTTTTTTCTTCTGGTATCTCATTTTACTCTCAGATCAGCTGGGCAGAGATATTCACTGATGCATTGATGCCGTGCACAGCCAAATGCATTACTGCCACATTTATAATGGTGTTTAGGGATGTTCTCATGTCGGCCCCCTGGTTATAGCTCCTTCTTTATAACTAACCACACATCCTTGAGAGCGTGTTTGAGACCCCATGGCTGGTCCCGAGAAGTCTCATGAGAAGGCGAGGAAGGAATTTATTTTATAGAGATAGAGGCCTTCACAAAGAATATAGAGCCTGCACAACTGACAAAAGTTGTACTGGACAAAAATAGAAAAGCCAAGTGAAAAATCTTTTCACCAAGAAAAAAAAAACAGCCTCACAGAAGGGCTTCTAACAAAAAGTCACTTTGCTTCTTGCCTTTGCTCTTCTCCCTGTCCCAGCCTTGCAAACTTGAGTCGTCCTAAAAGTCACATTCATGCTTGCAGGTAGAAAATTAGGAAGAAGCTTCTGTAGTACAGAATGTACTGTCACAACCAGACAGAAAGGAGAAAGACAAGGAGCTAACAAATCTACTTCTGTTCTAGACATATGTAGGTATGTAAATTACTTTATTGTAATGGTTTTAGTCTAAACTATGCTCCTATCAGTACCATTACTGATACTCTGAGCAACCACAGAATCTGTCCAATTCTTTTGATTGCAGATTTTTCTGATTCTTTTCATCTGGATTTATGAGATCACTATCACCTCTTGGGTTGTTCTCTACTTTGAACTAAATGCTTAAGGTATTTTTTAATATTCCTCATGAAAGAGGATTTGCAGCAAAATGGTGCAAGGAAAAATAGTAGGACTATCTCACACAGAAAGCAAGCATGTTTACACTGTATTACCTAGTTTCTCTCTTTTGCAATTCTGCATATTTAGCATCATTTTGTTTAGGATTAGAGACCAGCAGAAATGACTGGTAAAGACTTATAAGTATACTTAATCCTATTTTATACTGAAGTCTTTATTGAATTATGTATTTTAAGTTACACTCATGAGAAGTGCAGAGAAAGGCACACTGAACTGGTCTTATATAGCAGTTAAAAGCCTTCTTCAAATGCTAATCATTTATAATTAGTCTACTTCAATTAGTAATGAACAAATTGCCCTCTCCAAGAAAAGAGAATATATTCCATGCACTGATTAAAAGAGAACAGTGATCTTCAAATTCTGAAGGGAATGATTGATGTGAAGCAAAACTCTCTCACAATTTTGTTCTTTTAACTCTTTGATGAACTGATCAACAAAGGCAAGTTTCCCAAAAGTCTCAAAAACATTACTACCGATTCATATAAAGAAAAGCACATCTGTGTTTGTATGTTCTCACTTTAAATACATCCTTACTTTAGGACTATTTTATGTCATTTACTAAGCAGGTGTTATCTTCCCTCTTTTTCTCTCCAGGAATCAGCTCTTAATTGGCTACTTGCTAACATGCAAAAAAAAATCAAAAAGCAACTGACTGGTTGGGAACTGATTGTTAGGCAGTAGTCCCAAAAGAGCTTTGTAAGGGAATAAAGTCATCTTATTGACTGGGCACAACTTCAATTGCTAAAGATTACACAGTTTATGAGAAAATACTTAAGATGAATTTTGATGCAAGACTTCTTTTACTTACTCAGTGTTGTTCTAAATTGCCAAAAGAGTGTTTACTGGAAGAGTGGTTTTGCTCACTCTTAATGTATGTGTTCCCCAGGCAATAGTGTACTTCATGCTCAAGCACACGCAAATCAACAGTTTTGAATCACCTACACTGAAATAGGGTAGGGACCAGGGAAAGAAAATTAGATAATTAATTCAGAAAGTAAGTTTCACCTTTCTTCAGATATGCCAAAGAATGGATTACAGAAAACCGGTGTTACGTTCTTTTTGTTTTGTTATTAGGTGTTCTGCTTCCAGTTGTTTGGAGAGGTCTTGTATAACTGAGGTTTTGTTCATTGGTTTTGGTGGCATTTTTACTTTGTCAGTATTGTGTGTGGGATGTTAAGTGAAAATATACAGGACAATGTATCTGCTACATTTTAAAAAGTACAGAAAATCCTCCTCACTGACACGGGTGTGTAGGAGAATGCTGTAGGAGTGGCAAGGAATATATTAAAAAATGGAACAAATGCAGACTTGATGAGATAAATTTCTTCAATGACAAACCTGTCTCAGCAAGAGCAGCTGAACTAAGGAGAATGTTTCTCCAGTAAAAGTAATGGGATGTAACAGAGATTTCCAGTAGTTTTACCTTTCACAAATTAAAGCTGCATTTAGTTGTTCCCATAAGGGCCCATGGCATCATCTCTGAAGAAGGAGGTGATATCTCCTTCCAGTCATCCTCCACAGGCATTGACTGCCCTTCATCTGAGGAGGTAGATGAAGGCATTGAAGCATTACTTGGAACCTGATATAATATTATTCCAATATTGTAGCATCATTTGAAAGCATGTAGACATGTACTTAATTGTAATCACTCCCCTCAATATGGAAATAGTGAGAAAGACATCTTACGTTACACAAACATACAGCTATAGCACTAATTAATTTCCTGACTAAATCTATAGATAACTTCATAAAATAATTAGCAATAGCTTCCTAAATCATTTATCAATTATCTGGAATTCAGACAGTAAATCATAACTGCTCTAAGAAAATAGTTGTTTCCCCTGTTAGTCTGTTTCCTCCTTAACTATCAATTACTTTAGTAACAATTTAGGGAGCTCATAGCAACTCCATAAACATTCTATCAGACTTGAAGAATGATCATTATCCCATAAAACATCAGTGTAAGTGTCTCTGATTTCACATGCTTAACTCTTTGTCTTAGTACACTTGGCAACCTGCTGGTTCTAAAAAAGCCATTTTTGTGCCCAAGAACAACAAATAAATTTTCAAAGTATTTGTTGTTTGATTGCAGATGATCTTGCAACCTTATTAAGATGTTTGGATCCCTGTGATCAGAAGTAAATTGTAATTTTTTTTCTTCCAAAACTTCCATACACATAGCAACAATAAAATGCTTCTAAGATACTGTGTACAACACATACAAACTATCTATAACTCATCCATTTGTACTTTTATACAACACACTTTACAGAATCACTGTTTATCCAGGGATTATTCAAGAGCTTAGTTAGGGATAGCCCTTGGGTAAAGTGCCTTGGTTTTCTCACACAGAGACAGTTTTTAATTCTACCCTAGATATTATATCTGTCTTTTCTGAAGGAGCAAGTTCACAAATTTACACTACTGGGAAAACACAACAGTATGTGTTACTGTGTTACCTCCTCTACCTTTTGAAACACAACAATGAAATAAAGCAGTGAAGATATAATCTATTTAAAGAAAAAATCTATATTGTTCAAAGACTGGCCTCGTGATGTAGATATTGTTTTGTTTGAGAGAAAATGCAGGATTATCGTCAGTCTATTGATGGACTTTCAGAGTTGTCATCAATAGTACTAATTCTGCAGAAAGTAAAAATAATTTCCCAGGAGTCGTTCAATTTACCCCTTATGACACACAAAGGACTCTGAGAGTAAGAGAAAAAATAGATTTGCAAAATTAAAGTTTATCATAAAAATTAAATACTCTTTAATGAAAGAGCTTTTCATATAATAAAAACTCTCACAGCACCAGCTACAGAATCTTGTTTCATAAACAAAATCTTTGGAAAAGGGAACTGTGTGAACATTAAATATTTGGTAGACATTAGCTCTGTGAACACCAGACAGGGAAGAGCCCTAGTTGAAAGAATCAGTGAAAACACACAGATTTAAAAAAAGCAATTTGGTTGTCTGAGAAGTAAATGAGAAACTCGGAATAGCTTTAGAGCTGATCCAGGTTATGTTAAGTAAGTGATGGCTCCAAAGTGCTGACTTAGCCAAATATGAAGCTGCATCTCAACCATATACAACATAATCCGTCATTTAGGCATTCCATAGGAATTCCCTCAACTTGGGAACATTTTTATGGTAAATTCTGCCTTCACACAACATGTCATCATGATATCCAGAGAGGTTCAGAGACTAGCATACTCCTCTCAAAAGATGTAGAAGCTGCCTTCGAGAACCGTGCTTCTTGGAAGAATGTATTTTGTGCTGCCTCTGCTCTTGTTAATAGTGTGAGATTTGGAGAATATTTCTGCTTGGATATTTCCAGTCACTTTAAGAATCAAACTTCCTAATTTGTCTCCTACTTGTTCTGCAGCTATACCCAGCTGTGTAACAGACTAGCAAGCAGACTCCAGCATAAAGGAACTGTCTGTTCTTTGCATAAACTGGGACTGATGACTCCTAATAAACCTGTATTTTGAGTTGTACATATTCAGATTCAAAAATGTAAAGCTAAGACTGCTGACTGTCATCCCATCATACAACAATGTGCTTGTGTTCTGCTAGGATGACATTTTATGTAGTTATGCCTTCTTGTCACAAGAAAAACTGAAAATGTAAAGTAAGCAAAGATACAGAGGTTTTATCCTTTTTTTTTTTCTTCAGCACTCAAAACTCAGATCACTCTGATTATATGGCAGTGAATTTAGGTATATTACAGAACACGTGAAGACAAATACAACCCAAAATAAATCTTTGCAGGAGGCAGGGTCTTGATTTGCACCTCAGACTTCAATCTATTCTGAAAGTTGTATATTCTTAGGATAGATTTTGCAGCTCCAGATTCACAAAGAATCAAACTCTATTTCCAGATTATTCTTTTCATAACTTTTCATCATATATGGGAATTTTTGCCAGCTATTTTTCTGGTTATTTAAATTATCAGGCATCAAAATGGTCCTTTTTATATATTAGAAAAAAAAAAAGAAAAAAAAAAGGAGGTAATTTTTTTTAACTTTAAGTAAATTCGTGAATTAAAAATGGTTTATATATTTATGGGAAGCAAGAGTTAACTCCTCCCACTACATATTTTAAGTCAACATTATTAAACTTAAGATGCAAAAGAAAGACCAAGTTTATCATTGCAAACCAAAGGCTTTTCTCACTGAAAAAGCTAGAATTGCAGGCACCATTTCAGATTTTCTAGGATCTCAAAACAACTCTTACATCATGCTGTCTTCTCAGCCATTAACACAGGGAATGAAGCCAAGCGAATTAAGTTGGGACACTCCCAAATCTGGATGACCTGTACCTCTCAGAAGAGCCATCCAGGGCTATAGGCAGCCAGACACAACTTAGGGTAGACTTTCACAGCTCTAGTTTCAGCCAGCAGTAGGGATGTGTCTGGATCCTGGCCAGAGTCAGGCTTGAGGCAGTGAAAAGCTCTTTTTGTTCTCAGTCCATTTTGTTGATTTTTTTTTTTTTCCAAATAAAGCTTGCACACACTACCCAACCTGCTTTTCTATTTATATCCCTGTTTAGACATATATTGGTAACTTTGCAGACCTTTCAGTGAACACACACTTCACGGCAGACACTTTGCCAATGCACCGACTGCAGGAAGCAAAGCTCTGTCAGCACCCCCTTCAGTTCTGCGCCCTCCAACACGCACACCCCAGGCCTTCCATGTTATGCAGCTGTCTTTCATTCCCATTAAAACTGAGCTGGAGAATGGATACGGGGAAGTGATGCATTTCCGACTTAAATTTTGGACTCTTTCGGTTTAAAGGCTGCGTGCAGTGAGTACAAACTCAGACTTGCAAAGCTGGAATTGCTCATGTACTGCTGTTTATATGTAGCAGCAGATCCTGCTTTGTAAAGTTGCATGAACTATGAATGCATTTTACCTTCGAAGTATTGCAGTTTACAGGGTTAGAGATAATAAAATAATAGTGAGCCCAGCAGAAATCACAGAGCCTGTGTTTGAGTTTTCCTCTTCTAATGGGTAGATATTTATAATTTACTAACCCTGCAATGATAATGAGGATAACCTGCCATAGCAAAGTAAGCTCTGACTTTCCAGATTAGTCTTCTGTTTGCTCAGGTAAGCGAGTCAGTATCCGTTTCGAGTGAATATTTAACTCTCTTCACAGGCTGTGCAGCACAAGGAGTTTGGTCTCCAAAGTTTCTCTCCGACTACCATGTCAAGAGGGTCTCAGAGAGACTCAGCCACACAGCCCAGAGATAACTGGGGTCTGGGGCAAAAAGGGAGAACGGATAGCAACTGCAAAGTGTTGGGGGACAATTTTATCCTATGCCTGTGTGCTGTTATCCAGGATAATCTGGCTTTTCACATGGAGACATTAGAATCAGTCTAAAAATAATAAATCACATTGTCTTGGTATCCATACTATTTCCCCTGTATTTTAAAAAGAAAATAAGCCTCTAGTCTTATCTAGACTATACTTTGAAGATTTCCCTTTTACCATGTCCAAACAATCAACATTCCTGTGATAAATAATGACTTGATACTAACTAATTCTCTAAGGTATCTTTTCGTGGAGTTTTCATAGCATGGGCTGATTTATTTAATTGATGAATAGCTTTGTATGTGCTTATTTTTAATCCTACCCATTTATCTTATGAAGAATTGCTGTTTGTAATTATTCCAAAGGCCTAATACCAATATTTTTAATGATAATAATGAATGACATGGCTTTTAGCAAACCTTTTAATGTTTGTAAAACAATACTCTAATTAGTCTGAATAAAATATTTGCTCAGTTAATGCATAAGAGCTTGATATTTTACTTGATCTCGTGTCAATACAATGAATCCAACGGGCTGAGTTTCTCCTTGAAATCCATGACCAGATATCTTTCTTTTTAATCAGACTCTCATACTTTCAAATCTGCAGAGTACACTTGATGATCTCTATGTTATGAGTTAAATATTAAATACTACCAAAAAGAACTCCTATAGCATTTTACCTGCTCTACCATCTTCTGTCTCCAACTGTTGTGTCACATTGAGAATTTAAATTGGAAGGTCTTTGTGCCAGGGGAGGGTTTTTTTCTACTTGGCAGAACAGCTTCATTGTCCATTGCTAAGGTTCCTTGCGCTAATGCACTACAAAGAATGATTACTATTTAATGAACACCTGTAGTCTCCAGGATGGTTCACTGAGGTTATCACTGCCAGCTACATTTTCTAAGCTTATATTAAAAATTACAGGGATAACTATTCCCTTGTTCACTAAAGAGAACAGAAGATTTTACCACTTAACCAAAGAGCGTGCACAGATACTGTCTGCATTGCAGTCTCAAGAGTTCTTAAAAATAGCAGAGAATCCATCTCTGGGTGACTGGCCCTGAATCTTGGCCTGTGATCCAAAATTCATTTCAGGGCCTTAAATAGGCAAAGGGGTTTTTGAAAGCCCTTGTTATCTAGTCACGTCACATAAGTCACAGGCTGCCAGTGGAATCCATCAATCCCATATCACTGGAGATGAGTCATTTCTCTTTTGCCAGGTTCACAGGCTATTATTTTGATAATGGCCTTCAGGTGTTTCTATTTTGACATCTGAAGCTTTTCAAAAGACTTCTGAAGACTTTCAGGAAATATTCAAACCATTCAATCTTAAATAGCCCACCTATTGCCTTCCATTCTCCCCATCATTCCTCTCTTCTTTTGATTCTTACAGAAAAATTTAGAGTGAGATTTACATTTTCGAAATCTTTTTGACCAGTGAGTTCTTGATTTGAGACTGAAAAGCACAGTTTTACTCAGTGAAGTTTTGACCAATCTAATCAGTTAACATTTACAGTATTTTAGTTTACAAAATTATTTTTTTTTCTTTTTTCACATTCCATGCTTCTAGGAAAATACTAAGGGAAAAAAGGTTATGAATTTAAACAGACTTTTTCCCAAGTTTTTCATTCATCTGAACTTCATTATCTCACGTCCTCCTTCCCAGTTCACTATAAGGTTTGTTGATTATTAAGGAAATCATTATCCCTTCGGTTGATATCTCTTTCACTAATCTCAATCAGAGGCTTTTTGAATAAGCAATACATTTTATATCAATTTTTTCTTAAAAAAGTAAACAAGGACAGAGCACATGTATTGTTAGAATTTTATCTCTCTTTAGCATGCATGCAACATACAAGAAATTTTGATCAAGAACTGAGGTCTTCTGATTAGCACTGTGTACTGAAAACTGATAAAACCAGTAGGAAAGTTCTTTCAGCCGATGGTAAAGCATCAAGCAAATACTTCATTGTGAAAAAGCACTGGAAATTTTGCCTCCGATTTGCAAAGCCTTTGAATATATGTGAGCTTTGTTTGCTTGGCTTCTGCTGTTTTGCCTTTCTTGAGTACATCTACATAAGCAGAGAACACAAAGTGTGTTCAGCTTAAACAGAATGGCAACTTTAAGGGTTTTTTTGATGCTATTTCAGATTATCATGTCTATTAAATTAAACTCCACTTAAATTTTGCTTACGCTAAGCTTTGTAGCAAACTGCATCTTCCCATAAAAGCTCTCAGGTGGAAATACAACTATGTTTATTTTTTAGGTTATAAGAACTTCTTCCTGCCTCTCCTATTAAAGGAGAAAAAGACTGAAAAAGCTATAACTGTTCATCAAATTCATTGTGCTAATAATCCCCTAAATTCCAATTTCACTGTAGTTTTTATTGGCTGAAAAACTTACTCAAGCTCTACTCATGAATTATGTATTTCAGAACCGAGGACAGGCAGTATCTTATGATCCATAATTACAAATCAAGTCTCATAGAAGAGTCTCTTCCTGCATCATTCTGGTATTCTCTCAGCAATGTAGTTTTGTATCTCTAGTATTAGTTTTTTTATTTCCTTGGGGACTGTATATTGTTAATCAAAAATAATTCAAAATATTCTCACAACAAACTTGCTTTGACATTGCCGCAGTACCATCCCTACAAATATGCTGCCATGACTTCATTAGGCTAATGAGTGTCCTTATAAGTAAAGGCTGTATCTTCTTAACCTTCAGTGCTTGCGCAAATTTCTAACATGGCAAGTCTGCAAAAGTTCATATTGTGCCTAGACATAGTACTCTGTACACACAAGCAGAAGGTCATAAAGAGGCAAAGAAACCTCTTTGAAAGTCCTGCAGCCCTACAGCCTACTTAGCCCTGGAATTGCTGGAGGAATAATTTTCTGAATGTAACACAACATAGTCATTTAGTCAAGCATGAAGCTGGACTCACTAAGCTCTTTAGACAGCTGGTCACAAGAGATTCCTGTTCTGAACTATCCCCTGGGGCAGCATCCCAGTCTCTTCAGGCTACATAAAGAGCCAGAATACTTCCTAACATAGGTGTTTAAATTCAAACCTAGAATAAGGTTCTGTGAGTGCTATGAAAAAATGAAAAAGTGGAAAGATCCAGAATCTTAGAGCATTAGAGCGGGACCTCTACATGTTGGGCATCTTAACAGGTAAGAAGTAGTTCAGAAGTTACTACTTAAAAGGTCAGCCAATGGAAGCATCTTCTTTAGAGACGTCACATTTCAGTGACCAGTCTGAGAAAAGTCAGCTTTGTCTGCCTCCTTTCTCCAGGGAGTTTAAAATATTATAGCTCTGTAGAAACCTAGATGCCCAACTCTTGTACTCTTCAAACAAGGAGTAAACACAGCAGTCTGCTATGCTCAAAATCAATTAAGTAGCTTAATGATTAACTCAAAAACCGGGATGCTTATTTCCATTATTTCGTATGAAATTTCTTTTAGAATCATGGACCCTTTGCATATGTGGGAAGAAAATGAATGCAAGTTTGATGTTATTTTTAATATTCTCATTTTATCATAAAGATTGAAGGCATTTATGACTGCTTCAAACTAGAAAGCACATCTCCAACATCCAAGTCAATAAAAAGCAATTAAAATGTGTCTGACTGAATGTTAGACACAAGTCTATGACTTTTTTAAATAAAGCTTTGAATATTAATGAACACTTTCTAAAAAATTGTTTAAAACCTTATGAAATGGTGACTCTAATCACAACATTAAAAAATTTGAGTTGCCTGTAATGATAAGGGAGTAGTAATTCTCCCAAAGGATTTAGGACAGTTTTAAAAGAAACAGAAATACTCTGAAAGTAAAGCTACTGTGATGCCACTCAGGATCAACGTATTCCTAGATAAAAAAAGTACCAGCCAAGCATGAGATTTGCATCTTCACTTCAGATTTGTCACACGTGAACTTCTTTCCTCCTTATCAATGCAGCTACCAAAAGGCTTAGTGAGTGCAGTCAGATCAGAGTCTCTCACTGTGGTTCTGACTGAAAACTTAATTGTTCATGTCCAAGTTATGCCTGCAGACCCATGATAAATTTAACTGCAGAACAGGAAAAAAATAGGGGATAAATAAAATATTAACCTACGTCTGTAAAAGTTAATGTATCAAATTATATTACACACATTATGCATATAACTTAATTTCACTTATACTGTAAATCAAATGGCCTGATCAAAAGGAGAAATACTCTACCTGCACTTCAAGCAATATGGGTCAGTTTAAACATGCTTAATGTTACCGTGTCCCTAGCAAATTTATTTCTGTCATTTAGATCAAAGGCATGCATTTGCAGCATTTTCTATGCCTGCTCTATAGATACAGATATGTTACTTTCATAAGAACCTGGTACTAACGCTATTGTAATTGCTTAGAAAATACTGAAATCACAGAATTTAATTCTGTGAAAGATTCTCTTTAATAAAATATTGCTGTTTTTCTCTTAAGACTATGTCATTATTTATTCTTTTTATGCAGCTCACTTCAGAAGTTTCAAAGTGTTTGACAACAACAAAAAAATCAATTAAAAGCCCAAAGACAACACTGCAGTAACATGAAAAGAAATATAATAAAATAAAATGTAAATTTCTAAATTATTCAAATTAAAAGTTTTATAGGTGTCTGTACTAATAAAAATAATAAAAAGCCTTCAAAGGAAGTAAAAAGAAATCAACAGAGAGTTTGAAGACTGATATTTGGTTTAATATCTGTAATTAGTTTAATAATTTGGCAATACTGGTGCCTCTCAGGATAATGGCAGCTGCCTATAGAAATTGCATATGCATTGCTCAAAACTCCAGTTTTTCTTTTAACTTTCTGTGCATAATTTTCAATCTCCTTTATGCTGTATCTACTGAACACAGAAATATTTTGTTCTTTTATGATGCATTTGATCTATAAATCTCAAAGTAATTTAAATAATCAAAACATTCTGCAAAATAAAAATTATTTGTGACTTTATAACTGGGGAAACTGAAGGATGGGCGTCTTACCTTCAAACATTTCATATATTTCTGAGTAAAACCTAGAGAGGCCAAAGCACAAATGGTTTGTAGTGATGGATGTAGGAATTCCAAAGTCTTGCTGTGTCAGCAGCTTCGGTCCAGCTGCACTTACTCAGGTATGAACCTGAAGCTCTTTGCTTTTGCTGCCTGAGCATATAAATGTTGGACTGTGTGATTTATTCCCTGATAATTTATTATGGCACTGTATATTGAAACCTATGCTATGGAGAATTTTTCTACTTCATTTGGTGGCCTTTATTGTAATACAATCTGAGAATCTCACAGATGGTGTCTTTGCCATTACTACCTCTCGTGACAGCATCCCACTTTTACACAATGAGGACCCAAGCACAATGTAATTAAGGGCTGAATGTAGGACTTATCTAAATTCACCTGGACCAAGATGATGCACTACCCCAGAGATAATGAAGAAATTAGCATAATGAAGCAAACATGCTTCAGAGTCATAACTTCCTCTCCAATGCCTCTTGCAATGCTTCCTTTGCTCTGCTGAGTTCTTAAACCATCTCAGGGCTGCTGACAAGTGGGTGATAAAGGAAAGAATGAAATGCTGTCAACAAATGCTGCTCGTTTCCTTTTATCCTCTCCACACACTTGATCCAGGCTACAGAAAAATAGAAACTATCATACTGGTTTAGACTGAAACGGCTAAAACCTGCCTTCAACTGCAACCAGTAGCTGATGTCCAGGGGACATGGGAGAAACAAGGTAAGGACAGACTGATCCTTCTCAGCAAACACCACTGCTTTTGACAGTCAGAAGGTTAAGGATTTCCTGAACTGGCTGTCCACTATTCATCTGAAACCAAGTTCCATAATTTACTTACAATTATACAAAAAAATATTTTCTCTTACTTGTTTTTGTCTGAAAACAAACAGGGTTATCTTCTTTCCTAAGTAAATTGTTCACCTACAGCTTTGTAATGACACGTTTTTATTGATCTCTGTGATCCCTCTTTCTTGTATCCTTTGTGCCTCTGTTTCCTCAGAACAAGCACATCCTCATCTATTTTAATATCCATCTCTAGAAAAAACTCACACTACTCACAATACTCTACCTCACCTTTAAATGAGGCATTAATCATCACAACTGGTAATTAATATGATTAAGAAACTCAGGTAAAAACACTTTTTCTCATTTTGTGGGAGCTTAGTTTCCTAAAGGAACTTTCACTGTCAGTTGGTTCACCAACACTATAGCTATTCCAGTAAACTCAGGAGCCAAAAACATTCCCACTCCCAGGAATTTCTCTCTCTGCTGTTTATTAGACCATTAAAACCATCCTTGACACACCTTTGGTGCGGTGAGCTGGTGGTCTTTGGATAGGGCCATCTGCAACGCAGCATGATAGGTTAACACTGTTCCCCATGGGCATTGTATGCAGTCCCTCCGGCTTTGGATGTTGAGAGTGTTTCATAGCACGGCCAGATGCTGCCTGGTGGCCCTGGGGCCAGTGAACATGCCCTGGCACTGCTCATTGCTATTTTAAAAAAAAGCTCAAATCAATAAGGTTATGCAAAGTAGAGCACAAGGCATGTCTTATCTTTCATGTCCACTCCCACTTATTAGAAGAGGTTATATATGATCAGCATAGCCCCACATAAACAAAACTCCAGATTTTGGATGTTCTTGAAGGTATGGGGGCTCCTACAGCCTTCTGCAGCCATCTAGGTCAAGCACATGCTATTCATAAGTGTTTAACATAAAGAGAGTGAATTGTGAAGTGAGAACAGTATTCTTACAGCTCAGTCCACTGGCAGAATCATATTTTCCTCTGTTTTATGCTTAAGGCACTGTGCAAATTTTAAGTCACAGTTGTTTAAGTTTTTTAAAATTAAAAAAAATATATTATTTAATCACAGTTTAGGAGCTCTCCTGGTATGATGTTTATTCCTGTAACAAACCATATGCTATTTTTTTTTTAATTTTAAATTATTATAAAATAATTTCTTAGTGTATGTCTTTTGTTCCAGAGAGGAGGTCAGAGATAATCTATTTTTTCCTAATTTAAAAAATAAAACCTAAAAAATCCAAAACAAAACAAACCCTTTCTTATGTGTGGTCTTTTCAGGCAGCCTTTCATTAAAGATGTGCTTTAGCATGGCATAATTCCTCACACTTCCCTGCTCAGTCTGTAAGACTACACAACTGATTGTCCAGGTTTTCAGCTGTTTCCTTAAAGCCACAAAACATTTCATGCAGCTGAACTGAGAGCTTGGTGAATAATGAATTCTCATCTGATATTGTGAGTCTTCTGATCAAACACAATTATAACATTGCTAGGTTCCATTTACAAATCAAATCACCTTCTTATCGAAACACAGAGTTTTACACAGTTTTTATGTATTAGTGTGAACATTACTCCTACTACACATTCAAGCTTTCCTTTGTGTTTCTCCCATGCCTGTTGGTTTCTCTAGGGTTTGGCTGCTTGTGCTGCTCCAGATAATTCAAAAAGCTCCAAGTTTGCTAAGCTCTGCAGAAAGGTGACTTGTTCAATTTAACTTTAGGTGAGATTTGTCTCCCTTACTTTGGATTGCTACAACATAGTCATTTGAGTCTGCATTATTAGGTCCCTGCCACAGCTGGTGGAGAAAAAAAGGCATTTCATAGGACAGTATACTTCAGTCTGGTGAAATCACAAGAACCAGCCTAGATTGAGACTTTTAAACAGCAGCCATCTAAAATTAGCTGAGCTAATTCTGTTCCACTTACACATTTTTTAATACCACCTTCCTCATAAGTACATCAGGAGAGCCAATTCTTTGATTGCCCTGAGAAACAATAGCAGAACAGCACTTGAGAGCGCAATGTGTTGTATTTTCCCAAGTGATTAGCAGTCCATGAGTGCCAACCTGCAAGTGTGAATCATATTCAATTACCACCAATCTAGAGTAGAAAATAAGGACATGATTGTTCACAGAGGTTTAGTGTGTAATTCTGCCTTTTTCAATGATTTCTCCAGAACATACTATACACCCTATGAAAATCTTCCAGCGACTTAATTTATAGTGTGGTCTAAAGCACAAAATTGTCCTCCCTGATGAGTTATGATCAAATACATTGTCAGCCTAAGACAGAATGAATTTGAACCAGCAGCGTGTTTCGTTGAGCCATGAAGGAGGAAGTGGTAATAAGAGAGAGTGAGGTTTGTTATGTGCTGTGGTTCACTATGTTCACATTCAATAAATCATGTCCCTGCTCTGTGACTCAATTTACCCTTGTGCAGACAGAGAATTCATATTTTGTGAAAAAACAGCTGTAATGCTTTACAGCACAGAATTACACTTGCTTTCAAATACACAGGAACTTCTGTTTGTTTCACATCTGGAACTGAAATCAGACTTCAGCCCTTGAGGTCCATGTAAATAATTTGAGACTCTCAGTTTGAAAAGGGCTAGGGAAGTGTGCATTAATATTTAAACTTGCTTTGCATGGCATTTTCTGGGACATGTTTTCTAATCATTGACATTATCCAAACATGCCACATTTCCTCTCTAGCAAGGTTTTACTGTGGGATTATCTTGATTGATGTGGATAACAGCATTTCTGTGAAGAGAGTTTTTTTATGCATGCACTCCAGTTTCTGTTAACAACTGTAAAGATTAGAGGTTTATACAACAGGTATTAACAGACTTTTCCTGTTATTAACCATTTAGGTCACTATTTGGGTTTATATTTTATGCATGAAGGTTTTATGATTATGTATTACAAATGATTCTGCTTTCTTGTTTGATTTATTGCTGGCCAAGCTTACTTAAGGCTTTCCTCACCTTTTCATATTTGCAGAATTCAAAAAGTCTGCAGGCTCAAAGAAGGCCAGTACATTATATCATACATTTAGAATGAACATAAAATGCATTTCCATTTTATTTTTTATTACTAAAAGCCTTATCAGTAAAGTCATCAACTTTATTAACATCACTTGTAAAATGATACATGTCACATCTTGGACACAACCCTCAGGGCCACAGCAAGACAGGCACAGCTGAAGGAACTGGTCGCTGTTCAATGCTGTGAACAGCATTGGCAGAGAGAAGGAAAGGAAGTGCCACTCAAATAAATGATTACATATAATTCAAAGATTTAAAAAATTGCTACCTCGAGTTCCACTACATAACGTTTCTCTCTTGCCCATCTTCTCTCAAAAACCTCTGTTAAGGCTTTAATTTTTTATTTTTGGCAAAGAGCTCAGAAACCTATCACATATTTTTCTGAAGGAAAATCTGTGCCCCATCTATTCCTACTATCTACACATTTGAAAGTTAAACAGATATTTTTCTTCATGATGTGAGAAACATCAGGGGGTTAAAATGAAAAAAATTAAGGCAATAACATTAGGCTGAAATATGTGCATTCACTTCAGTTTGAAGCCTGTAGCTTCCAAAAAACTTGGTGTTTGCATAATAAAAGGAATGAATGTTCAAATGAGAAATTTTACATATAAATAGGTTTCTTACAAATCACATATGTATATAGCTTAAAAAGCATCCCAGAATCTTTATGGTTGTAAAATGTGTAGTTGTTGACCTCACTTCATTCTTCCTAAGGAGAAACAGATGGCTGTAATTGAAATTATATGTGATTTTAAAGTTGTGCCTAATTTATGGATTTTGATACATCTCTTCATTATTACACAATATAAGAGGATTTCATTTTTCCTTTCCTTCCCCCCCCCCAGGTTTTATTTATTTATTTATTTATTTTTATGCATATGTGTTTTTTTTAAGTCTGGTCAATGCTGTAGGCAGGAGCGTAATTTTGGCACAAATCCTTTCTCTGGGATATATCAACACCATGTATTTGGCCCAAACACAGGCTAGTGACATCATCCACTATCTGGACAACTGAACTATGTTGCCCTCTATAATTTTTGAGTACTGCAAACCCAGTAAAGATCTCTGTCTCTCTCTGCCCAGTGCCAGCTAATGTGGGCAAACTTGAGCTCTGCTATGGGCCAGGTCCAGGCCAAGCTGCCCAGTGACTTTGACAATAATAAGTGGCATAAATAGAAGGGAATTAGAAGCTCTTCTAAGAAAATAGTAAGTATTCCAGAGCTAGGGTGCAAAATGTGAAGAAGGAGAAGTAGCAATAGTTCTGTGAGGAGAGATCAGTGGCATTTTAATTTATTTTTTTTTTTTTAATTTTATCAAATAAAAGATAAAGCATCAGAAGGTGACACTGCTTGGATGGCATCACACCATGACATCACTGAGATCAAGATCTTGCTGAACAAAGCTGCTACGACTGTCTTACATTTCATTTGAAATTACTTGGGTGGGAGAGTTCCCCTAATACTTCTGCAATTACCTCCTTTACATGAAAATAGAGTAATATTCTCTGTTGATGCAGAACCATTGCAACCTGCCAAGTTATAAGCAAAGTGTAGACTTTGCTTTTGTTTGGCAATTAATTGAAAATACGGTTTTCTTTAACAATTTAAAGAACAACTAAATACAATGAGTACAATTCTTTTTAGATTCAGGTGATAAAATTTCTTTTAAAACTGCATAATTAAAACCCCCTCTCATGGAATTAGATTTTCCCTGTCACATTAATGTTGACCTGAGGTCCGCAGGATAAGTAATCTCAACAGCAAAGCCCTACTTGGCAGTATTACACAATCTTTTCTGGAACCCTTCCCTGAAGCCTACTGAGTTAACACCATGGCAAGACTCAGGATCTACTTTATAAGATAAGGTTTAACCTTCAGAATCCATGATTAGTCTACAGTGTATTTGCAAATAGCTATATACACAAAGAGGAAAAAAATTAATAAAAGGTCTGCCAAGTATAGGAGGGAATATAGGTGGCAGAATAAAGCACATTTCTCAAAAATTTGAGACAGAATTGGAACAATATATATTTTGACATTTAAGGTCATTTTTAGATAAACCTATCCACAGTGGGGAATCACTGGGATTTTGCATGACTAAGAGAGACAGTATACTTTAAAAATTATTTACTCAAAAACATATTTACTCAAAACTCAACCAGCTTTCTTCAATTTTCTTGCTCAAAGCATAACAGAAATTTAATCCACGTGTCCCTAAACACACATTATTGGGGTACAGTCACCAGCTGTCTGAAGTTCTGTTCTGAAACAGGTTCCTAAGCTCGTCCTCCCCTGATGCTTCTGGAAGGGAGGAAAAGGAGTCCAGACCAACAGAGCCAAGGCAGCTCAAAGAGGAAGTCCTTAAAATCTTCAAACTGTTTTGAGCCATTTTTGACTCAGTGCAAACAGACAGAGCCATTTCAGAACGCCATGCAAAAATCCTGGCACCACAGGCTCACGCTATGAAGCAGCACCTCTGTCATAAGGAGCTAAACATTCACAACAATGCTTTTCCCTACACTATTGCCTGTCAAGGCCAAATATTGGTTATGCAACTTCTGGAAAAATGCAAACAAATAAATTATTCAAGGTCTTATCATTAGACTTTTTTTTTAGCAAGGGTAAGCAACTGGCTTGTGGCTTCAGGTGAGAGGCTGCCCACCTGGAGAGGCTGGAAAAATTATGCTGGAACTGAAGCACAAGGTTTAAATTAACTGTCACACAAAGGCAAACTGTCCAAACTGAGTGAAATATCAATGCTAAACGGCATGGCTCACAAGTTATTTAAAAATGATATTCCAGACACTGAGGGTGCCTGCACAATGGTGAGAAAGACATAGTGTGTCTGCTTACTGCATTTAAAAAGGAAAATAGCTTCTAGATGGATAAGTGCAGTAGAGAATTCTGCAAAAATTAAAATTTCTGCATACTAAACTTCTAATAATGCAAAACAACATCATTTTCATGACCAAAAAAGGGTTCACGATACATTTCAAATATATTAAACACTCAGACTGGAAACTATATTTCTGCTCCTTTCTAAACTCAAGGAGATGGAAAATCAAGGCAAGTCCACAAAATCTTTTACATTTTTGGTCAAACAGCAATGCTATTCATGTATATTGCCTGATTAACAAAGACCTAAAGGCTTTCTCTCTTAAAAAGCTGTAAGTTTATAGAACCAAACTACCTGCTGCAAATAGCAGCAAGCATCTAAGATTATGAGATAGAGAATAATTGACAATGTATGATGAGACTCATACGACAGCAGATGTAAACATTTCATTTGTAACAGGGGTGGCTGAATCATATGCTGTGATATTTTCCTGAGCTCTGATCATTTCCTCTGGGTTGCCTTAATGCTTGAGTAGATTTCTATCAATATTACAGAAAGAAATGCCAAGTGTCCACTGATTCTGGCTATGACCCTTTTCTTTTTTGCCAGGTTTTGATGTCTCTTCTGCAAAGATCCTACCTACCTTCTATTCCCCACTCTAGGGCACACAGAAATAAGGTGAAATATGACAAGAAAGATGCCTACATCTTCACCCATATGATGGGAGGCTCTTACTTCAGCCTCCAAAGAATTCTTCTGCTTGACTGCACACAATGTATTTGCAGACTAGGTTTTGGAATAAAAGGTAAAATCTATCTTCTAGGTTTGGATTAATTATTTTAAAAGCAAATACTTCTTCCAAAAATAACTGTGGAGCAATCATGTCAAGTAACTTCCAGCAAATAATAGTAAGAAAAAAAAAAACCAATCATAGCAATGATAATTTCATAGAATCACTATATCCTTTAGAAAAGACCTCTAAGATCATTGAGTCCAACCTTTAGCACAGCACTGCCAAGCCCACTATTATACCATGTCCCCAGGTGCCACATCTACATATATTTTAAATATCTCCAGGGTTGGTGACTCAACCACTTCCCTGGGCAGACTTTTTTTTTCATGCCTGACAACCCTTTCAGTGAAGAATTTTTCCTAATATCCAGTGTAAATCTCCTCAGTACAACTTGAGGCTCTTTCATCTCATCATATCACTTGGTAGCTAAGAGAAGAGATCAACCTTCACTTTGTTATAACCTCCTTTCAGGTAGTTTAGAGAATGATTTGCTAATTTCAAAGTGGCTATATCTTCTTTTCCCAAAATAATTTATCAATTTTTAGTTTCACAGTATTTTGCACTAAAAGAAGCTTTCTGGCCTTGAAGCCCAACAATTAGAATGGGCTGTCAGAGGCTCAGATTCCAATCTAACCTCTCTGTGAAACAAAACAAGCATTTATGAAAACACCTTAGACACAAAGTAATAAAGTATTGTGGGTTGGTGCCCCGTCAGGCTCTCATTTTTTCTAGTGAGAACTCAGATTCATTAATACAGGAACCTAGACTTCTCCAGAGTGTTCTTAGCAGCAGGATTTGTATTGCTGACCAAAATAGATGCTTAAGCATTTTACACATAATGGAGCTGTTCCAACAGAAAAAAATGTGATATTTTGTAGGAGCGTACAGTTCCATAGTTAGTGCTTTTTCCTCCAAGTTAGGTGAGGGGAAAAAATCAGTAGAGATTTGAACTGTTTCTGATCCAATATACATGAGAAAACTGCAGCACCTGTTTTGTGATAGCATCTATATCATCCTGTAAATCTAGCTTGTGCTTTTATCTAAAACGTCTGGAAATGCATTTTTTGGTTGAACAAAGCATCTTTGATTAGCTGGGAAAAAAAGTGGGGAGGAGTGAAAAGAGATCTGTTTCTTGTCAACTGGAACCATTTTAATTTATTTATTTTTAAGTCAGTCACTGAACTGACAAATCAATTTATTGTGTAGCCCAAGTGCAGATCGCCTGCCCTGGAGTCAAAGCAAGCTGCATATATGTAGGCAAAATTTGGCCTTTGCTTTCTGAGCACGCCCCTCGGAGCTGCCGAGTGTGGTTCCAACTGCAGGCTCTGCAGGCTCCGTGTCAGCAAATGCCAAAATGGGTAAAGTAAAAGAGGGAAGCTTTATAGAGATTAAGAGATTACAGTTTCTCTGTAAGACATAATTAAAAGAGAAGGAAGCTTAATTTCTCTAATTCCTAAAATGGAATAAATCAGAGTAAAATATCTGGTATTTTTATTTTCATGGAAGTATTTATGTGTTTCACAAGCACTGTGTCACTGCACGTGCATTCCAACAGCAACATAGCAAATGTATCCATGAACAAACCCCTCCTGAGATAAGCACTTCACACTATACTAATTCGTACTGATATCTTTTATATGTAGCTTTTTAGAATTTCATCTAGCCTATTAATTCAGTAATTGTACAACTGCCACAGACCTGCCCGGATCGAAGGACGGCCCACCTCACACCTGCAGGGCTGGAAGTAAAATGGCCGTTTATTCCCCATGGAGGGCGGTATTTATAGGGGCCGGCTGGAAGGGTCTAGAAAGTGGGC
>JAWWEW010000131.1:7783748-7868152 GCA_035583185.1 Anabacerthia variegaticeps | reverse complement strand
ATAACAAGCAATTATGAACAGAGCATCTTCACTGAAAACATTCTTTGTGTGGTGAAAAAAAATGTTGTTCACAAAACCCCTCATCACAGCTAGGAAAAAAACCCAAAGCAACCAAGGTCCTTGCATGACACTTCTGTACTTAGGCTAGGACATCTTCATTAAGATACAGCAATCTCCTATATTGCTGTAACAGCAAAATCCAAATAACTAAATAAGCACACTTAGAGGTTCTCGGGCACATGTATGTAAAAATGAAAGAACTGGCAAAAAAATTCCTTTCCTCCAAAGTCTGGCTGATACCCGTCAGTGTCAAAGGATCCCTTCAATGCTGCTGGCTGATGAACTAAATCAGGGATTGGAGCTGAATGACTGGAGCACCTGGCCTCCCACCAGACAGCATGCAGCCCACGGATGATGCTCCAGTGCTCAATGCAGCTACTGCTGAAGCTCCAGCAATCAAGTAAAGTCAGCAGGAAACCCATCAGATGGGCAGTTCATAGCGAAAAACCCACAGAGAGCTGCAAGGAGAGAAAGGCAGCAGGGGAGGAGAACAAACAAAAGATGTTAAAACTGCAAACAACCAGAAAAACCGGTGACAACAGACAAGAGCAGTTTAAGAAACAAACCTAGAACCGTGACACACAACATGTTATTAGCAACACAAAGCACACAGCACTTCCAGCACCCTGAAAGGCAAGCAGGAGATGGCGATGGATTTCAAACATTTGGTTACAAAATAAGATTAATTCAGCAAATAGAAATTTTCTTTTGGGAGGAGACTTTTTTTCCTTTATCATCTCTTCTATATTTGTCCTAGCACTATCAGATAAAGTTTGAAAATTTTGAGTATCATTCTAAGAAGGGAACATGACAGAATGACAACTCAGCTGGTGAGCAGATTGGGTCTGTTCATCAAAGAATTGCTTGAGTTTCCTAAAAAGAAACATCCAGAACAGAAGTGTGAGCTCACAGAAACCTCTGTCTTAAATAAGAAGTGACAAATGCTACCTCTTTCAAAATAACAGAGAGGCTGTCCTTGTTTTTTTAACTAAGCTAGAGGATGGGGTACCTCTTATTCTCCCCCACAAAACAGTTCACAGACAAAACACTCTTCCAGGCTTCTTGAGTTATCTCCTATGCTCAGAGAACTCCATGACATATTCCTATGTCTTAAAGACATAGGTTACCATACCCAACAGGACATTTTCCATTCTCCTCATGGATGCCATGGAATTACAGAGGACAATGCTAAACTGGAGAATTCTGCAGCCTATCAGCCACCTTAGCTGGGAAAAGAACTTCAAATCCCTGTGCTAAAAGCTGACATTAGAGCTGAAGTTGTCCTTAGCATGGAAACTGGAGCCCTCAGGTGAATCCAAACCATTGAACCTCATGCTCACATGTATTTTCTCTCTTTCTCACTGAATCAAAAATTATTTTCTGCCAAAAATAACCAAGACATACGAGGTCAAAGAAACTCCTTGTATGTGAGAAGAGATTCCAAACTAGTTCAGACCTCAGGTAGTGGGTGAATGCTTTAGCTGTAAAGCAAGACAGAGAGACTTTCATATCAGCAGTCCTTCAGCTTACTGCCTTAAATACAATAAGCTATCTATTGCTTTTGTTTATTTGTTTGTTTGTTTGTTTTAATACAATCTCTATTCTTGAGACAGGTTAGTCAGGCAGAGCATGAGAGGGCAGTGTTTCTTTCTGTTCCCATTCCATCTCCTCCATGAAGCACAGTAGAGATGGCTATTTCACTCTGTACACATACAACAGCCAGGATCACCCTCTTCTGCAAGCAATGAAGAAACAGAGAGACAGACAAAATAAAGTGGAGTTGATGCTAATGCTGGTCTTTAGCCTGGGACTTGGTATTTGCTCCCTCCCTCTGAACAAGCACCTGGGATCTGAAAGACATTCTTCCCATGTGTTAGAATTTGCCAGGTACCTTCTAACCTTCAAAATTTAACATCAAATTTTGAAGGTTGTACCATCATTGCCAAACTGGGAAGGTTTGATAAGATAGTCTCTATCAGTGAAGGTATGAAACTTGATCACACCACTGCAAGTTCGGTGAGTACATTAATCAGAATTTAGGTTTTTTTCTCAAATCTTTTTCGGCACCTGTAGGGTAACAGGAATTGTTGAGACAGAGAGCAGATATTGCCTCTGCATATTCCAGAACAACCAGTGCCCTGTGGGAATTCAAAGAGTGCTGCCAAGCAGACTGGGTCATGGTTATTTGAGGAAGAATGACTAAAAAAATTCCAGATTCCGCAATTAGCCATGTTATGGTGACTGTTAAGCCTGATTTACTTCTGCATTTCTTCATATGCTTATGGAATACAGAGATTTCACTGTCTGCTTCAAAAACTTAACTGTTGGTAGTGGTTATTCTCTAACAAACAGCCAAGAAATGTGATTAAAGACAATTTCACTGAGCCATGAATGCTCCTTTAAAAAGGAAAAGAAGGGGTGGGCAGAGGAAGAGAGGGAGAGAGAAATGCTGTAAGCTCAGAAGCAAAACACTGTTATTATTCTGAAGCAGGAATGACATCCTTGCATTAACACAGCATGAAATCATGGTAGCAATTTTCATGCTGTATTATTTTGTTTTTGTCAGGTCACTGATTTTCAATTTCATCAATACTATATAAAACTAAGAAAGATAATATAATAAAAAACATCCACTTGGAGCCCAATACTGAAGCAAGAGCATGTTGCAGTTTTCTGTGAATTTAAATCAACCAACCCACCCACAGAAAGCAGGTGTTATTTTTGTCCTCAAATAACATAAATAAACCAAACTCAGAGGTTACAGAAAAGACAGTATACCAAAGCAAGCTTGAAACAATTCTAAGTGGATGTTACTGTGGCTTACAGGTTGATCTTTACCTTCCTCTAATAGGGAAAGTAGCCAGAGAAGTACAAAGCAGAAACGCTACAGTGGGATTTGTTTACACTCATCTGGACACATGTCTTCAAGTTTTTCCCAAGCACTACTTGTTTAAAGTGAAATTACAGTGTAAATCATCCCAGATTTAGCTCAGTGATTCTCATTGTCCAGCTGTCCTTCTATTCTGACTGTATCATTACAACTGATCTGAGGTCTCCTAAACCACAAGCTATGGCAAAACACAGAAGTGAGACACATGCTATTTCCAAAGCATGCCTGATAAGTGCTCACCCACAAGTGTTGGGGAAGAAAAACAATTGTTGACAGATGGAGATCTGAAGGAATTGTCCAGCAAGCCCTGGGCAGCAGATACTGAAGGGATTTCCTACCTTTGATAAGACAGGAGCCTGCCACGAGAGACTATTCTGTAGACCAGGACAGTTTCCAGCTATCTATGTATATTAGTCCTGTCTTCTCTACCAAGATATGGAAGGACTTTTATGAGATGTTGCAAATCATGCAGAGACCCTTTGTTCCTCCCAGGTGGTCCTGGTATGAAGAAATCCTTCCTGGATGGCGAAATAGAGTGACTGGATTTCCTAAGTCCTAGTTGACACAGCTTGTCCCCCTCATTAACATGTCCTACCTCCTTATTAACATACCCCGTTCCTCGGTTCTATATATTGTCACACGAGTGAACAATAAATGTCTCAGTTTCTACCCCCAAACTGGGAACGTATAGATTCTTGACCGACCAACACACAAGGGCCCCAGTTCAGGAAGAAAAGCTCACAGAACTGCATCTGAATAGCAGAGAAGTCAAGTCCCTAAAGGTCCACCTCTTCATTTGGAGGCATTTATTACGTTCTTTGCCTGGAGAAGGGAAGAAGGGAGAACAAACATTGAGCAGCTATTACTTATAAACATCCAAATGAGCTTAGGTTTTGTCAGCTTGATCGTGAATTATGTCAGTATCTGCTTCTCTAATTCAGAACTGTACCACCTAACTCTAAATCCTGAGCTTCTTATCTGGCTTCTGCATCCAGCCTCAGCCCAAGAAGAGAATCTTTCTTGTGAAGGAGGCGCTAAACCTTCAGGTTTCCTCTCAGGCATACATCTGTGCACGATCAGAGATGACTTTCCAAGGAAATGTGCAACTTCTTTCTGTAGAGGGGACTGGAATCCCTTTCACACATTCCTGAGTAGAGGATGGGGATAGCATGGAAATGGACACAACCAGTCCTACTCCCTCTGTAGTTCAGTTGTATCCATGACAGGAGTGTCCCTCACTGACATCAAACCCATGGAGAGAACTATCTGCTGCTCTTATTCCCCACTACTCTGCTTGAGACAGAAGAGACCTAATTAGTTTGGCTGGAAGGAATGTAATGCTCAGCCTGGTCAAGCCCAGATCTGGGTGGGTAAGGAATAAGGCATGCTGCAAAGCACACCCATCCCATAATTAACACAAGCTCTTGTGAGGACAACAGTATGTCTACCGTCTCCATAAGAGCTGAAACATGAACAATTGCTGTGATTTTCTCCACTGCCCTACCAAAATTGGCAGACATGTTTCCCTATGAAAACACCATGAAGTGAATTGGACATTCCATGATTTTTTTTATAAAACTGGATCCTTCCCATCTCTATTTGAAAACAATTAGTCCTGCTTCAACACTGAATGATTAAAATGTAACTAACACCCCGCTTTCACATGATCAATGTTGGTACAATGAATAGCACATGAATTAATAACGTCTAGGCACTTTTTCTAATTGTTTCCTGATGTTCAGTTATTATATATTAATTTAATATTCACTGCAATGCTATGATCACCACTTTTTCATTTGTTCCATAAAAATCAGACATTTTGCCTTTGCTTTCTGCAAAAGAACTAAGAGACTGAAGTACAGTCACCTGATTTATGTCAGGTGGAGTCCCAGCTGACTGGAAAGGAGAAACACTGTTCCCATCTTTTTCAAAAAAGAGTCAGAAGGAGTACCCTGTGAACTACAGACTTGCCAGCCTCACCTCTGTGCCTGGGAAGATTCTGGAATGGATCCTCCTAGAAGCTCTGCTATGGCACATGGAGAACAGGGAGGTGGTTCAGGACAGCCAGCACAGCTTCACCAAGGGCAAGTCCTGCCTGACCAACCCAGTGACTTTCTGTGATGGTGTGACTACACCAGTGGACAAGGGAAGGGCTACAGATGTCATTTATCTGCACTTATGTAAAGTCCTTTAATATGGTCCCCCACAGCCTCTTTATAAATTTGAGAGAGATGAATTTGATGAATGGACTGTTAGATGGGTAAGAGATTAGTAGGACAGCTGCATCCAGAGGATTGTGGTCAACAGCTCAGTGTCCTGATGGACATGAGTGACAAATGCTGCCCCTCAGGGGTCTGTATGGGAAACTGTGTTATCGAATACCTTCATTAACGACACAGACAAGGGATCAAGTGCACCTTCAGCAAATGTGCAGGTGACACCAAAATGAGCAGTGCAGCTGACACACACAAAGGATGGGATGCCATCCAGAGGGATCTGGTCAAGCTTGAGAAGTGGGCCAGTGGGAATCTCGCGAGGTTTACCAAGACCAAGTGCAGGGTACTGCACCTTGGTTGGGGCAACACCCATTTTCAATCCAGGCTGGGCGATGAACAAATCAAGAGCAGCCCTGCTGGGAAGGACTTTGGGGTGCTGGTGGATGAGAGGCTGGATGAGAACCAGCCATGTGCACTTGCAGCCCAGAAATCAAATATGCCCTGGTCTGCATCCAAAGCAGCATGGGCAGCTGGTCACAAATCTGTTACTGACCCTGCAACTGTCCCTAAGGGTATCTGTTTGGTAAACATCTCTCTTGGATTCTCTATTCTGTGAGAAAAGCACTGGTATAATGTCACTAAAGGAGATGAAATGAGTATATACTATTTCCAAAAAAAGAGATACAGCTATACTACCCTGCATCATGATACCCATCCCAGAGAACTCTAAGTGCCCTGGGATTACAATTATTTTTATTCTATTTGAGGAAACAAAACCCCCAAAATCCAAAAGAAACTCAAAAACCCCACACAAAAACCCCAAACAAAACAATCAAAACTCACATAAATTCCAATGCATTTGTTTGCAAGTGGGCAAGTCCCTGGAAGACAAAATTTTTGTAACTCCTATGGTGTCCAAATTTTCCAGGTGGCATCAGCCTTCTTACTACAAGCTACCTATATTTATCTGTTCTCAGGTTGGTAGGTATGAAGAAAAAATCATATTAGATTGTGTATGGAATTACAAACTTGCCTTTAAATGAAATAATCTAATTACACATATTACCTAGACAGACACTTAGGATAAAATTTAAGAGCATTGTGCAGAAACACATTCTTTAAGAGCAGGGCACCTGAATTCAATGTAAATAAAAAATGTGATATCCAGAGGAGCGTGTACAATTTGGTTTGTGACTGGGCTTTTTCTGGGTTGATCATAACTCTCAGCACAAAATCTGCTAAGACAGATCACTCAAGATGATACCACAGACTATTTTCTTATTAGAACAAATAAAACATGAACATTTTGTGACTATTAATGCCCAGTGAAAAAGCTCAAAAAACCCCAAACAAAACAAGATACAGGATGACTCCAGGCTTTGTTTTGTGTTCTCATCCGTATCTTCAAAACACCTTATCATACAAAACAAAAAGAGTACTTACATCAATATTTTATTGAAATTCTTTCAGAGAAGACTTATATACATTATATTTTCAAGATGAGATGCAGGCTATTTTACTTGCAGCAGAGAGCAATATATTGGATAATAGCTGACATTTGACTCCCAGGGTTTTTCTTTTATGAATCAAAATTCATTTAGTGATAGTAAAGTAGAAGAGTGTGGCTAAGAAATCGATAAAAATGTTCTGTATTCTAGTTATGGAACACAGAGATAACCCTAAGTCAACATTAATGATGCTGGCCTGTGTAAACATTGACAAAGCCAAAGGAATGATTTTAAATAATAGACTTCAACAAGCAGGTATCAACAAGCTGAGTTAGTGGAGATTGCTGCTATACTTTATGATGGTTCTAATTTATTAAATGCTTGGAAATGATCAGTGGCATCCAGTTGAAGATGCAATTTAGAAAAAAATGCAAATTACAGGACAATGGCCATCTTTCCTCTAACAACTCTGAAATAATAAAATCTCTTTTACATACATAACATTTATTTATTGGCTCACTCCAGCCAAAGAAGTTTTTGTTTTTATTTTCCTTATTGGCAATGAACACACTGAAATTGCTACTGAATGCATATAGCTCACACATTAATAAATCAGGTAAAATCCATAAAATTCTTCTATTTCCTGATTGTCCAAAATATGGCTGCTGTTTGAAGGAACTGTTTATGTTCAAAGAACAAAACACCAAAAGAGAAGAGAGGGATGAGGATGTGAGCTGTCTGCTCCATACGTGCACAATTAAGCCCATCTTCTCCCCAGCCTGGAGGGAACTGCCAGATACAACTGACTCAAGCAAAAGGGTAAAACAGAAGAAGGGGATGAAATAGTTTTTAAAAACAGACCCAACACATAAAAGAAGCAAAAGCAACAGAAATTCAGGTAAAGATCAGGACAATTCTAAACCAGTATCATATTAAATACTAATTCTAGGGACACATATTTTTCAATTTTGGGTTTAAATAATTTTGTTTCTGAAAACCAGGAGCCTAAGCCAACTCTTTAGACATTAAATAAAAATAATAGCAAAAAATGTATTTGCATTCTGTTTTACTTTGAGGAGTTTGACTTTTATTAAACCTTTACCAGTTTGGATACCAACAGGTAATTTTTCCCCGATTCAATGGGCTGCTTGAAATAGAGCTGTTCTTGAGATCCCTCAGGTAAAGCTTTAGAACACCCACTTAGTTTTTTGCTTATTCAAAAACAATTCCATTTTATTACTCTAAATGATCATGTGTACTGCAAAGAAAGCTGTCAGGCATACCTATAAGTATACAGTTGAGGACTGCAGCATATATCTTATTTACTCAAATTCAGCATAAATCAGAGTTTAGTGGTGAATCTTCCTTAAGGGGTGCCAAAAAAGCCATTATATAGTGAGTGACAGTACACTATGCAAAATAAATTAGAAGTTTCAGTGTTGCCGAAAGCAACAATAAACAAACATTTTGGGTCATCCTTCATTTATTTATTGAGCCTTCCAATACTTGTTAGCACGTATTGCTAACAAGGCCCCAGATCCTACACTTCTGAGAATTTAAGTTTTTATTTTAAAAAGGCATATCTACCTCTCATAGTTATAAAGACAAACTTAAACATGCAACTTTAATGTACCCCAAAGACACAACTGAGAATGCAAAGAAAGAAAGACATTTTGGATTCTTTTTTATTACATGTTTTAAGCAATATGCCTGATTTTTGCCCATTTAACAATATTAGCAATAGCATATTCAAAATGTCCAGATGAAAGTGGCTTCTCTCCTCTTAGTTTGATTTTTGTACTAAGAACTCAAAATGTGCTTATAACTCTCTATTGGGAAATGCATATCAATTCTACCTTTATTTTAGGAATATTTACTTAGCTGAATACTTAGCACTGCTAATCCATATTTTATGAATATGTGTACACACACAGAAAAGCTACATGGAAATTGTTTCCCTTATAACATAAAATAACTTTTTCTCTTGGTGAGCATTTGCTATTTTGATCAGGCAGAAGGAATAAACGCTGCCACCAGCATAAAATATATCAGAATCTTGAGAAGTTTTTAAGACTATTTACAAGCCATGGATTAATTTTTTTTGTGTCCATATTCTACCTTTGTAGGCCAGAAAAGGAGATACTTTTTCCTTTTGTCTTTTATTTTGTCCTTTATTATGCCCTTACCTATGTTATCTTTAATGAATAGCAATACATTCCATAAAGATAGCAATTATTTTCAGGACAATAAGCAGCAAAAAGCCTCACTGACTAAGGATAAAAATGCTTACCTATTCACCACCTCATAATGTAATATAAAAATATCAGCTATTTTCCTTTGCAAGGGTGCAGGGAGAAGCATCAGAAGCATTTTCTGCTCACCTAGGAGAGAATAACTCAATATATGTGTTTCAGAAACCATTTCTCAGGATCTTTCAATTCTATTTATTTCAAATACCACTGCCTCAAGAGTAATAAATATACAACTGCCTGGGGACAAAACAAAGTGTTTAATCTTGATGCAAGAGGTTACACAGTTGTTAAACAAGAGAAGCTCAGAATTTGTTTCTATTAGACACAAGGAGAGAAGAATTTTATTTGGGATACTGTCTGTCAACCAAAAGAATTAAGAAATGTAGGTTGATTTCAGCAACATTAAATAAATGTATCATGCATGAGGATTTTTGTATGCTGACCTTACAAGCTGCCTCCTTAACTCAACAGGAGGCAGATCAGACAGAGAAAACCGGTGTATTTTGTAATAGAGCTGTGTAGAGACACTAACGTTTACATATTTGTTGACTGTGCTTCAGGAAAAAGTGGAGATTAGTACTTCCTTTGCAAAAGTGTCATTACTAAACCACTTCAGTGTACCACCACCAGGAGCAACTATGCATGCTCTTGTTTTGTTCAGCTCAAAAAACATGCTGGATTTTAAATTGTTGCTTAGGCCTGCTTTATTTGTGTTTATGTGTTCAGCATTACTCTAAAGTGAGTAATTTTTTCAGGAGTATTACAGTGATTTAACCAAAATATATCCTTGCCCTTCATCTGAAGTGAGACTGCTAGCCTGAAAAAAGGACAAGTCAGTCTCACGAGACAAGAGAAACACCCATGTCTTCCCTTGAAAGGTGTTTTCAGAAGTGTCACCATTTTATCTAGTCATCCCAACATACAATCTTTGACTGAATGAAACTACTTATACATTAACCACGGGTAGCTAAGGCATTACAGAAGGCTAAAATACAACATTATTGTTCAGTTTGAATAAAGAGTTTCCAGTGTAGAAAGATTAATTTATGTAACTATATTTTGAGCCCCTGAACAGGCTGTAGAATTTTTCTCCAAGAGAAGAATGCTTCAACCCTGCTTTTCCCAAATCACTGCATTAACTGCAGATAAGCCACAATTTAGCATGTCAAGACAGTAGTGTCCAAGTCTGCCAGAAATGATGGTCTGTAAGATCCTGCACAGCACCACCACACAATTAGTCATCTGTGCCTTGTGTTCAGCCACCAAATTGAAAACCCAGGTCCTTTCCAGGAAGACAAAGACGACAGCAACTAATTCATCTGGAAAAATCTGTATTGATGAGGCCCAAGAAATTTATTTCAAAGTGACAATGTGGATCACAAGAAGATAAATTTAATTTTGGAGTTTTTTTAAAAGGAAATACTTTTTCCCTGGCTAGGATGCCTAATTGCAGTTTTTAGGCAAACAAAGTTAAAAAGGACAAATGGATTAATGATGACATTACTAAAAAAAAGGTTATCTTTAAGCAAAGCTCATGTTTTCATCTCAGCAATAAAAAATGGTACAAAGCCTCAGATGAGACAACAAATTCATTAAAGACAAATTAACAAATGGCATCATAATGATGGGAGCTTACAGAATTGATGCAAGTTTACAGAATTGAAAATAATTGAGACCTGAAAGCTTCAAGTTCAGCAGGCAAAGAGAAGAATAAAGTTTACAAGCCTTTCTCCTTAGAGGAGATGATATGATTCACAACACCTAAACACTAAAACATTCAGTGCTTCTCACCTCTCACAGGAAGAGTTTCTGTCTCCATGTTATTTTGCACTGGCGTATGAGGAAGAAAAGCAAAGATACTCCTCCTTCACATGAAATACAGTCCAAGCACCAAGTCAGGAATTCATTGGTAGGAATACTTTGGTTTTGTTCTAAATTTGCCTAAGTTGTAACTATTTGTGTTTTGTCTTACACAAAGAAATATTTTAAATTCTTTTTTCATTAGTTAAACCAGGTAATAATTGATAATATAATTAGAGAAATTATTAGTACAAAATAAAAAAAAAAGCTTTCTTTTTGTTAGAAAATATATCTATAAAACTATATCTACATACAGAAGAGAAAAAAGTCTTATTTAGATGGCCTTTTCTTAGGCAAAACAAAACCCAAGATAAAAAAAAAACAAAACAACAACAACAAAAAAAAAAAGGTCCTCTGGAAGTCCAAGGTAGATGAGAAATAACCTTTAGACTAAAGGCACATTGTAGACTGTGAAAGTAGCATGATTCAGTTAAAAAAAAAATAAATCATGCAACACAAGGTATTCTCGTTACAGGGTGGTATCACTGCTAGTATCACAGTATCAGCTTCTGGAGCCAGTCCAGAGGAAAACGAGCAGGGAGATCTGTAGCAGTAACACAAGAATGTGCAGACCCTCAAAGACAATATAACTGCACTGTACTGCAAACTAGAAGAATCTGACCCTGTTCTGAATTGGTATAAACACAAATCCAGACCTATCCTCAGGTTTTCCAGACATAGCAACCTCAGCATCATATTCTTTTTTTCAAAAATAATTTAAAATGCCCACTCAAGTGCTAGAATAAATTTTGAAACTGCTTAATCTACATCAGCAGAGAGATACATTTTCTGTTGCATCTTCTACATTTTCAGTGTAAGTAAAGCAAAAGAACGTCTGGAGAGAGGGATGCACATGGACTTGAATTCCCTGTAACTGTGCTGCAGCAAGTACAGACTGTGCTCCAAAGTACAATCTTCTCACAGCTGTGTAGGGACCATGCTGCACCACTGTGAGAGGGAAACACAAGGCATCTTCCTATGTGTAAAACTCAACAACAGTTTTAGGGATTCCATTCTCCTGTCATGTTTATTTGGTGCTTGTCATGGGACTTAGTACCAAAGTAACCAGACTCCCACCTTGCTTACTTGTGGCCTCATCTGAAATCCACTGCAAACCATGCAACTAGGCAGAGAAAACAGCCCTGGAAAGGACATACCTAGCCTGGCCTCAGTGGGGAACTCAAACTCAACAGAGTAGGTGGTACAGAGCCAGCTGTGCTGAGAGCTTCCTGAAATGTTGCTTGAGCCAAGTATTTCACTAAAATCCTGTAGGAAATCTGCATAAGATACCTGTATCACAGTACCATAACTATGGTGCTCCAGCCCTTGACACCTTGTAGACAACCTACACCTCTTTGCTCTGTACTGCCCTGCAGGACACAACTATACCCTAAGCAGCACAAGTAATAGAAACCTTATAAATTGTCATAGAATCATAGAATGCTTTGGTTTTGAAGGAATCTTAGAGGTAATATGGTTCAACCCCCCTGTCATGGTCAGGGACACCTTACACCAAGTTGCTCAGAGCTCCATCCCGCCTTGCCTTAAACACTTCCAGGGGTGGAACATCCACAGCTTCTCTGGGAAATCTGCCTCGTCACACTCAGAGTAAAGAATTGCTTCCTAATATCTAATCTAAACATACTCTCTTTCAGTTTGAAGCCATTACCCCTTGCCCTTGTTCTCTCACTACATGCTCTTGTAAAAAATCCTTTCCCATCTTTCTTGTCAGCTCCCTTCAGCTACTGGAAAGTCACAATTAGGTCACCCTGAAGCCTTCTCTTTTCCAGGCTGGACAAATCCAATTCTCTCAGCCATTCCTCACAGGAGAGGTGCTCCATCCCTCTGATCAACTTGGTGACCTTCCTCTGGACTCACTCCAACAGGTCCATGTCCATCCTATGCTGATGACCTCGGAGCTGGAGGCAGCACTTCAGGTGGGGTCTCACCAGAGCAGAGCAGAGGAGCAGAAACACCCCCCTTGACCTGATGGCCACACCGCTTTTGATGTAGCCCAGGATACGTTTGGCTGATGCCAGCACACCTAGTGCTGCATAGGCCATTCCATAGTTGAAGAAATCATTTTTGCCTTTTCCCCATTGTGAACTCTGCATACTCTCCCTGTTCTCTGAAGCAGTTTGTCAAGACAGCACCTACCAGGCCCCTGTGAATGCCTCCTGCTCCTAAAATATTTCCCCAGCATGGAGCAGAGAACTACAGCCTTTAAACATGTTGACTCATTTAACCCTGCCTGGCAGTGCAGGACTCTGTGCCCACATGAATATGTTCAAAAAAGCAGCATGCTGAAATCTCCCTCTGCCTGGGTTGGACCTGGACACCCAGGCACAGCTCAATGACACAGCTGAAGTTCAAGGCCCATTGTACTGAGGCCACACTGAGGCATCTTTCTCCTGCCCTGCAGGAGACCTGCTTTGCTCTTCCCTGCTTGTCTGTCTCCTCTTCTTTTACACTTGGGTTTTCTCTATAGTGACTGACACATGACACTGAGTCAACTTACCTACAAGTAGTGCCTTCCTGCACATTTTATATAACCAATAAGAACAAAACAAAGGGGGGAAAAAAAAAAAAAAAAAAAAAGAAAGACTAATGAGGCACTGGAATGGATAACAAAACCAAACTTACTTGTCCTGCTTCAGATCCAAGGCAGCTACTGATCTAGAGACATTAAGACACTTTGCTGTAGAAGGACTCTATAAATATCTCGGCTGGTGATTTCTAGCTCCCTTTGAAGTGTCAGGCACTTGACATTACCAGAGATTCCTCCGCATTAGGCAGACAGATGTGATATAACATATTAAGCCCAAGAGGTAGATTGCTATATCCCCTCCTGGCACTCTCCTAAAACTCTGCAGAAAAGGGGAAACTTAAAGCAAGCTGCTTTGAAGATGTTTGTTGTCACTTCACCCATTCCGAGAAAAATGGTGTCAAAGCCAAATACTGTATTGCTGAAATGTGCAGGACAGCCTACAGTCTGCTAAGTGCTCTTTCTTCCATTCATTCTGCAACTGCAAGGCCCCTCTAAGTACAAATAGTTCAGGATTGTCCCACATGAGACCTTTGCATTTTTATTTTTTTTCATCAGAGAAAGCTTAACGTCATACTCAGAATCAAGACAGTGATATGTCAGACACTGTGACAACCAAGGATTGACTTGACCCAGAAGAGCTTTCACTACAAATAAAGGAACTGTTGTCTTTTTGTCATGGGACGAGCCAGAGTATTAGACTGTAATCCCAAAAATGTCCCCAAAAAGTAGCCAGGGGAAAAACCAAGGCAAACAGCTGCTTGCTAGCAACCCAAGCCTTCCCTTCTGTGATTACAACACACTTTCCCTGAAGATCTACTCTATCACAACTTGCTAACACAGCAGGGTAGGAAGGGTAAAAGGTCTCTTCCACCCCTAACCACATCTGCATCCACAGACACAAACAAAGAACACATCATCCCAAGGGAGATTAGCCGGAGCACTTTGCACATGATGCAGGCGCTTATTGACTATGATTATTTACAGGAGAAATATATTATAGTTTTGTGCTCCAAATGCAAACAAAAGTTTGTCAGGCTCTATAGACTTGTAGTTACTGTACTGAAAGCACATCTGTGTCTACAAAACATGAATAATAGAAGACCTTTGTCTCTTTTTTCCTTGAGATAGGAAAAGACACGTAAGGCCCTAACTCCAAAGGTGTTTCTGTCTTCTATAAGTCATTAACTCCCACTGAACTTGGTACTTAACTGCCTTAGAGAAGCTGACATTTAGGTTTTATCTAGACAATTTTTGAAAATACCTTCAACTCCCCGGAAAGTTAAGGAACAAATATTAGTGGCATCTCCTAAAAAAGGAGAATATTTGAGGAAGTCAGGAATAATCAGAAACAGTTAAGTCTTGAGCGAGTTTTGCAGAATGATGTCTGTTTAAGACAGCAAGAACAGTTTAAGTAGCAGAGCAACATTATCAAACTACTCCAGAAAATGAAAATAAAGAAAGGTGAGCTTGCCTTTTTTAAAATTTACCTCAGCTGTATATATTTTGATTTTGGCTATCCACATAAAAATTAACTGTAGCCTGGATTTTACCTTTTTAGTTATACAGTGATAGTTACAAGCATGTACAATCTTATTCTCTTTATCTATAAAAATGAAAACAACAAAAAAACAAGTAGAGCTTGAAATATCATCAACGATTTCCAAAGGCTTTTAGGGATGGTTTTAGAGACCTTAATATTCTTATTTCAGTTTAGGTATCATTTGTGACACTTCATCAACTCTATTTTGCTTTGTATTTATTGGAGGGGGTGGGAAAGAAAGTGCAAAGCATCAACTTTGCATCACAGCGTTGGATGCATCTGGGTCTGTTCACTTGCATGCAATTCAGTTCAGGACCCACAACCTTGTGTCCTTCACTTCTCACACCAATAGTACAGTTCAATCCCAATCAGCCAACTGTACAGGACATTGAGAATGCCTACAAAACAGACACTTGTCTCTCTCTTCCCTCTTCCTTCCCATCCTTCATAAAAAACTATTATTTATTACTCATATGAAACATTCCTAAGTATGTGCTTGTGCAATGGGAATGAAATGCTTATGCCTGTTAATCGGACATTTCCCATCACCTAAATTATATTGGAAGTTGTTAGAGAGCTGAGATTTTTATTATTTTTTTTTAAATCCAATTTTGTTCTGCCAAACAAAATGTCCTCCAAATACTCCTTTTACAAGCAATCACTACCACAAGAGCAGTCTGCCACTGCATACTCTGTTCTCAAATTCCAGTTATGTCCATGGCTGCAGTTTTGGGAATATAATGCCCAAAACTAGCACAAGTACAAGAAAAATTTGACCCTTTCATCCCTTTATCTAACAGGAACAATGTTACACAGTCTCTCAGCTGATCATGGAAAAAGAAAAAATCCCACTGCATTGGTTTCCTGAGGTTGAAAGTTATTTCACATCAGATTTGTTAAACACATCCCTCACATTAGAGAAGACAAGAAGTCCTTGTGAACGGATCAGTAAGCTCGTTCAAATTATTCAAATAACTTCTACAAATGTCAAGTTTTAGAAAACAAGAGCCTGTGCAGAATATGCCTATACAATTTTACTTACAAAATATGCTTCAGAACACGATCCTCTGATACTGCTTTTATTAAAACCACAGCACTAGCAATCACTGCCAATAAATGATGCTGATCTGAAAGCTCTAGCTGTATGAAGCAGCACCTTCAGAGAAGAGGAATATTTATTATTAAAAAGTGCTACAAAACCCTGTGATGTAAAAAAGAAAGCTATGTACCTTCTTAGAGAGAAGTACAATAATTCTGCTGAGGAACACTCATGGGCAGAGCTGTACTACCCACATAAGGCTGTTAAAATATGTGATTAAATTCTCAGGGTAAGCTCTGTATCCCTGCACAAAACTCTTTGGCAAACTGTTCTTAATGTTAACCAGGTGTCCAGAAGCAGATGAAAACCCTTCTGAGGGGTCCTTTTAATATAACAGTTTAAAGTAAATAATCATTTTGAAGTGCAATATAAAGAGAGGTTTTGGGTTGTTTTTTTCCCTGAAGTAGAGCTCAGTGCTACTTAGAGGCTGTGCTGAATTAAGGGATGTGGGGCTGGGGGGAGTTGCAGTCATATTGAGAAATAGACTACAGTCTCATTACACAGGGAGAAATGCACTTTCAAAACAGGTATGCAATTTTATTATGAGCTACAGGAATCTAAGTTTTGGGTTGTTATTTGTTGGGGTTGTTTCATTTGTGGTTTGATTGGGTCTTTTTGTTTTAAAACAGATCTAAAATTCTCACACGCCCTTTTGAATCAATATTCAAGGTGCTATACTCACAGAAGAAACATAGCCCTCAAAATGCAGGGTTATGTAGAACAAAATAAAACAGGCAAACTATTTTTCAAGAACAAATAGCAAAAGGATTCTGGCTTTAAGCCCAGCCATAGATGCACAGAGTGCAGAAACCTCATGTATTTGAAGCACCGAGGAACATGTTTCCCCAACAACCACCCGATAACACACAAATTACACTCTTCCAGTGCCAGGCAGCGAGGAGGGCAGAACACAATGTCCACAGCCACGGTCCCTTCCTAGGGCCTTACAGAATCACATTCTGCAGCAGCAGAAGCAACTCACCCAGAGCCCGGGGAGTTTTCCCAGGACATTTGCTCCTATGAGTCCACTGGGACAAGGGCTCCTTGTGCACCATCTTATGCTTTCTCTAATCACTTCATAACGTAATTGAATGCCAGATGTGTCTGCAAAAACCTCCTTCTGCTCGTTTCCAACTTTTTAATTCTGATGGACCTCCTAACTGGGTTTTTCTAACTCTATTTTTGCTCATTTGGTATAACCTAAAAAGAAAAGGACCTAGAGATATTGCTCTGTGGTGCTTTATTTAAATTTCACTTTAATATCTAAAATAATCTTTTCACGCCTTTAAGCATCCAGCCAGAATAAATATGGCTTCCAATTCTAAGCAGGGAAGCTTTTTTTCTTGCTCACTGCTTTGCTTATGACCATACAATTTAATTAACATTTCTGTAGTACCTTTTCTGCCAGATAATGACTTCTTTCTTCAATTTTGCTTTTCAAAAACACGATATAATAAATCACAAGGGAAAAATCTTTATTTTTAATTTTTCCATTTATGTATTTAATGAACATTATTGAATTTTTGCCAAGTATTTATTGGAAACTTGGAATAAATATCTGTGAACTACTATTTCATTTCTGTCTGTGAGGATGAAGTGTTCTGCTGACACCAGAATTTTAATAATAATTAGCTCCTTTATTAGAAATCTGCTCTTCATTTTCAGTAACATTATAAAAGGCTGAGTTTTAAACTAAACTAGAAATCAAAAGATGGGGGCTTTCTATTGAAGCTTTTCTATCCTTCGAACATAAGTTTTGAGGAAATCTTCAAAAACACAGACTGCAGAATGCCACGCCATGCCTGGTACTAATTAGTGCTCAGCACTGAATGTGGAGTTTTCAGCAATGAGTACCAGCCTGCCCTCTTGAACTGCCTTAGTTATGCCTGCAGTTTTCTCTCTGAAACACACATTGTGATGATGAACCTACTGCATTTTTATGTGCAGCTTCTTAGATCTTTTCTATCCCATGGTACTGGGAGGCCTCACTTCCCAGCTGACCCTTGTTAGGTGCACCAGTGGTCCCATCTCCCCATTTTCTCAAGGATTCAGTTCTCTCTTTGTACCCTTTGTTCTCATTTATTAACCTACCTTTCTAAAGGAATTGTTCGTGTTCCATTTGAGGATACACATATTTCAGTTTTAATTCCCTAAATACAAAAAAAAAAACAAAAAAAAACAAAAAAAAAAGTGAAATACCAGCATAAACACCAGAACTCTTACTATACTCACCCACAAATTTTTCTGCCACATGCCCGTAGAAAAATTATTTTCAGTAACTTTGCAGGGGTATATTGAGTGACAAAATGGGACCTACTTTATCACAGATCTCTAAGGCATGGCATTGATTGCTTAATTATGAACCACAACAAGCCTTCTTCAGAAAAAAATGATTTTTTTCAAGAAGCTCTGTTATTCTCTGAGTATTTCATCAGCAGGGTGAAATAGAACTTAATATTTAGAAGCATTATTTCTTGTATGCTGATATTTTGACAGGACCGGGTCCATTAAAAGAGAGCTTTTAGTGCACAGTCCTTTATGTCTGTGTGTAAACTACCATAGTTATCTGAAGTTTTCACACTTATAATGTATCTAAAGCATCAATTATAAATCAAAGCATTCAGCATTCAGTAGGTTTCAAATTATGAATGCTCTTGATCATATTTCATCTTACAGCTTCTTTGACAAACTATAAGACAAAAGATTTTTTTTAAAGCCTAATCTTTACTAAATAATTGGCTATGTAATTGTTATGTTTTTTTTGCATTTATGAAAAAGAACTGTGTATTTTCATTCTGAGTTCTTTTTAGACTAAGAGAACAACAAAACCAAAACAAAAACTGAGACCACATTGCATACTCCCCTGTAAACAAAAGGTTCTTCCCACAACATCCACAGACTCATCTCAGGCAAAAGTTAAATTTATCAACATAAGAATAAAATTATGATTTGGTTACTTAGCATACATGTAGTCCTGTATCAGAAGCACTTTAAATGGAAATTACAGCTTGGCAAGTGCCAGCACAATACTATTTTCATATACAACCCTGACTAGTGTTTTAAGAAGCAGTATCAGGTTCTTTTTTGGCCGTCAAAAAATTCTTGATTCCAGAGGTGAATATTGACTGAGTCTAGGCTGTAGGCCAATATTTATGAATTAAAAATAAATCTCCATATTGAGAAATATAAATGTCAGTGTTTGGTGGGAATCTGTGTACGTACACATACCCTTTTGCTCTAAATCAACGTAGATGTTTCCCTGGCTCAGAACTGCTCTGTACCTCCCTGCACTCATCCACAACATACCAGGCTAGGGATTGAGACTCAGTGTGAAACACCATTCTATCTTCTGCACCCAGAAAGAATAGGAATTGTGGCATATTCCTGTCACAAAGCACTCCTGGTTTCATTAGCAGCAACAGCACAATGAGCAGGCTGACTTGTAAGAAACATGCTCTTCACATGTAGAGCACAGGCTGTACTGTTCGTATCACGGCTGTTCTTTCCTATTATCAACCAGCCAGAATTAACTCCAGATTTCTCCATCTCTGCTCTAAGATAAATAGCAACTATTCCCCAAGAAACCTCATCTTCTTTTCTGCTCTGCTTTTCTACAATCAGTTCAATTTTTTTTGATGACAGAGTGATACCTTGACCAAGGTGTTCCCTGTTTTTCACGGTCTGGGAGAGAAAGCCGCACGAGCTGCTGTATTTTTATGCCATTCTCAGCTGTGGGAATCTGAGGCATGATTCACTGTTTACTGAAGTAAGTGGACAGGCTGTCATTGATCTCAACAGATAAAGAACACGACCTTTTACACACAGGTTTTTGCTCCCAAAGGAAAGCCAGGAATGGATAGAAAAAAACAATCAGAAGTTATCAAGACCTAGTGTAGTCCATTTTTTCCCTTGCATCTTTTTTTTTTCCTTTCCATATTATCCTGATACCTTTAAAGATTTGTGGGCAATTCTTTAATCTGAGGACAGAACTTTTTAATATTTCTGAGGAGACAGACAGGCACAAATCACATCCACTTTTTACTTGAGTTCTCCCGAGGGGTGACCATCAAGAACAGCATAACAGACTATAATGCTTTTATTTTAACAATGCTCTTTTAATTTTCCAAATTAATTGATACCTACCTACTGAGTGATATTTGATATTCTGGTTTCTTGTTGTTCTTCACTAGAAGATTCCATAAACCCAGCTTTCTAATTATAGGCTTTTACCTGTAGCAGGCCTTTACCTGTGGATAACTTCGAGTGGCACATCTTAATTACAGCACTTCCTAAAAACTAAGTAGTCAAATTTACACCCTTTTTTATGTAGTGTTGAAAGTGCATGCATCTATGGGATTGTATATAGGGTACTGTTAAAGTGCAAACCACTGTGCCATACAGAAGAAACCCAGATAACATGCACATCAGATTTAAGCGTAGTTCAGCATTCTCCAGGTTACCAGATTATTTTTATCACATTTTGTCAATTCAGCGATGCTTATTTCTTCAGTACATCAGACTCAAGATGCTAAAGACTTCTCAGGAGAAGAGTTTGAAAATGATTTGGAATAAAGTTTGCTGTTCTGCTGACATCATGTACAGTTGGACAAACTGTTCATGTAGTTCCTTTTCCTATGCAAAAAGAAAGTGCAAGCACGTGCATTTTGGTGCATTCATTCACAAAGAACCTGAAAAAACTTTGATGTGAAGGGGCTCATTCATTTCAAGACTGTTAACTTGTAGTAAATTATGAACAATTCCTCAAGTGCCAATATAATTAACTGATCATCAGACCTGTCTGAAACCTCACATTACTTAGAGCTATGCAATCTGCAAACAGCCACTCTTCAAAACAAGTTCTGGTATTATAAATTGCTAAGATTCACTTCAAGAGTTAAGGAAAGTTTTGCTTGAAGTGCTAATATTTAAACACAGAGCAAAGAAAAAAATTAAACATCCCTTTAGAAAAAGACCGAATTTAAGTGGAATACCACAAATTGACTATTAATAGTCTTTCCTTTCCCCTTCATGACATCTTTTAAATTAGAATACCATTGTTTCTGACAATGAAACAATTTGTAACAAGTACAGTTAGGACAAATCTACAGAAGTTTTTGCAAGGAAGGAACTACTTACCAAACCATTAAAGTTGTGGGAAGTGGATATTTTATCTGTAATTTTCTACAACAAGACCTTTGGGATACATTAGACTAATGATTCAATAATCATTAAGAGCTTAGAAGTATGGAGGCTTTTAAAAAAGATTCTTATTGAACACATCACAGTTTTAAACAGAATAACACTGTATTCCAAATTCTCTTTTCTGGCACAGTACTCATACCTCGTGACCCACTGGAGGAACCAGGACCAACCCTTTAAGAAACTCATTGAATTTTTCATTTCGTTCAACATTTTTCATGGTGCCCTTATATGACATTTGAATGTCGTCCATGTTACTTCAGACAGATCCTAATATGAGTCAAACTGAAATGGAAGAAAACTCACCCATTCTGATGTTACAGATATAGCCAGGTTGATTAGGCTGATTCCTCTTCATATTTTTCCTAGACCTGCTGAGAATGTGTACAGTGATTCTTGAACCACTTGAATTCTACTTCTGTCCATTTTTATTTTCCGCCCCCCTCCAGGGTTACTACTTGATCTAAGACCCCCAGAGGCTGCAGCACTCAGAAAACCTCCCTGTTCTGAGCATGTCCTCTCTTTGGTGGCCTAGTGAGTACAGCCTGCAAACCCAATCTCAGTAGTATCAATAAGGGAGTTTTCTTTGATGTCTTAAATCAAAATGTTTGAGCATGTTAGGAAAAAAAGAATTAACTTTCATAAATTTGGAAGACAAAAAGAAAAAAAAATAAAAATCAAACAAGCAAGCATGTTCCTTTCCTCCACACACATGTTTTTGCTGTGGTTACTTCCCACAATAAAAGTGCTTGCTTATGCTTTCAGTGCACTTTAGTGAGAAGAACAGCAAGGCAACCAGCAAAATTAAGATAAAAAACCCAAGAAGTTAAATGCTGTACATTAAGGAATTGGCACTGATCAAACTTTTCAAGTTTAGGATTGTGGCTTACAAATATAATTTCTCTTGTATTTATGCAAAAAAGAATGTTGCTGTTCATACATAATGGAAACACATACCCAAGTTAGTGACCTTTTAAATCCCAGATGATGCCAGCATGTGATATAGACATACATTTAGTACAAGGAGCTGCATCTAACTGATTCTCTCTTTAATTCCACATGTGAGATTGATGCTGAAGGAGTGCAGGAGTTTTAATTCATCAGCTGATCAGTGAAATGAAAAGTGGGATTAAAAATGATAAAATGTTGACTATCATTATGATGGAAATGTTTAATTTGGACAAGTGGCTGTTTGCACTGTTTGAAACTAAAACACCCTATTTCATTGGCTGGAGGAGGGACATATTTCAGCATTAGAAGTTTTAATACCAATAACGTTGGTAATGGACAGAGCTAAGTGATGCCAAACAAGTCATACCAAACAGACACTTTCATTTTCCACAGTTTAGAGATATATTTAAGTTCTTCTGCTCTCACATCTAGAATTATGATGTTTATTGCACCTGCCCAAAAGCTATACCACTGAATTCAAGATCCATCTTCATGACAACTCAAAGGAAACCAACACAAACCAGCACTGAAATAACCACTTCCCCCATCCCCCAATATATGGTGTATAGCGCTGCATAATGCAAATAGCATACTGTAGAATATATATACTACAAGCCAGTAACTCCACTTAGACAGTGATATATTTCCTTTATTTTTTCCTATTTTTCTAAATTATACTGACTGGAGGAATAATTGGTATTATATTGAACAGGCCTAAACTGATTGAGAAGCAGAAAAAGTTGTTTTTTATTACTGTGTCTGAGTTACCATCTCTATATACATTCAACAATCTCTTTGAAACCAGGCCTTTACACATTTGAAGGTGATCTATGTATTTATCCCTCAAATATTATAATTCAGCTAAGATAAAGATTGTGAGACCAGGCTGAGGGGAGAAGGTTTGATTATTGCTTTTCTTAAGAACCTCAGGGTTAATTGTTCCTCAGATCTAAAGCACAAATCTGACCATTTACACTGATTTTATAATGGCAGATTTAGACTGAGTTTCTGTAATATTGTATCCACAAAAGTGAAAGCAAACCCAGCTTTATATCTTACATCAGGATAACACCTACAAAATCTGTAAATTATTTTTGCATCATGCAGCCAGAGCAACATATGAATTTGGATACCTTTCATTAGAATTTAGCAAACACAAAACTATCATTTGGATACTGAACAAATAATTCTGTTTTTTCCTTAATCCCAAGGTTTTAGGAGGGAAAAAAAAAAAAAGAAAAGAAACCACAAAAAACCCCAACAAACAAACCATAAAATCCTTCATGCTTTCCTTAGGCTTGTTGCCTTCAAACATGACCAAAGTTCCTGAACAAGTCAGATTCACAGGTTGAAAACAGCAGAGGACAGCACATTCTTTCAGTCATTTGGGTGTATGGGAGGCACAGATTAAAATGCCAAGATTTCAGCATCAGAAATTAATGAAGTACTCAGCAGGAAGGCTCAAGTTGATAGAAAAATAGATCTAAAATGGAGCAACCTGGTAGACACTGGATTTATATTTTATCACCAGTATAGTTCCACATTAAAACAGCTGGTTGGGCGGAATCATTTCCCATGGATCATGAATCAGGGGCTTTTCAACCATGTGCAACGTTCAACTTGGTACTACAACCAAGAGTGACGGTACAGTATCTGGTTATTGAAACAGATCTGCATTGCCTTTTGGAACTGGACTGATTTCTGCCCCAATTGCTTTGGGAACTAACCAGATCATCGGGAAAAACAGATTAAAAAAATTTATCAGAGTGACATTATAGAGTTCCCACTTAATACACAGCACTGAAGGTCTGATCCTGCACTGCTTATTCACATGAGCCATACTTAATGCAATGCCCACTCCTGTTCACCTAAAAAGAATAATTCATGAGGAAGGATTTCTCATTTAAGTATTTACAAGATGAGACCTTCTCTTTGACCTTTCAGTTACATTATCATATATATTTAGAAGTCATGGTATTAACAGCCATATTTTATGGCCTTATATTTACGTATTCTAAGTGTTTTAAAAGTTTCAAATTGACATGGTGGTAATTGTTTTCCTCGCTTACTTCGCTAACAGTCCAAAAGTAATTTCTGAACTTTCCATCCTAGCATTAACTTTGATTTCCATGGAATACATGCTGACCTTAGCAGTGCTACTAATGTTAAGTATTAAATAATGACTAGAAGGTGCTTGCTGTTAAGGTTAAATGAACAAAAATTTGTAGACTGAGACTTCAAATCCAACCATAATCCTGACTGCCTTGTATAGGTAAAATTAGGTATTTCTGTAACGAGCACTATTTATGTCAGTTGTATACTCTTAAATATTTCAATTATCTGCACTGATACAAAAGCACAAACCTTCAATGATCTAACACATTTTTCTATAACATACAAGAATTATTTAGGATTTGATAGGCAGACGCTGGATATTAGGTTTTGCAGGAAGCATGGAATAAACAGAATGGACATCCTACCTCACATAAGCTTTATGTTGCAACATACTGTGTTCACCAGGTTCAGTTAGGGAGGAAGAGAAGTATTGATTAAAAGGCAATGGTTTGGACATTATGACTTTTAGAAAATATAAATAATTGTGGAAAATTATTTTTACTCAAAGGGAGTGAGTGAAATCTGAGAACAGATAATGCATGGCTCCAGACAATGAGATGATAGGCTTGTTACTGTACCTTCCCCTGGAACTGGTGTGCACACCCAGTAGAATTGTTACTATATGGGTCGTCCATAACACCAGTGATAAAGCCCCTTCTTCCTTCATACTTCTTGTAATTAAAGCAATGAATTGCCTTTCTTGGCTATTTTGTCTGCCAATTTGCAATTTCATTTCGCTCTTTTACCAATTTGCAGCCTTAGAAACTATATCACCATTTATATCCAATCACACCCTCAGGTTCAACTTTGGTTCAGTGAATTATTAGGCCAGGAAAAGAAAAAGCCAGAGATCTGTTTCTGCACCTCAGCCCTGAACAGTCTTGTTTACTAATTGAATTTGATAACAAAATCAGTAATTCCATTTCTTCAAAAATATTTGAATGTTACATTTTTCTAGGTAGATACCTGCTCATTTGATTTAATGGCTGTCCTTTCAAAAATGTCACAGAAAGCCATTAGCATAGCTCGACCAGTATTAAATGGTTGGACATAAATGGTGATTGCTGAGAACAATATCCTTTGCCCACAGCACAGTGATGTAAGGGTTGGATAATTTTATTACCTTTAATAGCATTTGCAGCTATGCAAGCTAAGCCAACGGCATGGGCAATCAAATCTCTGACTTACAAGATGACCACCTGTGGCTATTAGGGAAGGAATCCCCCACTATCTAGGTCTAAGCACAATGCCCTGTAACAAACAGTCTGACATCGCAGAGAGGGAAAAGGGACGGGATGAGGAAACTGCTCTGGAAGCCAAACAAATTTAGTTTTCATCAGAACTGATCTGAACCACTGTTCGTTCACAGAGAATCTTAAATGTGAAGTATGGGGAACTTCTGAAATCTCCTTGTTGCCCTTTGCATCTTCCAGACTGCAAATCTACTGCTTTGATAGATCTCAGATGTGTCTGTAACAGGCAGATGGGCAGTGCTGCCAAGAAAAAATAAACCGGACCCCATGACTATCACATGCACTACATTCTGCCCTGCTCTGGGACTGCAAATCTTGCAATTACAAAATTTTCAACTGCAAGAGGCAGTCCGAGTGCTGTCCCTGGAAGGGGAAGCACAAATGAGGTGGGAAGAGCTTCAAGGCTTGTGCCCTGTTCACTTATTAAGATCGCCTCATTTCCTTAATTGTAGGCTAATTGTCTGGGCTGACCACAATTTAACTGGGTAAAAAGAGAGAGTACTGACCTCAAATCTAGTAAAGTAGAGCTGGAGTGGTAGGTATTTTCCAATTTACACAGCATTTGTTTCAGTATTTCTTAGCCTAATGTGTTTTTTTGGTCTCACCTCTGCAGACTTAAGTTCAATCCTGAACACAGCTGGTGCAGAAAAGGTGTACTGCACCTCTGGAGTACTTCAACTAAGACAGCAAGTTGCAATTTCAGACTGATTTTAAACATCTCTGTTGAAACTGTTAAGTACACTGCAAATTACATAGCAAATGTGTTAAAAGAGGGAACACAAAGTATTTAGTCTTGAACTACTTCATATTTGAGGTAAGAGTTATTCCATGGCATCTGTCATGGCTACTAAATCCTAAACTTCTGATCCAGAGATCTGCTAAACCAGATAAACAACAAAGTATTGTTCAAAGAGGTAGATGATAAATCAGAAATATCTCCTAAATGAAATTAGGAAACATGAAAGTAACTTTTTTTTATGCTGCACTCACTTCCAACAATACTGCATTGCCGAAAGCATTTAGCTTGTCATGTTCCTCTATTATTTTATTTTACACTTCATTTGTTTCTATTACATAGTCTTGCACTTTATCATTAGGGTGTTCTGTTGTTGCAAACAAGCACATGGAATTCTGATCCAGTTATTCCAGAGCAAATTTTTTGTCAGCCTTTAAACAGAAACAAATGGACGAGTGTGACACTCAACAGTTTTAATAATGTGTTGACTCTTGGGTATTCGTGGCCTTTAGATGCCTAAAAATAATAATGCTTTTATATAAAAAATGAATATTGATTAATGAACTGTAATTTTTTTTTAAACAGCTGTCAAGCCAGTAGCTATACTTGTCATGTAATTTGTTATAAATCACAATGTGTATACCAAGCAAAGATATACCAAGCAAATTGAATTTTTCCACTACAAAATACCTCCCTATCATAACCATGTATCCTCTGTTGTCCTTAGCAATTGAGGACAAATACACAAATACTAAAAAAAAACAACTATTCTCCCTGACATATGCTTGACAAATTTATGCATGAGTAATTGTCATAAAAATTTCAGCAATATTGTAACCATCTGTGAAAATTACAAGATTCTATATAAACTAATATCCTGTGCACATAAGAGTTCCTTTGCTGGCAAGTACTATTAATGGAAAATATTACACTTTTTCTTGAGGTGAAGATACACTCAGTATTATTGATTTGCAATCTTTTTTTCTATGCAAAATACAGACTGAAATATCATTACTGTAATGTGCCAACCTCTACTAAGCCACTAAGACTCTAAGTGTCCTCAAATTTGACTTGGCAACCAAATTCAGATCAAATGAAAAAAAATATTTACCATTGACCTATTCAGGTGACGAAAGAAGCAATGAAAGGAAACTAACTTCAATGTGCTCAATAGGAAGGAAGAACATGAACAGCAGAAAATTTAACATGAAAATATTAGCAAACAGTATCACATACCTGTAGACAACGTAAACACCCTAGGAACACTTTAATTTAGATTTTAAATCCATACTCCTTTATCTTTGCATTCATCAAACTAAGCCATTTTCCAGAACTGGAAAGAAGAGATTCCCAGAGCATCCAGGTCCAGGGCCAGGTAGCACAGGGTTTCTGCTGCCTGCACAGTCACCTGAAGAGCTCACCCAAAACCTCCTTCCCCTGTCAACCCCAGCTTGAACATTTTGAAGAGCATACTTTCTCCACTTGAAGTTACTGCTCTTAAAATGAAAGGACCTACAGAATCACACTTTTTTGGTTTTTGTTTCTTTAAAAGCATTACTCTTTTAACACTCTATTTTATGTATTTCATTAACCATAACACCAAGGTCTATTGCCCTGACTCCCATGACATTCAGAACCACTAATGGTGACAAAATCTGGATGTATGCTGCTCCTTTCACCTCTCCCCCAAAATTTACCTTGTTTCACCATACTTGCAAGATCCAGTAATAGTGGATATAAAAAATTTTCAGCACATAAACAACGGGGAGTTTACTTAGGGGCTTCTAGGAAATCTGTCTTGTCTTTTTATACTGAAATATCCTCAGGGAAGGAAGTGTTTCACAAAAAATTTTCCTTTATCACAAACATCATGATTTTCTACATTTTTTCTCAAAGCTCCTCATGGAACATCTTTGAGTCAGAGTAGTCTAAGTTGCCTATTACTGGAAAAATAACTTCCTTCAATAATATGTAAAATACAGACAATTCTGACAATCTGGGGCATTTTTCCTAATCTTTTAGATAGAAGAAAACGATGTTATTTTAGAAGTAAAAAGCAAACACACCAATTTTCATCTGAGGAGCAACAACCCATTGTTGCAGTAATGCAGTTTATTTCTGTACTTCTCAATCTTTGAGTATTTCAGCAGAAAGTTACTTGTTCTTTCACTCAACAGATCCACCACAGAAGGGTTGCTTATAATAGAAGTTATTCTCATGCAGCACATAAGACAGGACATTCCTTAAATCTAGAAGTGATCAAACAGCCCTTCTTAATGATCTGTTTGTGAATGAAATTGACTGTTTTTCTACAACATTTAGGAGCAGTCAAGAGAACAGTTCATGGAGCCAAAAAAGGCAGTTTTCGTTTAATGTGTCTCTATTTTGTAGAAGTACACCTAAAGTTCATTTTCTGGGAGCCAGAACAGTTGATAAAATAAAAAGCTATATCTAGATCCTAATTATGTGACTTATCCTGAATAATTTACAAATATTGACAACAAAAAATATGATTTTTATTAGAAAGCTGTATCTGGAATCAATCACCAAAATACTTTAAAAAATTACCTTGCTGTTCTTCAGTCTCCATTTTCTCTCTGCTTGTAAATATTCAATTGATTTCATTTTTGCAAATAAATATAATTGCATTTGGGCCATAAGAAAATTGTTCTGTAACCCTATTTCAGAGTCTGCGATCTCAGCTTTTATGAGTGTAAAAGTACAGTCGTAAATCTTCTCCACAATACTAATGCATTCAAGAAAAAATAATCTTCATTTCAGAATCAACAGGATCTAAAACCATCCACATATTTAATAATTGAAACTGCTTTGGAAAAGTTGCATCTTTCAAATTAAGAAATCCTAAAGAGCTAGACACTTTCCAGCAGGAAAGATTGAATATTCAGAAGTTACGAAGCAACACCAGAAGTTACAATGTTTTCAACTACCAGGTTTAGGAAGTCTCATCTCACTAAACCCTCAGCATTCCCACACAAATCAAGAAAAGGAGTGATTCTTACACAGGATTACTAGAGGATTACTGTATGTGTAAGCATACTATATAAAACAGAATGGTTTCTACAGGTACACAACTAAGAAGTCCCCAACATTTTCCCTTTAATCATGGATCTCTATTATAACTGTAAAAATGCAGGACTTTTTCTTCCTTCTTTAATGTTAGCACTCAAAAAACAGCTCAAAGAAACTTACAGAAGCTCTACACAGACACAAAATTTCAAATTGCCAACAAACACTCCAGCAGAAGATTCATGTTATTTTTTAGTTATCCCAAACGGAATTAAATACACTGCAGAATATAAAGCTAGTGCAATTTTATATTATAAGAACAGTAGGGAATGTGGAGGCAGACTACAATGACTGTGGATTATACACCCTGGGGAAAAGAATTCTTATGGAAACCCAGAAAATATTGCAGTTTACAGTGTTGTATGAAATGCTTTAAATGTCTTATTTCACCAGTCATTGCATAACAGGGCATAGAGTTTCTTTAAGATTAAGCCATTAAATCAGACATTAAAAAAACCAAAACCAAAACCAAAACCAAACCAAACCAAACCAAACAAACACCAAAACAAACAAAAACCCCAAACAAAAATCAAAACACCCCAAAAACACAACAAAGAGAAAAACATGAAGAAAATTTACATTTTTTCCTCTGAAGTTTTATTCAGTAATATTATCAACAGATAAAATTGTAAACATTTCACTGATCTGGTCAAGTCTATGACCTTCCTATTTGTAATTCCACTGGAACTCCACCTAAGCAGTTTTATTATTGCCAGCTTTGGTCATGAGGCAGATGCTCACACTCAAGAACCAGAAAAGCATAATGCAGGACGCTTCTCTGCTAACATGAGGGGAAAAGGAGAGTGACCTCTGAAGGTCTTGGTGGAATTAAAGACAGAGGACAAAAATAAAACAAAACATCAACAGCTCAAGGTTTGCAGGAAAGAAGAATGTCACCAGCCAGCACAGCCTGGGATGAAACACCAATGCTTGCAGTTTCTAAATATGCCTCATAAGAAAGGAATAAAGAAGCTGTGTAAGAGGAGCAGATGGGCAAAGTCTACCAATATGTGCATAATGCAGAGCAGAGAGATCATGTGTTCTAGTAGGAAAGAAACAGAAGCTTGAAGCCAACTGTTGTATTATAAATAGCCTTTAAAGAAAGCGAGCATGACCTCACTAAAACACTTCCTAAATTACGTGGTTTCAAGATAAAGCAGAGTCTCTTTGTGATAAAATGCATCAGCAGAGTGAAAAAAGCTTCTAATATTAATAAGCAACACTGAATAATCCTCAACCACACTTGTCACTAGTAACTGAAAAGTTCAGCCAGTTAAAAAAATGTATTGGTAAAATTTAATAAATTTAGCAAAATTGAATTCTATGATTAAAGTTATAAATGTCATTGAAAAATGGTAACACACCAAAAATTAAATCTCGTTTTAGCATAGTTAACAAAGGATTTCCTATCATATTTTAGAATTGTCATCCACGTGCAATTTAGTTTGCCATCCAGGAGAACCTGAACCTGAAGTCCAAGGCAAGTATTATTTTCATGTTTTTACCTTCCCTTTTTTATCCAGGAAAGATTCTGTTCCTGGCTGATTTTTAACAGCTAACTGGCACACAGCATCAAAACACAGAGGGTTCAGTTCTCCTTCCTCTCTTCAGCAAGTTCTCTCAGTACAGAGGTGAACCTCCACTTTTTTCACATATTCCTACTTGCATCTAGACCTGCTTTGTTGAGTAAAGGGACTTTGACAGGTTTGATGCAAATTAAAACATCCTGGTATAATAAATTACTGTACCAAGAATTACAGTGTTAAATAAAATAAAAAAAAAGAAGTAAACCAAGATTCTCTTGTGAATCAGCCAGATGTCCAGTCCCATAGCTGTGAAGAAGCCTTAAAGACAAACAAGATTGCATAGCAAAATACTGCTTGTACTTAAAGTTTTTGAGATACTCATAATTAATTATTGCAATCAAACCTCTTTTTTTGGTAACTTTTACATTCAATGAGTGAATACTATGGAGTAGCAAGGCTTGGCTCTGTAGCATACTACTTGTTTCATGTACTGTGTGAAACAACTCATTTGCTTACATGAAGCAGCAAATGCTCATTTCTGAACTGATAAAAGATGTAACCTTTGCATTTATCCTATGTTTTTGTATAAGGTACAGTCCCTGTAAAAAGAGAGAACACATGCAAGCTATATACATAAATATATACATATATATGTACTATAGGAGCTGAATTATAGATGTAATCATCTCTCTATCCCCAGGCTACTTGGTAGACAATTCGAAGGAGAAAGTAATTTATTCTTACAGATCAAATACTATTCTCATAGACTCTTCGGCCTGTCTCTGTGAACGCCTTAGAATTTTACTTGAATGACTAGCTTCATTGGCAGAAAATTATGGGCTTTAAGAACATAATGCAGAGCAAAGTTTCAGCTAGTAATAATCCATGGCTAACTATGGTATTAGAATGTGAATACATGCTTAAAAACTTTTGTTTAAGTCCCCTGCCTAAGCAGTTCTAATTCTGAAACCTGCATAAATTTTGTGTTTGATTACAAACATATTTTTATGTTAATTGCACTATGATAATTGTTCAACATATACAGGAGACTGGAAAGGTTACAATAAATGTATGTATTTATTATATAAAGTATATTTAGTAGTTTTTCTATAATAAAAGCATTCTGCAGAAGATATTCGAATTTAAAGTCAGATAGTTCATAAATTACTGAACAATACTGACATTTTTCTGAAGAACTTTCCTCTGAATATTCACTTTTCAATTAATGTGATGATTTCCCATAGAATAAACAGGCCAGCCTGTTTTAAAATGCAGACTACAAACATATCCATTGTATTTTCACCCATACCTTTCAGCAACATGCAATTAAATCTTCTATTTTATTTTTAATTTCTTCTTAGCTTGTAATGCAATCATATGCTATTAAATACTATATCCTAGAGCAGTATTACACATTTATAGGACTAGGACAATACAAAAAGAAGTAGCTTGAGGGGTAGGAAGAAAGATGCATACAATCCGTAGTTAATTCTACCTCTTCACCTCTTCTAGTAATTCAGCCTGACTCCTACTGTATGTAACAAAAAAGCAACACCTGCTGCATGATTAATTTTGTAGGTTTAGGCCTAACATAAACCAAGGATGCAGCATATATTAAATATATATATTACAGTATTACTATTTTTTTTCTTATGTCATTACTAAAAGAGGAAAACAAATGTTTGCTCTCAACTAAAGGGAAAGCAATGCACAAGTAAAAAGTTCCTAAAAGAAACCAAGATCATGATAACATATGGACAAACAACTCTAGATTAAAACCAAAAGTCAACCTCAAATGTAAGAAGTACTTTATTTAAAGCAGAACAATCCTCAAGATTTATTTAATTTGTTCAGATATCAATCTTCAATCTCCTTGTCTTTTTCATGGCCACAAGCACATAGATAATATGCCTTTGTGTGAAAATGACAAGCAATGTGAGGAAAGGCAATATGATTTCATGTTACTTTCAAGTACTGCTCCACTAATTAAGCACATCAGAATATGGCCCACAGAGACATGACATTGTCTCTACCAAGGACACAGTAGGCTGTATTTCTTCCCTTCCTTGAGAACTGCTGGGTATCTCATGAGGTTGCCCAACACACAGTGACAGAACTTGAAAGTGTTGTACATTGGAATGACACATTTGGCACATGAAGCACTCTGGACAGATCTCTCACTGGGCATCTGGGGTCCTGGGTGCATTCCAGGCTCCAAGTACCTTCTACCAGTTGAGGTAAAGGACGAGATAAATGAAGAGATGGACATTGGGACAATTGCACATTGTCATCTGTTCTTGATGACCAGAAAGACATGAGGGAACACAAATATCCCATTTTGGATACCATGTTGATGTTTTCAACTATATATCATAGCTATAGACCATGGTGTGACAAGTGGGAAACTGATTTTTCACCAGTCTCAGTGAAAGGGTGCACAAACCTTGTCCTCTTGCTGTGTGAGGGTGCATTCAGCAGGGCCAGGTGTTAACAAGTGCCTAACTTCAGAGGTGAACATAACTTTCATATAGCACAGCAGGAAGCTCAAAAAAAATCCCTGACAGTGACACTGAACTGCAAAGGCCACCAGCTACTTCTCTAATCAACTTCTGGCTTCTAAAAATTCTTCAGCCAGAAAAAAACATTCTTTGTAAGGAAGGTAAAGGTTCATATATTACCACAGTACTAGTAACTCAAACCCTCCTTAGTAAGGAATCAAAACCTTCTTCCTATGACTTCTGCTCCCTAGATCAATCTGTAGGTCTTCACAGTTATTTCCTAAGGAAGAAGCTATTGGAAGACAAATCAAAACAATTTTACACCAGCTTTATACTTGTTGGTATTTTGGGTGCTGTTGCACACCTACACAGCTGCTTTGCTGCTGCTATAGATAGAAGGAAGCATAAACTATTCAAAAAGAAAACCTAAACAATAGTACTGTTTACTGTATGCTAGCATAGCTTGCTTCAAATGGTCTAAGTTACTTCACCTCAACTGAATAAGAGAGAATACTAAACAGCATTATTGGTGAATACAAACAAAATATCTAAATGCATTTTTCTGATGAATGAGAGATTATATTAAATATTATTATAGAATTAATGAGACTGTTTATCCTGAGGATGACCTTTACATTATTTTAAATGTAAGCATTTCTAATATGAATAGAATGTGTTTGTCTGAAAGTAGTATTCAGTGACCATTAAAAAACCAAAACATTCACATTCAAAAAATACAAAATGGGTGTCAAGGACAATTTTGTTTGCACTTTAGAGGCCATATTTGAAATGTATTTCAAAAATATAATTATACAAAAACAGATCTTAGAAATAGCATGTATTTTAAGTATTTTACTTGCTTTTCATCAGTAGACAATAATGGCTTTAAATACCCTTTTTTCCCGTATACCTTCCATCCATTAAAATTATTCTTTAGTTATCTAGTCTTTGGAGAATAAGGCAATGTAGTCATCTTACTATGATTATCAGTAACTAACAAAAGAAATTATAAAATACTACCACATAACATCCTCCCTGAATCCTGACAACAGTGGAGCCTATATATGAAATGTTACATGTCTTTATTAAAATCAGGCAAAACAAAACTTTTCTGTCACTCTTTGTTCAGGTTTTCCATAATTACTTTGGATTCTCCTTTTTCTTTTTGAAGTATTACCTCAACATTCATCTGGCAAACTAATTGCATATTAGCATAAACCTGTGCTTAACATTTATTCTATAGGTCTCTAGACAAAAGCCCGAGTTGGTGAGTAAGGTCAGAAAAACAGGCTTTGCAAATGTTACAACAGTAAACCCCAAGAATCAGAGGCGCATTATGCAATTTTTTGTGAAAAATTTAATGTATCTGAATCAGGGCTACTAATATAGATATATTAAAAAAAATAAATAAGCAATACCTGCATACATGTGAATCATATACACAGAGAGAATAGTCTACAAAAAATAATAAAATGGCTTAGAATTCCTGTGCTTATAGTCAGTTAACAAATTTGAGAACCTAAAAGTGAAATTTTCTTTTATTCACTTGTAAATCCAGGTAATTTCATTCTAATAGTTATCTTTGACTACCCCAAGCAATACCCCACCCTAATAATAAAGTCATCAGATGAACTCAGAGGACTGTTACAAATATCTGGGAAGAGCTGCATGGAATACTACAGGAAAAGACATTTCTCAAATACAGCTGGGTAGAATGACAGCAGTTGTACAGCCACAGATGCAGTCAGGTCTCTGACAAGCAGAGAACATGGGATGTTTAAGATAGTTTCTTATTTTGAAGTTCACTGTCAAGCCATTCTACTGAAGACCAAAGTGGCAGAGGTAATTTTAAAAAATTTCCCCAGATCTTAGTTTTACTGGGTTTAAGGATTGGATGCAATCAACTTGATTATTGCTCACATATTTTGAATTATCGTTGAGGACAAGGAAAGAAAGTAACAGCCCTGAGGGATTTTTCTTTCAATATATGCTGAGACAGGGTTAAAGTGAGAGAATTAGAGAAATAGTTATTTAGCATAAAACCACAAACAACATTGGTCACACAACCACCATTTAGTTATCTATCATTTAGATGACAAAGTACTCTCATGGGTCCGGAAATTTTTGATCACCTGGGGCCCATACCCAATGCTGCAGTACCTTCCAAAAGCTGATGTGCCTCCATGTTGAGCCCAGTGAGTTGCTTTGTCATAACCAGCATGGTTCAAGCTTGCTGTGAATCAGTTTCATCTGGATCAGAGATGCCCAGTTCTGCCAGGTCTAAGCATTTAAACTCAGTAAACAAGGTCCCTAAACCTTTGCCAGGCAATTTACAGAGCTTTAATTTCATTTTTCTTCCATTTAATCCCAGAGTTTTCTCTGCATGTGCAATTACCAAGGGAATTCAGGCACTTACAGAGCAAGGTATCAGCAGAGAGCAAAAAATACCAGACACATGCCTACTACTGAAGGCCAGACCATACTTTCCGTCAAAGTGGACTTGAACAACTGCTTCCCATCAGCTGTAACTCTGAAAGCTGCCCTGATTAAGTAAGAATATTGCTACATTTTTTTCTTCAGGATGCCTAAATTTTAAAACAAAGTTAAAATATACAAATGGAGAAACCCTTCTACATCATCGGAACAAAGGTTTGCTTACCCTGATGCCCAACCTCCAACAACAAGCTACTCACAGGTGTTCAGGAAAAGAGTGTAAGAAGTGTGACAGGCAATATGTGCCAGGAGAAAGACCCCTCCCTCCAATACCATACAGCCATCTGCCAAACACTTTTTTAGGGCAGATGTTTTATAGTCACTAATGGCCTCTGGTTTCTCAATTTTTTTCTTTTCTTCTTATTCTCTTGGACTCCCTACCTCTAGAAGCCATAAGTTTAAATGACTAACTTCTCTCCAAGGGGGAAGAGGGATATTATTTTTCCACTTTAGAACTGCTGCTTGAATAATGGCACTGGGCACCTTTTAGAACCAGCATTGTCAGAAACAGTGAGCAATCACTCCCCATTCACCTTTTCTATACTCTCATGATTTCTTAAATCTCCATCATATTTCACCTCTCCTGTACATTTTTTTCTCATTTGAAGAGTCAGTTTCATCTTTCTTTTAAGACTCTCTCCTCTTCCACACCTCTGTTCTTTCCCGCTCTGGACCTTATCTGGTTCTTTAATATAATTCCAAGCTGTCTTTCCTAAGTGCTGAGTACTAAATTAAAGCCCAGCATTGCACGTATGTGAATGCAGCTGTTTTATTTTGTCCTTAAGTGCATTACTTTGCATTTATGAATACTGTAGTTCTGCACACCCTTTAGTCACATCCTATGAGCGTTGTTCAGAAAGTCAAATATAAAGCTGACTGAACAGCTGCACACTTAGTTGCCATGTTATTATTTACCCCTTTTTTACCAGATTACTTACCAAAGTTGCCTGTGTTTCTTCTGTGAGATTTCAAACTTACCCTATGTTGGATCAAACAAACAGAAGTATTTGCAGTCACCACCTTTAATCCCCTTGATATCAAGGCTGATTTAGTGTAAGGTCATGCTACACAACCATTCACTCAGTCACTTAACTTCTTAGTTTCCCAAGGACTCTAAGGCAATACTATGCTCACCTTAGATTTGATACAGTTCACTTGTTTTAGTCTCAAACTCCTACTATTGGTACTGCAGCTTGAGACTGCTCGAAGAGCTTCTCACTGAAGAAGGCAAACCCATGCTTTAGTGTTCCTAAAATCCTCTGGAACAAATAGTGAAGCAAACACTACCCTTGTCACATCCTCTCAGCTCCTTTTATCACCTCACATCTCTAGGGCTCATGTGTTAACCAGTCCCACTAGCTTACCAGGATGGTTTACCATCTAATTTAACAGAGGCTTATGATCTCCTGCACATCAGCTGAAGTCCAGTTTCACCACTAGATTCTTCTAATGCTGTTAGAGAGCATTAGAAGGAAAGGAAATCACATGTACCTGATTGGGAAAGGAAATTACTTCACTAAACTTGTATTCTCCTTTCAAAATCAAAGACAAAATTCTTCATCAATGGATTTCTCAAGGCAAACAACCCACACTAGTAAGGTGGACTGCAACTGAGTTTGTACAGCTTCCAGTAATCTTGATACTGACTTCAGAGAAGTACATCCAACATCCCTACTGTGGCAGATCCAGCCCTTCATTGTCATTTGGATTTATTCTGTTCCTACAAGCAAAGAGTTGAAGCTTCTAATCAGGGGGGGAAGCTACATTTTAAATTTTTCAAATAAATAATATGAAGTGACAGGAACTACTGTTAAGAAGAAAGTCTGGTTGGCTTTATTTTTCCTAAACTGGAAATAGGTTAGATACATTTCATTTGAGGTTCAAGTTCAGTCTATGCAATCTGGGGCAGTAACAACCATGTTTAAATTAAAAATATATGAGGACCTGCAAGCTCTCAGTCTTACCCATTCTAGCTGGTATATCTAATACTCAACTGAGGTTCTGAAGTTTGTACAGCAACAACTATTTCCTCTGAATCCACCAGAAACACAGTACGAGTTCAAGTGAAGCTAATGGGAGCATTTTGGAGCAGGATACTTGACAGCTGAATCAGTGCTGTCACAATCTGGCTTTTGCGAAATACTTTACCAAAACAAAGTTACAGCCACATAACACCTACTACTGTGATATCGCAAAATATTTTTTACAGGTGTTATTTTTAGCTGAAACTACTTAATTTTATTTTGTTAAAAATTAAATATCCATCTCTTCTTATATTGATTGTAGGGCATCTGCTCACTTGCATGACTCTGCCTCATTATGACTTCAGCCCATTTTTGCCTTCCTATCCTATTTATTCATTTGTACCTATCTTACTGTTACAGCAAAGGTTTTCTGATCTGTTCTATGTTCTTCCTCCTTCTTCTGGAGACCACTCATCTTAGAGTTAAGGTTATGAAATATGAACGGATAATGCTTCTAAGTCAATAAAAACCTATGTCAGTATACAAAATTTGTGTAAGTACCACAATGTGTTGGGCAACTAAAAACCTATGCAAGAGATTAGCAAGAGTTTCTGAAGTTTAAATATTTAAATCATATTCATCTGATGTAAGTAGTTCTGATGACCTCCCTGGAAATACCAAAATGTCTGTGTCTTATAACAACTAGCATTAAAAAAACTCAAGACAACAGAAATTGAACTTCCAGACACCTTATTCTAAAGAAATAGAAACATTCTAAAGAAAGGCTGTTTATCTGTCCAAGGCAGGTGCAGGGAAGTGCTGCCATCTGTCTTAGGATTCTCTTTGTGATATTCCTAAAATTGCCTTTTACTTCTGTATGTAATTCAGTCTGCCTATCTCTCAAAGTGCTGAGCTGCCCAGAGATGAAGCGCAGGTATTTAGCAGCTGTTCTTTATCATAATAAATCTACCTTCCCTCACCCAGATTTCAATGTAGCAGACTAGGACAGTAAAGTCTATTTTTTTTTTGCTGCTCAACTATTCAGCTACCAATATCTATGAAGGTATAGTTTAAACAAGGAATATACACCCTTCTCTTCTATATTCAAAACTTCTTCCATATACAACATTTTTAAACCTCATACTTCTACAGTACTTAATAGATATTGAGTCAAGCAAAAGGCTGTTTTGCTTTTAAAAAGAAAATCCCTTTTTGTCTAGTTTTCTCTCAGCTAGTATTATAAACAATGGACAAAATTATCTATTTCACAACTCCCAGAGGTACAGCCACTTCTTAATTAATATCCACTAGTAATTATAGAAGCTAATGTCAAAATACCACTTGAGAAATCACATTTCGTGTCAAAGAATCCATATAGTTTAATTTATCCCTTTATCATCTTGCATACAAGAGAAAGTAAGGGCAGCAAGTGACTTATGAAAATTAGCTGTAGATCTGTATTATCAAAACATAATCCAACATATACATTCCTATTCCAACAGGGAATAGTCTCGGGTTGTGATAGATCCTCTAGGAGGGAACATAGTATCAGGGTTCAATCTTGGGCTTTTGTAAGCAAATGATCCATCACATTTAAGAAGAAAAAATAAAAACACCCAAACATAGAAACAGTGACACAGAAATACACTGACCAATTCATATTGATGAATCTCCTTTCAGTAGCATAGCAAGAAAAGTAAAATCAAATTCCCAGCAACATAAGGAAGTCATGAGCAATGTCCAGGATCAAGTCACAAATTACTCTTACTTGTGTATTTATCTGCTCTGCATAATCTACAGTTTTTTTTCTTTTTCTACCCTTATTTCGATTGTCACTTATTTAACCTTCTCATTTTAAACTGGAAATCTCAGCTCCCTCATTGTTGACTTTGTTTCAAAGCAGGATATGCAGTTTGGTTTCACATAAGTTTTTCATGAAAAAGCTATCAAAACCATCCAAGCAGTTTCCCTTGTTTTCAGGAGAAAAAAAAAGTACAAAGTGCTTTGTACTTTGTACTTATTGTAAGTATGTGACCCTCCCTCCCAGACTGCCAAGATGCAAATATATGGCTTTGTTCAATTTTGATGAAATTCTCAGAGCACAGTAAGGCAGCTTGAGCTTTGTGGTTCAGAAAGGAAAGCACCAGAAACTGAATGCAGATGTAAATAAACTCTGAAAACGGTATTGTTCTTGTAATACAAACCTTTTTACATCACTGAAGGAAAACATACATTTTTAAGTGTTTTGCATTAATCAGATTGTTTTTTATACCTTTCATTTCCGGTTTTCATTATTCAAAGAGAAAGCATTCAGAATTTTAAACAAAAATCTCTCGACCTTTTCAGTAAGGGGAAATACAATGAGACTTGACTTCTATTCACAATACTCCTAAATCATATTACCTGACCCTGCTGATGCTTCTTATTTTCAGCTTATTACTTATGATTTCTGTATGATCTATCAAGATAATTAAAGAGACTGCATCATTCTTTAAATAAGTAGCACGTATGAAACAAGTTACATACCTCTATTTCCAAAGGCTTAATCCTTTTCTTGCAGCTTTCAGGAAAGGAGGACCATTTCCTACAGTATCATACTGGAGAAAAAAGAAAAAAAAATATAGAAATAGTTTTCGTCACTGAGAAACAAAAAAAAAAAAATGGGTTGCAATATAACAAGGTTTTGTTCCATCTGGAAGTGTGAAAACATGTATAATTTTAAGTTATGCAATTTAAAGTATCTCAAACATGTTTCATTTAATCATTTACATCTTGCAGCACTGTTTTATTAAATAGTGAAATATTTATGGCTTCTGGCTCTAATTAAAATGTTTTCTCAAAATTATCTTGCTTATTTCATATAAAGACTTAACATATGAAAACAGGCAATCCAGTAAATATTTGAAAAGAAATGATCCATGAATATTCACTCATGAACAGCAGAGTGAACGAACAAGCTCACTAAAGCTATTCTGAACATAATCTCCAAACCAGCAAAGCATAACCAGACCTAACTCATCTGGCTACAATGACTCATAACTGTCTTGAAAATGCTTTGATTATGAATAAAGGACTGGAAGAAATTCTTGGGATAAGCAATTTTAGACTGTCACGATAGCAATAGACCATTTTTGTCCCCCCATTTTCACAAGCAACACACTAATGGAACTATTCAACTGGTCCTTTAAACATAGGAGAGCCAGAAGACGCCAGATAGAGGCCCAAGTTAAAATGGAACCACTAGATTAACCACACACATGGGACATCATTCACATCCCCTAAACAGAGATGCACGTGCCTGCCTGTTCTCTACCACCACTGGCAGTCTGCACTTTTCCATAGGTGGAAAGAGCCCTTTCCTACCCTTTCATCACTGCACTAGAAATCTCTTTCCTGTTCTGCCTTTTCCTTTAAAGTTGAAAACTTAAATGTATCTTTAGCCTGAAAAATAGCTCCCGGGATTTTTAATCTCTGGGGAGGGACTTTCACTGATTTTAAACAAAGAACAGGATACACCAGCATCAGCAGGGCTGTGGTCACCTGGCTGCCTTTGTTCTTCCTTGATTTGACTCATCTGCACAAGGGACAGAGGTCTTCCCAGAGTTTAAATACATGGATACCTAACTAGCAAAGCCTATTCAGGTACCAGCATGAGGCAGGTGTCCAGTGACAGTCATACTGTGTGGAGATCCTGGGCCTACGAGGGTGCTGCCACCCAGCCACCTAACATTCATTATTTTGGCTTTTCTGGGACCTAAGCTCAAAAGTAGAGCCAGGAGGTCTGCTCAAAGAAGGGAAAGAGCTAGAAAACAACTGCTACAGCATTACTCATGCCCTCTCTCTGTCCTAACAGCAGCTGTAAAGATGCTAATTCCTGCATTCAGACACTTATACTCCATTCAGTGCCCAGGATGGAAGTTTGTGATTCCTGCGAATCTTGTGCTGAGACCCAAAATTATACAGATGACTTGTAGCTTGCCCATAAGTGAGTGTCCTTTGCTTTATTAGGAAATGGATTTGTACTAAGATGCCTAAATAACTACGTACCATTTATCACTTGCATCAACAGTTTACTGCCTTTAGCTGTCCAGCTGATTTCAGATAAAGTCAGTTTGAATTTGTATAAGCACAGGGACTAAATATTTACTAGATGTAGTGGCATTCTTCAAAAGAAATTATTACATTGCTAATGCAGGCAATGCAAAAAAAAATACTACTCTTTAATATTTTATTTATAATAATTATTGCAGGTCTTAGTATTTTTCTTCTTTAGAAAAGAAACTGGTGAAAAATGCTGATCTTAAGGTAATATTTTAAAACCTTTTTTAAAATGCTGGAGGCATTTCATTTCATCTGACATTTCTAAACAACACCATTTTCATTTGCTTCTGAAAAGGAAATAGAAGTGATTGCCATCATTCTTGCTACATTTCTTTACATTTTCAGCAGTAGCTTTTTTTTTTTGTTTGTTTTGTTTTTTTTTTTTTTGTTTTTTTTTGTTTAGAGTTGTGGGGTTTTTTGCTTGTTTGGTGTTGGTTTTTTAGAAATCACTTTGTAGATGGGTCTGTGGTGGATTAGCCTTGGCTACCACCCAGCCACCCTTGCTGCCTTTCTCAGCAGGATGGGGAAAAAGTAAGACGAAGAAAAAATTGAGGGTATAGGTAAGGACAGGGAGATAACCTCACTAGTTAGCAAAAACCAAAACTAAAACCACCTTCCTGCCTTCTTCCCAAGCTCAGCTTCGCTCCTGAGTCTTTTGCCTCCTCCTCCTCCCCCTTAGGAGCTGAGCCCTGCCCTGAGGCAGCCCCTCAGAGCTGTTGGAACTGGTGAGGGACAATCATAGAGCAGCACTGGGGTTCATTGGGGTGTCTTATTGCTATTAACAGAAAAGTCTATTAAAAATCCTGTCTAATCCTCTAGTAACAGATAAGGATAAGAAAACTCCTCACTTACAGTACTGAAAAACAGTATTTTAGTCTCCTTCCTTTAGTTTTGGGCTCCATTTCTTCTATCACAATGACAGAAGAAATGAACTGTCTCAAATGCCAGGGAATTAGTCAACAATATATTTTAAGCTTTGAAATATTACACTGAAGTGTCAACTCATTAGTTGTCACATTTTCAGAACAAGAGAATATAAAGGCAAACACCATTAGAGATACTGAAGGAAAGGGGCTTGGAGCTAAGCACACAAGTCAAATGAGTTCATAAGATACAAATCACTAAGGGTCCTGTTCACTCCATGGGAAAAAAATCAAAAAAGTCATAAAATTTGAAATGGGTACGCACCAAAAAAACCCCAAAACATTGACATTTTTTGACAAAAAGACAGAAGTCCAGTGCCTATGAAATAGTAAGAGTTCTGGAATTAGGCATACAGCAAATATATTCCTATAATACATGTTATATGTACATTTGGTTTTAAAAATATATCAATGTTCTTCTTTTTATTCCCTGCTAATTACAAATCAATGACACTTATGCAATAATAATAAAACTGGTCTACTGTCAAACTGTTGTGGCCTCACACGGGATATTTATGGAAGCAACTTTTAAAAAGCAATGATTTAGCTTAATCTTCAGATTCTAGGTTAAATTATGTTTCCAAAACCATAAGAGTTGGCAGCCTTTAAAAAAAAAAAATATATATTTTTTGAGTAGATGACATTTGATACGCTCATAGTTACATTTAATTCTCTAACACACTTTTATGAAGTTCACCTAAATATTAAGATTCTCAGTTTTCCAAGTGTTTGTCTTAAATACTATGAGAATTCTTGCAAACTAAACACAATGTTATTCAGTTACCATGATTTAATCACATTATTACCTTTTCACTCCACTATAAAGGAAAATACTGCAGAGTACAATATACTCCATCTTCTTTTTGAATGGTTGAGAATGTTCTGGGCTGTTACCACACACAGTCTGGAAACTCATCCCAGCAATAAGATAATGGCTATTCTTTGTTCAAGTAAAATGTAAAACCCATCATTACTTGAGGTGCTCTTAATGTATAAATCCTTACTGGCAGTCAATTAGTTATTACTTTTACCACTTGCCCACACATTTTCTGTTGTTAATGCTTTTGCACTCCCTTTCCCTAAAGACCTAGTAGAACTGTATGAAATACAGTGACACAGAACTTTGACACAGTCCTTGTTACAAAACATGCCTCAGATGGCAATTACTCAAAGGATGCCATGAGCTCAACAAAACCTTCAATAAATACGACAGAACTGAACATCTGCAGCTATTGTTTCAGCTGTAAATCTTGTGAATGCTTTTTACTGTAGCAACAAACTGCTAATAAATCCAACTTGCATTGCCAGAAACGTATAAAGGACAGGATACACTTCATGATGTTTTCTCCATGTCCTCCCTGAGCCCATGCACTCAGGCATATTGTTTCCAGAAATATTTTATAGCTAGCAGTGATACACTGTCCCCCCTGCCCTCTCCCATGACTGATGAGACAGAGAACATTGACTGAATGCCATTGCCTGGCACTACCTCCCTCTTGCTCAACAGAGATGGGAGGCTTTATGCTTACAATTCACATTAGGTTTAGCAGCCATCATCAACGTTAATTGCACATGTATCATTTGGCAAACAGGCTTTTTAAAAACCCCAATGAAACAATAGAAGTGCTGTTCCTACTACTGTAGAAAAGTGACGGAATTTCCTAGCATTCTTCTAATGCATACATTCAATACACACGACTGACAGGACAGCCACAGCTGAGGATACTAAGTAAAGGATCTCAGATTTTCAAAGTACTTCAAATACTAATTTAATAAAGTAGTACAAAAGATAGCGATTTCTCAACTACCTTAATTTCATTTCAAAAAAAAAAGAAATTATTCCTACAATAAGATTTATGGAAGCATTCATATCCCACATAACTTTAATCTCTACTAACTACAGAGGTCACTGGCTTGTTTTTCCTTTCACCTCCTACTACCACACTTTGTTCTGAATGAGGACATGATAGAGTCAAAGAGAAAAAAAGAAACTGCTATTATTTGACATCAACTGAGAAACCAAATTAAACAAAAGATCACAACACTTACACCTCAGATCTAGAAATTTCTATTAGTATTAAGTTGGTTTAGATTCAGACTGACCATGATGAAGGTACATGGCTTCTCCTTGGTTGAAGGTACAGTAGCTAACAGCAGTTAACAACAGAGTACACCATCTGAGAGGTGGGGAGACATGCAGCTAGTGGCATAGGTGTTTGCTCTTCATGCATACTCTTGATGTTCTTATTCAACATTTTTCTCTGCTTCTTCATTTCTTAGAGGTTTGAAACTGACCATCACCATAGCCTTCAGAAATGCAGAGCCAGCTGAGCACAAAGGATTAGTATGTAAGGTACAGAAAATTTATTTCTCTCCACATCCCCACTTATTAACAAAAACAGAAAAGGTAAATAGAGGAAAACTGTTCCATAGAAAAGTAACTTGTTGCTACCTACTTCATAGCTAAAGATGACTTTATAAATATTTCTCTGATACAATTAAGCACAGGCTGTTGGGTCAGAGAGGACTGCAGGTTTAAAGTTTATCCCATAGCTATAAAATCTCTCTGTTGGGATCTCAGCATTTTGCTGGCATTCATCCTTATCAGGTTCTATGTAGCTCTGCTCTAGTGGTCTTTTCACACTTGGCCATCTTCTTTCTAGAAGCAGAGCCATCTAAAACAAAGGGGAAGAAACAGCTCAGTAGACTCTCACTACTGAAGACAGAGAAAAAGATTTCAGTAGAGAGAAGAGAAAAGAGGAACTGGAGAAAGAGAAGATTGCTTTCTCATAAAATATACCTTGAAATGAGTTTTATTTTCTAAAAATCTTACCAATTGCATTCTACAGAAATACTTGCCATCACGAAGGATACCAGACTTCGGAGGTCAATAGTTTTTGCAAACATGAGGGAGTGACTATAGTCAGTAATATAGTAATAATAAACAAATAGCACTGGCATGTCAGGAATTGACTTACTGCATAAAACTATTTTCTCAGTTAAGCAAAGTTATCTTCCAAAAAATTTACATTTTTATGAAAAAAGTATTTCAATTGAGTATTTATTCCATTAAATTAAAAAAACATCACAGAAAGCACTTTCTATTTCCAGGACATACACTAGTATCAGTACATAATACGGGTTTCCAGACAACTTTTTAGCAGCTTTTGTTTGATTAAAGACATACAGGTGGAATTTTCTGAAGAAACTGTAAACAGCTGCATTATCGCAACAGATATGACTTCAATGAGGTTTGATTACCTTCTACTTGGAGACTGAGGAAGTGATTATAAGAAGATATCCATTTTTAGAAGGTGCTGGTGTTTTGATAGTTGGCATTTACTAAACAGACCAAAAGAGGTATATGTTTGGTTCAGGGCAGTTTAAGGGAAAGCTGCTTATTCTTTTACAAACTAATCCTTCTTCCCTTGTGTTCAGTCACATAATAGTCTGCAGTTCACAAGTACCAAATACTAGCTAGCATTGTAAAGATGGAATCAATAGCATAATCCTATTAAATTCCGCAATGCAGGCTACTTTTCAGATATATAGTGGAATCCTCTTAAATTGATTTTTTTTTTTTTTTAATAAAAGGTAGGGTTATGTGAGGCTCCAGCTATAAACCTAAAATATATTGTCTATGTAACGCTCTTCAGACCTACTGTTCACTGTTTTCCTCTGTAAGATTTCTCTATGTTGGCTGGCACGTAACTGTGATGCTTTACTAAATGAACTTCCAAAATAAAACCAACACTACCTTAGTTATTGCAACTAGAGAGCAATGAGAGAACTGATGAGCTTACATAAGGCTTCAATGAGAAGTGACACATCCATTTGCTTGTGAGCTATTGTCATGGTTTAATCACAGCTGGCAACCAGGCCCCACACACTCCCGCCCTTGTCCCCAGCCTGACTAACACAAGGGGTTCCTTCTATAGTCCACCACTACTACAGTCACATCATAGTCCTGCATGGGCTGGAGGAGGACAGCCTGCTTCACACCACAGCGTTCAGCACAGGCTGCAAGGGAGTCTTTAATTCCCCTGCCCCAGTATGGGGTCTGACCCACAGGAGACAGTACGCCTTGTACTTGTCTAATATGGGTCCTTCCCAGGGGCTGCAGTTCTTCACAAATTGCTCCAGTATGGGCCACCCATGGGGTCACAAGTCCTGCCAGCACACCTGCTCCATCACAGGTGGGGAGCACATTCTCCTTCAGGTATCCACCTGCTCCAACATGGAGTCCTCTGTGGATCTCTCCTCCTTTATGAACTCATTCACATGTCACAGTCCCTTCAGCTCAAGACTGAAGTTCCAGCCTGCCCAGTACAGCAGAGAAACAGCAGAAAATCCCTGGCCATCTGCCAGCCCAGGTGCATGGCCATGACTGCTATAGAACATTCCCAGGAACAATTCAGTGAGGTGATCAGCAGCACAGCACTACAGCAGCAGTGACAGCAAAAAGCAGCCACTAACAAGCACTAGACTCTAATAGACAGTTGAAAAAGAACCCTATGGCAAGCACAGGAGCCTACTCATTGCCAGATAAACAGCACTAACTGTTTAGCTGAATTCAATCTAGTACACCCCATCAAATTTGTCATTGCCTCAAACCCTTCAAGCCCCATGCTGGGCTTGAAATAGGTTGTTTTGGTTTAGGAACATACTCCTCAATTCAGTGCCCCCACCAAGACTCTCTACACCACATGTCACTCTCTCTCTCTCACTCCCCAGCTTTTCCTACCCCTGCAGTGGGATGGAGAGCAGATATTGGAGGCACAAAAGGCAAAGATCACAGGTTGAGATGAGAAGAATTTACTGGAAACAGCAATGAGATCAGAAAATGAACAATAACAGCAACAATAGTAATGACAGAAAGTACAAGAAAAAGGATTTATATGGGAAAACCACCCAATAATTGCCAACACTGGATGGCTCCCTATGCCATGATTTCTCAACAAGAAGGAATCCCTTCTGCCCAGAAAGAGTCCCTTTCCTTTGCCCCAGACAATGGTATGAGGTGGTATAGAATAACTTCTGGGTCCTGGCTATGCCCCTCTCCCGACTACTGCAAAAAATTAACCCTGTCCTGGACAGGATCAAGGCAGCTATTGACAAACTTCCTTCACTAACGTGATTAGAATGTTCTTAATTTTATTAATAGTGCTAGCATTTGTTTCAGTGTCTTTCAAGATAGTAGCTCTTGTACAGTGTACTCCATCCCAAACTTTGTCTGCTCATATTTGAAAACTGGAGGATCTCTAAATCTGTTTTGAAAAACTGTCATGTTTGAACCTACAGAAAGATTTCATCCATTTCCCTGACATAGCAGGAGGGTAAATACCACTTGTGGCACTAGCTACCCAATTCTTGCACTAACTAAAACAAATGTTGTCTAGTATCCAGTTCACATGCAGGCTGCTGCAGCTAAGCAGTGTGAGTGATGGTGATACTTGCTGATGGGGAGAGATTTCCAGTTCTATAACTGGAGGATGATTCATCCAGCAAGTCATACCATAGTCCATCCATATTTCAGGACAGCCTGATATTTTTCTCAGGTCTTTCAGAGCAAAGAAGCTGCACACAGGAATTTAAGAAACTGTTCCTCTGCTTTCACAGGTGAGATCCATAAGTGTTCTACTTCCTAGCCTTCCCTGAACTATCAATAATTTCCAGTTGTGCAGCCCTATAGATCCTGATGCATATGTACCAAAACATTAGGACTTTTCAAGCACCTCAACTATCCTGAGAATCGCAAAACCGAGTAACTACAGTCTGCAAGTCAGAAAATCATAGCAACTCTGTCATCAGAATGATCCATGGACATTGCCAAAGAGATGATGGATTACTCATTTCTCCAAGCAATAAATGTACATGTTCAATATTTTCTAGAATAATTTGATGCATTTTTCAGATTAATTTTTATTGGTAGCATCATAGCAATACCAGAATTTCTGTATCCACTAATCAGCAACAGCATCCCTCCCATGCACAGCACTACATAGGCAGCTTCTCTGAAAGGGAGTTGTGGAAACAGGAGTTGAGGGCTGGGTAATGTCTCTTCTTGGCCTACTGGTACAACAAGGCTGTGAGGGAGCTAGGGAGAACACCCAGAACCCTGCCTTTGCCCCATCCGTCTTCCACATTTTAAATGAATCTCTCAATAGATTACATGTTACAAAGGTTTGGGATTGACAGGAGGGGGGGAAAAAAAAAAGCGCAAGTGTAGCAACCTCATTAGGATTCTGCTCTCAAAGGCTCTACACAGCTTTGTCTTTTGAAGAGTAAAAGCCTCTTAAGAAGTCAGCAATAGCTTTGTCCCCCCCAGAACAGCTATGGTAACAGTCTTCATTGCACAAACACGTTTCTTGAACTACTTTCCCAAGTCTCTGCTAATGCGAACCTGTGGAGTGAAATAAATGCAAGACAGCTCTTTTGTCTCCCTCGGTTTTCTAAACACTCTGCATGAAAAGTATATCACCCCTGCTTCCTGTTTTTTGCCTTCTGTTAGAAATAATTCATCAAAATATACATTTCTGAGATTAGAGGTAAGTAGTAACTAAATCCACAGAATCTGTTGCACAACTGCAGTCAAAGTTACCTTAAGATTTCAGAGGATTTCTGTCCAAGAAGAGCCAGTTGGCAGTGCACTTTTTACTTTTTCAAGCATCTGAGCAAACTTTTTAAGGTTACAGGAATGTGTTAGGGTGGTTACACAATTATGTTAATCAGAGGGCCACAACAAAAACAATTTACCCACCCCAACTGTTAGTTGTAGCTTTTGGCATTTGTAGAGACTAGCAGGCAGAAGTGTTGATTTTCCCCTTCACTCCCATTTCCTCTCAAAATCTGGACACAAGCCTCTCCCAGCACCTAGCAGTCCTTACTGGAGCATCTGCAGGGAAGTGCACTCAAGTGCCACATCTGTCACAGGACTAGGAAGCACACTGCTTTACTAGTCCAGACACTTTGTGCATCTAGCCTGAAAAAAATCATATTAAAATAGCATGGCCAGAAAAATAAACTGACTTAAGCACTGTCATATAGAGGGTTAATATTAAACCTCAGTAGACTGCCATTCTCTCACCTTGCCTGAAGGAAAGCTGTGATTCTGTATAAGCGAGGTACAAGGGGCAAGCTACCTTAGGCCAATACTCAGCAGCAGGTCTAGCATGTTATATAATCCTCTATGGGAATTTGATCCCTTCTGTACAACTTTCAGCAACCAAGCTTGTGTTCTATTACAAAAATCACAAATATATTAAACACTTGCTTTAAAACCTTTCTGCCATAGTGTATCCTTCTGAAATATGAGCCCTGGCCATAAATGGGCAGGAAGCAAGCACTTATTAACAAAACATGTAAAAAGCAAATTCATTTCTGATTAATAAATCACAATAAAAGCATTAATCTCAAAAGTAAATAAATGAAAACCACCACAAAGGAGAGGTCAGTTTTTAATTTGAGATTTTTACTGATAAAAGCTGTATGCTAATTTTATTAAGATATTGATTGTCCCAATCCTTATACATATCCAAGTTTCTACAGTGTGAAATTAGAGATGAAAATAAAGAATGTCTTACAAATGGATACATATTTTCTTCACACACAGTTCTAAATGCAAGAGGCAAATCTAGCCTTTTTTGAAGGGCTCATAATGCCAGTATTGTTTCCCTTCTCCCTGCACTATTCCTTTGACTTTATGAGAAATTTGAATTGCAGAAGCAGAAGTTATACTGTACTCCCAAAAGCACACCACTGACATAGCTAGCATAGCTTGCATATGTAAAAATCACACATTTTATTTATAAAGCATAGGAAGTCTTAAGCATTTTAGAAAGTCTCAAAATTACAAAAGTCAAATAAATATACATGCTTAGGGTAGCACATACACTGCTCTGTTCATTCAGAAGATGCTCAGGGACTGAACACTTCAAGAAGTCCATGAATTTCTAAAACACATCAGCCTTGCCCTTTGAACAGACACAGAGAGACGAGCTCATAGCAGAAAGTCTTTCAACATCCCTGGAAGGAAGTGGACCATTTAAAAGTGGATGGAAAGCCCCCCACACAAGGACATAGCAGTAGCACCTATTTCCCTGAACAGCATAGAGCTCTTCTGAAAGAAACTACAGAATTAACAAGTCTGATTTCCCGTGATTTTGAACACTATCTACTTAAATTTAGTAAATGTAGATACAAGCCTGTATACCCCAGGGCTGAGAACAGATTACTGCATAAAAACCTTCATTCAGAATGTCTCGAAGGTTGATAGACCTAGTGAAAGGCATTTTCATTTCTTTTTTCCTTTCCCTTACTTTATAAGCAGAATAAATAAAGGAAAAAACCTGAGACAACGACATGTTTTCTATCAGACACCAACAAATTGACAGGGAAGAGAGAACAGTCACATTTCTAAGATCACTGTGTTACTTTTACATGTACAAGAGAAACACCAGTGATCTAAAACTGTTATACAGAATATGACTGATTTAACTGGTGCTACTGAGGCAAAGATGAAACACCTTGCATGTTCGCAGATTCATTCCAGATACAAATCATAGAGAGAAGATGATAAGAACCAGGTGTGGCAATCAAAGAGAGTGCTCAAGCAGGACATACCATGCTTATAAAGATTCATCTAGGTGAATAAGAAGGACGGGAAGACTCTGTGTTTCCCAACATTCTGATAGTGCAAGAGCTATGCAGTGCTTTGGCCTTTCTTGGCAGCTGATCAGTGTAGAAGAGAAAAGGTGAGCAGTGGTGGTGCAGGTCAGCAGCACATCCACAGAGGCCTAAAGGAGAATAAGATGTGCCTACGCCTCTAAACACTTTGATGAACTAACTTGCTAGACAAAAATGGTGTAACTATGAATGAACACACAGGATTTTCAGTGGAACACTTCTGATAATTAAAAAGGGTGGGGGGTTAGTGTTCCTGTAAAGATTCATTTTGCAAGTGCTGAAGTTTTATATTGCCCTTTAAGGCTAGACAGAGGAGGGGAGAAGAGAACTTATGATTCAGAAATAAGTCAGAATCATTTTTCCTGGAACTATCCTTACAAGACAGTATTAAGCCTGCTATATTCAGGGTTAGTATCACAATAGAAAACTTAACCACAAATATTTTTGTCGATTACATTATCTAATTCAAACGTTTAACCCGGTGCCTTTAATGAAAATGAATTGAACATCACCATAACTATCTAGTGAAGAATTTGATCTGCAAAACAGAATGGTTCTAGAATACACACTAATGTGTGTATATATATATATATGCACACACACACATATGTAGCTACGTCTCACCCAGTACATTTTGCTATCTGAGATTCATTAACATGAACCTAATCACAAGCATGTTTTGCTTTCAATTATATATAATTTATATATATATATAAATGAAATATGTATTTTTATTTAATCTCTAAATATTTAAAACCAGATTTTTTCAACGCTTACGGCATCTAACACATTTTTTCAGCTCATTCATATGGAAAAAAATGCTCATATTGATAAAAATTGGTATGCCTTTTGTAATCAGAACATTTTCAGCTAATTGGGAAATACAGAGTCTATTATTCAGATTTTAGTAAGTCTAAATTAATGAGCATGAGAGAGGAGCTTTGGTTTTCTAAGGACCAGGTTCATATTCTAGTGAACATAGATTTGCACAGAAAGTAACTTACCTGAGTACAGGACTTCAGAATTTGACCCTTGAGTAGCGCGGTGAAAGAGCTACGAAAAACTACTCTATCAAAATTTTGTTTGGAGAAAGTCCTAAAGCTTCAGTTTATGTAATTCAAGTAAGGAAGATTTAGCTAATTAGAACATACAAGTTGGTTAGAGCACAGTACTAATTATATTCAAGGTTGTGGGTTTGATCCCCATATGGGCCACTCACTAAAGAGTTGGGACTCAATGACCCCTGTGGATCGCTTCCAACTCAGAATACATAGATCTTGATGAATATTTGTCACAAATCATCACTACAAGAATAATTCTGCATTTCTGAAACATCTGACATTCATCAACACAAAAAATCTTATGTCATGCATCCCAAACTGCTTTCATACTGTCCCCACCTCCCACCAAGACTGGCTCACTAATGTTACAAATAGTCTTGAGAAAGCTCTTTGTACAGTTTGGCAGTCTAAACATCACACTTGTCATGAAATGAGTCAAAGATGGTTTATGCTGTAGTCCAAATAATTCTTCAGCCATAGCTATTTTGGTTTGGGGTTTTTTTCCTTTGTTTTCTGCACACAATTTATCATGATTTTGTACAAGCTCACAGACTGTAACCTCAATGTAGGAAAGGTTATGAGTTCTCCCCACGTCTTCAGCCAAAAAGGGCAAGCAGGTTCAAGCAAACTTCACATTAGCCCAAAAACCAGTGCTGGAACATTTGGCAGGTTTGTTCCTCAAGCAATCAGAATGCTGCTCCAAGCATAGTTTGTATTTCAGGGGGATATGTTTGAAAAGCCACCTGCTGCTTGTCATAAGGAAAGAGGCCATAAATGTGAAAGGCAACCTACCAAAGGAAGGCAGCGAGCATTTTCTTTCTAAACAATTTGATTTTAAAACAAAACAAAACAAAACAAAACAAAACAAAAAAACAAAACAAAACAAAAAAAACCACAAAAAAACCCCCAACCAACCAAACAAACAAAAAAAAGGCTTTTACTATCTCGAAAGTACTGCCATCACTGTTACCTTCTGTAAAGGTTTATTCTACAAACAGCTGCCATCCCCTCTGGGGGTGGGAGGAAAGATCTCCAGAGGAGCAGCAGGACAACAGCTGTCCCTTGACTCCCCTTCAACACAGCAGCCTGTTTCTACAGATAGGAAAATCTTTTATAACACAAGTCACACACCAAGAATTTATGTTCTGCAACAGATAGCATAGCCAAGAAACTAAAGCTGAGTAGACTGGGAAGAGAAGAATTTATTTTTGAATTGCACAAAACCACGCCATTTTTTTCATTTTACCATATTTCTGCAGAAGGCTTTACATCTTATCTAGTGTAACTCACAGCTTGGCTTTTCCTACTTCAACTGTTCTGCTTCATAAAATATTTAAATTCAGGAAGACTTAAAGTGTTTTAAGAGCTTGATTAGCATGAAGGTATGCTCAGAAAAATCACAGAAAATTATGACACCCAATTACTAATTTCCTTAATTCAATTTTACTAACACAGAATAAATAATTTCCCCCCCTTTCCTAGATTTAGTGCATGACATTCCTAGGCTTGAATTGTTGTGGATTTCTGTTTGTTCAATTTTCCCCAAGGGACAACACTTCTCATGGTGTACATGGTCAATTGTAAACAGCGCTTCCACATCCCTACCCACTCTCCATTACTACCAGAGGGCGGATTTTTGACCCTGCTCCAGATGACCTTTGTCTTTAGTGATGGAACTAATAATGATCAGGTCTTTCATTGGACAGTGTAACATGGGTGAATGCACCTCAGTCCTGCCCAGTTTTTAAATTACACCTTCAGGACTCCACATTTAGATGCATTTGACTTTTTTCTTCTGTCTTTTATTCTTGTAGAACTCAGAATTAAAACCGAGTCCATCTATACACATTTTCTAAATCCTCTAATGAAGATAGGTAGCTAGTGAATTATCAAAAGGTTACAGAAACTGTTCTTGGCTCAATTCTATCCCTCACATCCACATTTGTGTTCAAAGGCCAGAGTCTCTCTAGGATAAGTATTTATCACTGTTCCACAACCTTCCCAACACACACAGTTTTGGTAAGAGTGATGCCTAAAGGTTTGATGTGTACTTTGTAGATTTTTAGTTTTAGAGGTATTGGTTTTCTTACTCACATATTAAGTGGTGTTAGAAGCTACTGAAGTGATTTTCTCACACATGCTCAGGTTTTCTGAAGGTTATGAGGTTTTTCAGAGACACCTGCAAGACAACTTGACGTCAAAACAATAGAAGAGCCCAGAAACCCTTGGAGGTGTCCAGGGGCCATAGCCTAGGACCCTGAGGGGTGGACCACCGAGGGAATTTGAAACTGTGATTGTTTATAGATATCTAATATGTTAATTCTTAGGAAGAGTATAAAAACTGTAACCTTACTGAGGGTGGGGTTCTTCAGGGGTTTTTGGAAGCAGAGATCCTTGTTGAAACAACGCGCGTTTTGTAGGCCCGGAGTAGGCCCGAAGCCTCCGAACTCCCAATAAAGGGATTGTCTATCTTTCTCCATTAATGTTGTGCTGAGTGCCTATTTTCCAGGATTTTAGGCATCAGCATGAAGAAGGTCCATGTTTCTTTCATCCATGCAAAGAAAAATTCTGAGTAAGAGAAGATATCCAGCTGCCTCTTGAGAGAGCAAAAGAACCTTACACAACCTTGCTAGGGTTTTCTATACTTCAAGAGGTTGACAATAACCCCATAAGTTCTGACTGTTCCCTAGTCCTTCATTAGGAAGCGCTGTAGCCAAAAGATATAATTTTCTTTACACTGACTAGCGATTTGAAGAGGTTCTATTTTTTTTTAAAGTTAAACAGAGACAATTTAATATGAAAAAACCCAAGGAAGAATTCTTTTATTGAAAGTGATTTAAAGAAGCTCTCCAAACACTAATGCATAAAATTTACTACTGGTCAACTCTGACAATTTAAAACAATATATTTTGTCTTGTTACTCATTTAAATTATTCCACAGGGTACAATTTATCAACCTTAAAATTCTTTAAAGCAAAATCAATATTATCACTGCAGTCCAGCCATATATTATATCTTCTGTGGTAACCCCTTCAAAGAAGCAGCAGTTGTTAGGCTAAAACTGGACACATTTAACATTTAATCTGAAGAGATGCACAGAACTGTGGGTATATTCAAACTGAATTACTGTGCTGACAGCCAACATGTGTATTTTATCCATATAGTTAATTATTCCTCTCTTAATTTTTAAGCTTTTTTTTTTCCCTTAAGTCTTCTGTGTTTTCTTTAGCTCCTGTCATCCTCCTAGGTCCCCCTGGTTACACATTTGAGATTTAGCAAGTGTGTAGAAAAGTCTAAACCCCTTAGCAAATGGCTTCCATGGCATTAATGGATTAGGCACACTAATTTTTCTCTATTGGTTTACTTCTGCACTGACAGAAAGAAAACTGTTCTTTGTTCTTTACAGAAGTTACTATATGTTGTCACAGGCCAACCTACACTGATACTTTTCTGCCAGCTCCAACTTATTAACAATGTGCTGGCTAGCTGCTGTTTTTCACTGGCATTTCATAGGGCTGTTATATAGCTAGTATGTGTCAAATACAATGCCACACAGCTGCTATTTGGAATTGTTCCTTAGGTATAGCTCCCCTGTATAAAACATGCAATGTATTTTTCTTTACATAACACATTGTTCAACAAATAATGAATGTTGGTCCTTATTTAAGAAGTGGTGCATCATTAAGAAAAACTATGATCTCACAGTGGTGGATATTAGGAGGAGGAAAGAAGCAGCAGACAATATGCACTTGGAACAAATATTTTATTGGGTAGATGTTTATTCCCAAGCCTCTACTACAGAGAAGAAATTTTCAGACTTACTTTTACATCAATAAAAGAAGAATCAACTTCCACTTAAACCAGGCATGACATTCAAACATCTCCAGTAACAACACTAATAATTCATGAAGATACATCTTACAACAGCACCCCATGCCTGTGAAGATACAACATTCTCACAAACTGCTCAATTGTGGCTTCCAATGTTTATACAGACATTTCAGACAAATAATTGTATGGCTTCATCTAATCATGATTCCCCTGACACTGTAGTTTTAAAGGTCAAGTAGGGTATTTCTAAGCAGTTCAGTTTTTTAAGGAAACTAAGAAGAAATTAAAATTTAGGGAACAAGCAGGGGTGCATGATCTTCCTTTGACCTCAGCCATGTGGAGTTCAGTGATTAGAATCAAGTTAATATACTGAAGAATAAATTCATCATCATCATCATCATGGCTAGGCTTCGCAAATGAAGATTTGCAAGGGCTCTAGTCACAGTTGCTACAAGCATGCTGGTGGCTAAAAAGGTCAGTGTGAGATAGGCAAGTCCAATTGCAAAAGGCACAGTGGAAAGTCTCCATCAGCACTACTGGTGAGGCACGGTTCTTCCTGCATTGCCTTTTTATCTCAACAATGATTCTGAGTGTGTTCTCAAAGGAAGCAGCAGCATTATGGATGGTGTGTCTACATGTCTCCTGATTGGAGAAGTGAAGAATTAATTAGGCTCAAGTTTATTTACAAGGAGTTCATATGATGTACATCTCCATCTTAAAATAATTTTTAGACAGTTTACACAGTTGAAGGCTTCTTTGCATTAAAATAAATATATAATAAAAATACATTGCAAAGCAAAAGCATTATTACTTTGCTAATCTCTGGTCTGCCTCCATGCTAGTACCAAATTACTTTTTCCTGCAAATTCTTCTTCATCCCTATCCTTTTCCAACATATACTTCTAGCTGAGATAGAAAAGTGCATTGTTTGAGGACTGGAGGATCAAGGACATATCTTAAGTTGACTAGCAATTGCTAAAATAGGAACAGTTATAAAAAAAAATTATCTTTTTTTAAGTGTTTCCAGTATAGCACCTGTATTCCAAAACACATGGTTCATACAGATAATTGCTTACTTTCATGTCCTTGCCAGGATATACTGGAAATTTATCTTTGACATGATAGAAAAGTACAGCTTTGTTGATATTAGCAAATTTTCTATTTAGTCTTGTTAGGAGACATTCTTAACCTACTGGGAAAAAAAAGCCTCATCAAAACTCACTCATTAAATTACAAGCAAGGTAAAAGTACATTGCGTGACTTTCCTCTACAGTCTTTCAAAGTCAGTAACACTGATGCATTTCTATTGGTTTCAATCATCTTTTACTTATTTTTGAGGTCTTAGGCAAAATTGCCTTCCTGTTGTTGGTAGTGGGGAAAGTTGCATTGCCCCTGAGAAACTGATTCTCCTTCCAAACCTGGCATCCTCAAGATTCCATACCACAACTGCATCTTGTCTCAACTAAGAACTAGTAATCATTGTGTTAACATCACCTAGCTATTTAGAACATTCAATGTGGCCATGGATACAGGCATTCACTTCAGTGTTTAGTGGAGGTAGAGAGGCCAAATAATACATTTCAGGCTGCTGTTCATGGCCTCAAGTCTGGAATACCAGTGTTTGCCTCTCCAAAGTACACTAGTCCTCCATTTATCAGGGGTTTTCAAGCATCTCTCACTTCCTTGAAATCAGTAAGCCTCTGAGAAAGACAGAGTTTAAACTAAACCCAAGAAAGCATTCAAGTGAGTTCCTGAAGCAGCTTAGGTTTTATCATTAGGAGATTTACTCAGACATGCACCCTGGCACTTCATTTCTCTGGTGAGAGAGGCAGTTCAGGAGGCCAGAGGAATGCAGGTACAGAGAGCAATCTTTCCGATTTTACCTCTGTAGAAATGCTTCCCTTATTTGTTCACTAAAAACAGTAGAACCCATGTTACATATTTTGAATGCTGCAAATAGATTCATTTGTAATTTAATCTAATCTGCTTTGAATTAAAGGTAATTTCTAAGTGAAAGTCTAACTGCTCACCAAAGGATAAGGTACCCACCTATCAGGGATTGAATAACAGGCATGTACATCTCATGTGCAGCGTTTCAGGAGATAAATGGGTAACAAGATGCGATTCCACAAAAGTAGTGCTTAACTCTGAGAACTAGCATGATAAGACTGCAAAGAGCAGGAAGCATTGTTCAACAACAAATGATATCCAGGATCTCTCTTTCCCTGTTGTCAGGGTAAAAGACCTTGGAGTATTTTGGTTGGGTTATTTCTAGAAGAGCTGATACCGGCTTCCTTTAAGGAAAGGACTACTGGGCTCATCTAGTTCTACTCACAGCAATTTCTCCCCTCATACTGCCAGCTGCAACATGCTCGATCAAACCTTGGACAAGAGAATGAAAATTGGCTTCAAGCAAACAGATAAAACAGAGCTAGTCCTTAGATCAGTCTCAAGATCTGCCCAGGTATTAGGGTGCATCAGGTGGCAGCTATGAACTTCCAACATCACCCGCTGCAATCTACTAAGCCACACCACTGCCATGCCATTCATCACCTGAATAAGGCTCAAGAAGCCGGTTAAAAAAAAAAAAAAGAAATTAATATAGAAAAAATGAGGGTTATTTCCAGCCTGAAATGGACAAAATCCCTTACACAAAATCCTTCCTTGATCTACCTATAGGCACTGTCATAATTATTTACGTTTAAGAACATTACATGAAATTGATTAAAAGATCATTGATAGAAAGTTACTCTTGTCCTTAGAAACAAGGACCACTTTATAACAGTAGGAGAATTTGGAAACTCAATAGATGTGTTTTATCATGAAAATACTTCACTAAACAAGCTGTAACTTGAAAAATCAAAGGCTTTAATTTTAAAATATGTACTGATTTTCAAGTAGCGAGATGATTAATTAACAGAACAGACTGAAAGCTACCCAAGAGTTATCCATATTTAGATTTGGTAACCAAGGCATATACTATGACTGAATCAAACATGTTACTCTGATCAACCCACACGCATTCTGCATCTGTACAGAAATTCAGAATATTAAAGATTATTCACTATGGACTTAATTGATGAATTTATGCATTACTGGATTTAAGGTGATACCTTAGTAGAGACTATTTCAGTGGTTTCACTGCAGGTACAGTAGACAAAGGATGTCTGCCTGTCTGTGTCAGCAGTGCAGGTCACCACCCTGATCACTGAGGGACAAGGCTCTCTTAACAGTTGCAGTTAAAACAGCAGGAATGCTGAATATATGCTGCCACTTATCTCCCAGTTCGCAACTGTTTCTGTCACCATTAGCCATTATTTTTTAGTCATTGAAACTACTGGTATAGCAGAATTCATAATTATCCAGCTTATAGTATTAGGAACCTGCCCTTGCGTTCACTAGAAAATATTTTAACCAAAAAGAAAGGGGAGAATAACCTTTGTCACAGGATGGCAGAAAGCTTAATTTCCTTCATTTAAAGGTTGTTTTTCCAAGATCAAACCATGGCTGAGAAATAACCATGTTACATGTCAACATCAGACTACAAATAGATCAACAGCAGATACTCTATCCATTTTTTGTCCATGTTGAAGGTCTCCAGAAAAAAGTGCACAATCGGCATGCACCAGCTTTAATGGGACCAAATTAGATGCCAGCTGATAGAAGACTCCACTAGTCTGCCTTCTTTTTCTGCATTTTGTCCTGAATTAATAAGATTTTGGTACATTTGGGTAGTAATTCCTTGAACATTTTTGTTTTTTTAAAGGTAAGTTACCTGTTAACTTTCTTTTGCAGAGATTAAATGGGTTCATTTAAAAAAACATACTTTATTAGGCTCCTCTGAAAAATATCACACTAAAAATTACAACAAGATATAGTCATATCAGAATGCAAGAAAACAATGACTTCTAAAGGAACTGATTGTGATTACTAGTATGCAAACGAAAGATATCTTTTGTTTTTATCTACTGTATATATTCATTTGCCAGATTTGCAAAGAAACCAGCATTAATATATTGTGGCTTCTTCTGGCTACACAAGAGTACCTCAGTCTTTTATCAGACTCTATATTAAAAACATATTTTTCTCCTGACTAATGTCTAAGAATAATCTAATGATCAGGAAGTTGTAACCTAAAAAAAATACCAGACCTCTTCTTTCATTTCCAAGTGATAGATCTCTATAATCTTTTCAGATAATCATTTCATTATTGTGTAACAACATATTTGAAATGCAGTTCACCTCTATGAAGCAAACTATTTTAATTTAGTTTTTTTCCTAGTTATGTTTCTCTGGATCAAGACACATTTTAGAGGTTAATGAGACTTTGGTCAAGCAAGTGAACTACCTTGAGCTCATCCTGAATGTTTGATTTTCTTGCTTTCAGGGAAGTTCATTAATATAATTAGGATATATACTCCTTATGTAAATTTATTTATGCAATTTTCTATGTTCCCTTTCAGAAGACTTGTAACACTATTAAGAGGTTTCTTTTAAAGCTTAGTTTATCATATTCAAATATGTAAGATATTTTTGTAGGTAAACTTGTTGTGAGTAAGCAGCATTTACAGCAATTGTCATGAACTGGTGCTTTTAACAGCTGTAGACAGCTATGGCCTTTAGCATAAACCCCTGCTGGTTTGTGGATTTGAATGACGTCCTTCATCAATATTTCTCTGCTCTGCTTTGTGACAGTAAGAAACTTACCAAGTAGTAAAAAGCATCTTTACTTCCCTAATGTGAACAACCAGTGACAACCACAAAATCATTCTGACATTTGGAGAGTTGTTAACATGCTCACATTCTCTTTAGCATCTTGAACATGCTAATTACAAACTTCATTACTGGAGGGAAAAAAAAAAAAAAGCAGCAAGCTCAATGCTTTAATTCTGCTGCATCTTCTTCTTACTGCATGATCACATTAGAATGATGAATTTGGGATAAAGTAAGGTATGGCTTATGCCCCTTGAGAGCACTGCCACATTTAGGAAGTATGACTTACTAGAAATTGCATGACACTACTCTCAAAGAACAAAGTCAGTGATATTCACATAGCAAATGGCATGACGGTCCCCCTGTGCCAGAGGTGACATGCATCCTTTGTCAACTGCCCACTGAAATTCATGATGCCTCAAGAAAACAAGAGTAGAGAGGACAGACACAAGACACATGCACACCCCACACTTCCACTCACAAATCCTCTGGGCAGAAGCACAGACTCAGTTCTGGAATTCCCAATGTGCTATGGCTCTGCTGCCAAGGATAAATCCTCTGTCTGTAAGAGTGTTGCATTTTCCCATATTCTACCAGAAACTCCTTAAATGGAGCACATTTTTCCTCTGGATATCTGCCCTTAAGATACTGTAACTGAGTGCCACATGATTAAATCATCAATTCAGAGCTTATAATGTTGCTTTATACAGTCTTGGCAAAGGTCACACAATAACAGATGAATCTGGCAATCTTACCACATGCTACTAAAACTACCTTCAGGACAGGCATTTATGAAAGGTTCCTTACCAAAACCAGTTATTTCCTATGTATGCATATGAACCATTTATATATAGAAACCTGATTTTTGTTCTACCATACAAGCACTTGTGGTACATGAAAACATGTCATTCCTAAATTCCGAAACAATTTTAGAATACATTCAAGCTTTTTAAACAAGAGAGAAATGCACAGAACTTTACTGAGCCATGGCTAAGTGAGGCAAGGTGTAAAGAAAACTGAACAGAATGAGCTAATGTAGCTCAATAAACAGGCCTTCATACATAGAAGCCCTTCTTTGGGTCTAAACCGAAAGATCCTGCTAAGAATAAGCAATCAAGTTCTCCAGAAACAGGAGGGTGAAGTTACTCTTTCTGCTCTAGACCTGAGGAAGGGCTTGCACAAATCTGGTGTACACAACACCCAAATCTCTCATTGAGAGCAGTTTTCTGGAAGAGCAGTCCTTAAATGAGAGGATATAAATAAATGTCCCTAGTCCTTCTCTTTGGTAGGTGGCACTGTAAACCAAACAAGATCAAATATAAACCAATGATCAGTAATCTCTTAGAAACTGTATGGGATTTTTAAGCACCACATTGACTAAAATTTCAGAATAATAAGCTATGTCTCCCCTTCAGAGGCAAGGTATAAATAAATAAACAGAGGGAAGACAACATCTTATGCTGCATCAAGTGCTATCTGTGGCTGGGGTAGAGTTAATTTTCTTCACAGCATTTAGTATGAGGTTGTGGTTTGGGTTTGTGCTGCACACAGTGTTAATGATGAAGGGGAGCTTCTGTTAGTGCAGAACAGCACTTATAGAGAACCTTTTCTGCTCCTTATCTCACCAGTGAGTAGACTGGAGGTACACAACGTTTGGAGAGGACACAGCTGGGACAGCTGATCCCAGCTGATCTGAGGGATGTTCCATATCATATGGCATCACACTCAGCACACAAAGCTAGGGGAAGAAGGAGGAAGAGGGGACATTCAGAGTGATGGTGTTTTTCTTCCCAATCACCATTATATGTGATGAAGCCTTGCTTTCCCAGGGTAGCTGAACAGCTGCCTGCCCATGGGAAGTGGAGAATTTATTCTTTTTTTTTTTTTTTTTTGCTTTGCTTGCATGCACAGCTTTTGCTTTACCTGCTAAACTGTCTTCATCTCAACCCACGAGTTTTCTCACTTTTACTCTTTCCATTCTCTCCTCATCCCACCGCAGAAGAGTGGGCGAGCAGCTGCATGGGACCAAGTTATCATCTGGGGTTAAACCACAACACATCATTAAACTGTATCCCACAAATCAGCTTCATTGTTGCCTGCTTTCCAACACAGAAGGACTGAATCATGAGCTGCAAGGGGAAATTTTGTGTTCCCTTTGGTTTTAAAATGCAGCTTTACTATGTATCCAGTATATAGAACTGATTGTTATTTCTTATCTGCTAATTGCCACAGATTGTGATGATCTATTTATATCTTCAAAAATACTCATAAATGCACTGCAAAATAGTTGCCAGAGGATTCAAAGGCCAAAAGTGATCTATCATTTGGCAGATATTGCATTTTTCTGCACAACCAAATTATATTTGTTTCTCATTTAAAAAAAATCACTACAGTTCACAGGAAGAAAAAAAAAAACAAAACTAAACTGTATAAGGAAATCTTTGTTTTTAAATCTACTATAAAAAGGAACTGTACCAAGCTGAATATTTTTACTTAGTTATTTCCTCTGGATGTGTGAACTAGGCCCTTTTTACGCAGGCATTTCTAGGAGACTCATCTTTGAAGGGTCATTCTGAATCAATGTGTTTCAAGCCTACAAAATGGTAAGGCATTATCAGACCACAGTCAAAAGTGAATATCTACAGTTAGGTCTGACTACTCCAGCTATGGCTGGAAAGTCACAGCCCAGCAGCAGCAAGAAATATTTGTTTCACCGAGCTGTCCTGATGAGCTTTCCTTGACAGTGAGTGCCCAGAGAGGGCACCAAGTCTGCTCCACCATGGGCAAGCAGCAGCTGACCTCCCCCTCTCCTGTGCTGTTACAAACCATTTACAGGTTGTCCTCTGCTAAGCATACATGACAAGACTACATTCCTTTTACTACAGCTCACTTTTGTGACAGGAGTCAGTAAGCAGTATGTGCAAGCACTCAAACATGACCAGGACACCTGGGCAGGTGCCTTTGCCTCATAACTCCTGTCTTGGTTACTATGAGAAAATTGAAGACAATTAAAGGATTTGTTACACAGAAGGAATCACTTCTTGTTTGCTGTACTGTGCAAGGCTTAGCAAGTTTACGGCTTATGGAATAGAAGCAAAAAAAAAAAAAAAAAAAGCCACTAGGACCATTTCTTTGGGTTTATTTTCTTCATTTCTTCTTTCCAAGAACCTGCTTGCTTGTCTTACTGTTTCCATCAGTTTTAACTGCCGTTTGTCGCACTTCTCAGAGAAATAGCAAACACTTGGTTTTGATTAGGAACATCAGGTTTGTGAGTGTAATAGAACTAGCATCTACTGAACTGACAATAGGTGAAGCTGCTCAGCTATACAGACAGAAAGAGGTCTGGTATCCTACTTTACATACTTTCATTTTCCCTTTTTAGCAGCTGTAAGGTTATAACATGCATTTTTAGAGCTTGTCAACAAGGGAACAAAGGTAAAATGAGGCCTGTAAACAGGTCATAAGTTCAAAACACAAGTTATCTGCATGTTTTTCTTTAGGTGATAGCCTGCCATTGTTTCTAAAGCAGCCTGGTTCTTCTGCTGGAGAAAACAGGACATATAGAAGTCAAAAAAATCACAACTCAAATGAGAATGAAGACAGCTATTTTGAGGATTCAAGAGAGACAGAATACTGATGTAGTTTTATAACTGAAGCTTTAATTAAACCTATACCTCTAATACCACAGGGCTGAAGAATTATCTGTTGACTTTTCATTCTCAGAAACAGTCTTAAGAGATTAACTGGAAACATGGAGAAAAATGGACACTAGAATTTCAAACAGTCTTTGTCCTAATTTGGTAATATAAATTATTACCAAATAACACAAAATATGCATCTCTACTAACAGCTTTTCAAAGCTTAAAGGTGATTAATGCTGTTACATTTCATGCCAGTATTGACAATATTATTTTTTTTTCCCCACAATCTGTGCAAAAGTGAGAATTATAATGTGTATTATTTACTCTGAAAGCCAAGAACCTTTGCAACTGATGAGATGAGATCTTTGCCCAGAAGCTGGTTTTGATAGCAGAAATCAGAGACCTCCTCACTTTTTGTTCCATTAGCACTGTCAAAAATTGTTGTAGATGAAAAGCCATGCTATTCCGCTCCTCATTCTTTGGCAGGCCAACAAGTCTTAAGACTGACTGACATGATCTATCTTTCAAGTCCAGTAAATTCTCTTGTGCTTTATAAAATGTGGGGGGAAGGGGACAGGACTTACACCTTTTTTTGTGTCCACTGCACCATAATCTTATTCATCTCTCCTCAACAATGCAGCACTTTCTAGCATGTTTTGCCTATACAGGAGGAAAAAGTTCCCTGTTAAATCTACACAAGATTTATTTATAATTAACTTTGATAGACTTTCCTACCCCCACTGGATCTGGTTGGAACAGAATTAACTTTATTCACAACAGCCCATATGGTGCTGTGTTTTGGATTTGTGGCTAAAACTGCATAGATAACACAACAGTGTTGTGACTGTTGCTGAACAATGAAGTGAACACAACAAAGCTGTCAAAAAAAAAAAAAAAAAAAGAGAAAGCCTTTCATAAAGCACCCATGCTTTCGCTTTTTCCCTGCTCTCATCCCCCCCAACAGTCTGGGAGCAAGAAAGAAGCTGGGAGAGGACATAGCCAGGACAGGAAAGCCAAACTGGACAGAGAGACATTCCATCCTATCCAATGCCATGCTCAGAGCTCACTGACTTCTTCCTGTACTTCCAGTGTGAGAAAAGGAAGAGCAGAAGCAAAAGAACTCACAGGTCAAGATAAAGACAATTTAGTAACTGAAGGAAAATGGAGGGAAAGACAGTTAAATCACCGAGCTAGTTTTGGAAACCAAACTCTTTCATCTTCTTCCTCTTTTCTTGTTTACTGTTTTGATTTGTTGTGCTTCTTTTCCTTGAGTGTTCAGATATTTGCACTGTTAATAGTAGCAATTAATTGACAAAATCTAGAATGCAAAACTGTTTCCAGTCAAAACTGAGAAGATGATTGAGAATTATGCAGGTTATTGGTTCTCTGAGGCACAAGCACTTACTATTTACCAAGCTGTAGTTATTTCACAGTACAAGCTTTGCAAAGGACACTACATTATATCTCACCATGCTAAGGATTTTAAAAGGATAAGGTATTAAAAAAACAAACAGGGGAAAAACCAAAAGCAAAAGCAAAAGCAAACAAACAAACAAAAAAAACCACAAAAATCAAACCAAACATTTGATTCAGAAAGAAAGGATTTTGATTATTCATGGTTGTGTGATCAGATGATAAAGTCAGTCATCCTTTTGTCAGGCTTTTCATAACAAAACCAAGGTCGTTTACTAGGAAACTGTACCATTCTAATCTGATCTGAATAATCCCAAAAACAATTAGAAACCATATTTAAAATTGCATCAGGACCAATAGCAAAACTACTAAGAGTGTAGAAAAGGAAGTTCACAGACATCTGCCTAGTATGTAGTTTGATAGATTCTTGGGGATGGTTAAGGTGAAAACTCCCTAGATACTCCAGAATCGATCTGTTAAGCTCTAAACCAACTTACAGAAATTCTCAAAAATTGAATTGGAAGCCCACACAATATACAAATTCATTCAATTTATTCAATCAAGCAAACTAATTCTGCCCTCAGTTCACTTTTTTTTTTCCTTTATGACCTCAAGCAAGCTTCAATAATTTGTCTGAGAAAGTTATTTATTCAGCTTAAAAACATTATCTCCCTCCTTCTCATTTGGGCTTTCTCAATCTGACTGCTGACAGATGTTCCAGGTAGAGACAGACAGAATATGCCATCTGCACTACTGAATGTCTCAGACACGTCCTAACAGGCTGTTGGCTTCATCTGAACATTAATGGCTGATGGCAGCAGAGCAGGTGCAGTGGAGGACCAGTGAGAAATGTGTTGAGAAGCCCAGAATGAGCTCATTATTTAAGCACTAGATGAAAGTTGAGAGTTTAAAAAGAACCAACCAACCAACCCAAATCAAACCAAACCAAAGCAAAATAATAATAATAAAAAAAAAACAAAAAAACACAAACAACACCCCCACACACCACACCCCCCCCCGATTATTCAGCAGAGATTAAAAGACATTGAGAATACTGTTTCAATCATGACTTTCATTTCCAAATAATACCACAGAGTGGTAATTTTTTAAAAAAAATATCTTAGCCTATTGTATTTCACAGAAGTAGGAAATCACAAACATAATTACCTGGACATTTATAAACTGAAGTGCATTTTAATAGCTTGCTTGACATGCAACCTCCAACAGCATCAATTGTCAGATAACACAAGACAAATATGTTTATGCACACACTTGTACAAATATAGACTTATCCCTTAGTTAGTTTTAAAATACAAAGCTACCACAGATAAAGGTCCTTCATTATACTACTGTGCTGATTCTGAGCAAACAGTTCATGTATGAGTGCACAAGACCTTACCCAGCATAAAACAAATAGCATATCAGCATAAAGTCAAAATCTGAGGGTTTTTAATCAATGTTTGAAAAACTTTCTTCCATGAGGTTGTATCTAAAGTGGATAAGCACAGCAAGAGAAACTCACTTTATTATTGATGCATCAATGTTATCGCTACCCTTTGGTCCCCCTGTAACTGGTATCAATTGCTACTTTGTTTTGCAAAAATTTATCTACTCCCCAAGACTGCCACTGAATTATTTCACCACAGTGTAGGAGAGAGTTAAAAATGCTATTTCCAACAAATGTTGTTCCATAGGTCTCAAGAGCAATATATTGCTGAAGGAGACTTTGCTCCAAGTTTTCTAGTGTAAGTCCAATATATACTGCAAATCACACCTGAAGTCTGCTGACATATCACCAAAGTTTTTTCATGTCAATATACCTGTATCTACTGTGAATGAAGTGTCTTTAGAGAATGAATAAATAAATACAACTACTCCCACATGTTACTCTGTTAAATGCCTGAGAGAGCACACAGTCTGTGTTAATGTGGAAAAATCCCAGCTATGTTTTTTGATATGTATTGTTTTCATTTCTTTACTAGGAACTGAACCAAGACCTGAAGAAAACTATTTGTTCATTTTTAAAGAGCACGGTAAATTAGTTTCCTTACAAGGCTGAAGTTGCCATATCTCACTCTCTGTTCTCTGACCTTACCAGTTCCCCAGCACAGCTATAAGGAAAGAAGTTCACAGCAGAGCCATAATCCTAAAGGTCTTTGTATACCTACAAATTTTAAAGAATGGGAAATACATAGGTATAAAAAAAAAAGGCTGGACACAAGTGTGATGAACAAAGTGACATGCATGATCATTTTTGTACATTAAAAGTTCAATGACTCTCTACCATTGCCTCTCAGTCCCTAAATTTCTCAGTGCTCCAGATAAGTTCTAATTCAGACTACAAACTTTGTGCTGCTGCTGCTCCCTCAGTCAAAGTTCTCCTGGAAAAAAGCCAAGTGCCAGTGCCAGAGCACCCACCACTCCCTGACTGCCACCACAGAGGGTCAGGGGCCAGCAACAAATGCCACCACTGTGCATGCTGCCTGTGGACACCGCGGTACCTCATATTTGATAAGCAGCTATACATGCATGCACACACTTCAGCTATTACCCCAAGCAACTTCAGACCAATCACTGAGATATGTTGCTGGCGGACTAATAAAATTACCTGCCTTGCTTTGCTGAAGTGGAGGTGAAGATAACACTGAACTCCATCTGTTCTACTTCCCCTGACTGTTTTGTCAACCAGCATGGCATCAAAATGCTGGAGGACTCTGTTAAGTCAAACTCAGTAGTTCAAAAAAACACTAGAATTTCATCACAACAGCTAAAAGATTTTGAAGCCTTCACTTGTTTTCCCTATTTAGGATTTAGTTTATTAAGCCTTGATCAATACTTTAAATTCTATTCTGTACTCCCCTGAATATCAAATGGAAACAAGAACTTCCATTAAACAAACAAGTTGGATTAACTTCCCAGTCACAGAACACCCTACATGTTCTCCAACTGGAACAGACCAAACTTCTGGCCTTTTTTGTTGGTTTTTTTTTTGTTGTTGTTGTCATTCCTATTTGGTTGGGGGGTTTTGTTGGTTTTTTTTTTTGTAGTTTTTTGTTCACTGGCTTGGTTTGTTTGTTTTGGGTTTTTTAATTTTTTTTTTTAAGTTTAAACCCGTAATGCTTCAAATTACTTTAAAAACCTAATGTTTTTAAACCTGCCTATGTGCCTATCCCTTTCTCAACATTTAATTGTACAGCACACAAATTGAGAGGACAGACAGATAATTCTTTAAATCAATCAGCTTTACTTGTGCCAATAGGTCCATTAGAGTCAATGGAAGCATTTCTTTGAGGGAAGTTCATGCATTTTGTTTACTGATTTTTGGTAGATAACGGTGAAACAAAGAAGTTCTAAGAAGTTCATTAACTTCAAAATAACTCTATAGGGTGACAGGAATATGAAGTTGATCCATTGTTTAACATTACATGTTCTGACTCTTGCCTTTATTATCCTTTGAATAATTAAAATCCTTGAAAACCTATCCCATTAAAGAGCTAACTTTCATATAATTAGTTGCTTGGATAGCTGAAAGGCCAAATGTAATATGAGCTATAGGTAGTTTTGAAAAAAATGTTCATTTCTTTATATCACATTATATTAAATGACACCCACAAACCCTGTCAACAGAGATCTATACAGCCTATATTATTGAAATACAATATTAATAGTAGATTTGAGCTCAGCAGCAAAATATCACTGCTATTAATCATAACCTGATACTAAATTAAGGAATCTTAAGCTCTTAAAATTTAAGATTTTTATGTTAACCACATTTGCTCCATTTCTTCTCACATGTTCAAGTTATAGGATACTTTTAATTTAACACAAATACAGGTAATGTTTTTCCCCCAACTGAATCAATGTTAAGGCAGGTATCAGTTATCCTCTTTAGAGAAAGCTTGGGCCCAAATGCACAAAGGCAAAGCAGGACCCAACTCCTACCAATGAACAGGATCAAATAGAAATAGTATTATTCCTTCTTTCTTCCCTAGATAATCTTATAGTCTATATATCATCATTAGTGGAGAGGAAAAAAAAGAAGGCACCAAAATATCATCCCACACTTTCTTTAATCATATAAAAAAGTCATCACATAAGCATTATTCATTCAAAAACTGCCTCATTTTCAACAGCCTGGGGCTAAAGGGAGATACAGATGGGAGGAAGTTAACAGAACAATCTTCAGAGAGGAACTTGTCATGCAAAGCACTATTTCAAAGGAAATAAAAGATAAAGGAAGAGCATTCTGCACTTGCTCCACTGCTAAATATAGGCTGGAAGATAGCCATTTAAATGTATTTATTCCTATTTATATGCACATATATGCCAATTACTTCTGCAAATTTATTTCCAAATCAAGCAGCTTTGTAAGACCATACTTACACTAAAAATCTGAGAAGGTTAAAGAAGTTTCCAGTATTGCATTTTCCTTACCCTAATGATTTACTCAAACAGTCCAAGCTACTGGATTTTTTTTTTTTTTTATTTTATTTTTTTTTTTTTGCATCTTAGTTATGAATATTCTTTAGCATAATTTTCTTTATGACTTTATGAACTGTTGCAACATCTTTGAATATTTAACCAGTATCAAAGATCTGGCCTTTGAGAACACAGCTACATGTCATTTCTACTGTCATAGGAGCAATACATTAATCATGTCATCCTTCCAAGTTCCATGTGTCCAAACTTAGCCTAGGAAAAACCTAAACTGAAGGACACAATGTTTAAAAGGAATATTGTTGAGTAAAATCTTTAATATGCAATATACATTTCACTATCAAAAGTGTGAGAGATCAGTCCCCTGGCAAATACTATCAAAAAATCACTGTCAATGCTCATTGAAAGCACTGCTGTGTTACCAGCTCAGAGCTGAGAGTCCTGTATCATCTTCCATATCAAAAGTGATGGAATTAAAATAAAATTGACAACTGAGAGTGATGTCAGTCTACAAAACACAAGTACATACAGGTAGCATAACCTGCAATTATCTAACCAATGTCAAAATTTAGCCCCTTCTTTTAGAGACAGGATACTGATCTGCCTGAGAGAAGCAATGTTTCAGGCAGTAAAATTAGGTATCATCCTAAAAAGAAAAGTTAAACAAGACCCCTGTTAGTGACTAATACTTGACAATGTAGTGAACACTGAGAACAAGCATAAGCACAGAAGGAGTCCCCTCCACCTCCAACACATATTATAGACAGTTTCCTAAAAAGCTAAGGCCCAAAAATCCAAGCTGTGATACTTCTGGGGAGATCCAGCTTCAGAACACCCAGTCCAAATTAGGCACAAAGTCATCAGTTGTTTTTCTTGGTTTTTGACCTCACATTGCTGGCTGATCTCAAAGAGCTCTCCCAAATACCATTTCACTGACACTAATAACTAAATTGGATAGACTACAATATATACTGTGAAATGATAGTAAAGCAAACTTACAATGTTCACAGTTAACTGTACGGGAGAAAAACTAAGGTTCTATTCTGGCTTTTTTATTGCTGCACTGCAAATCATAGCAGGGTTACTGGCATTGAAGGCCAAAAGCCACCTGAAAACACCAAAAGCCTACAACAGCTTTCTCTGTGCTCAAAACAGTTAGGTGTTGAGCAATCCTACAGCAAAAAGATTCCTCCATTTTCTTCTCTTCTTGACCCCATAAATTAGCTGTGGTGTCACTTTTCTTACACCAACCTGTTCTTATCAAGTAGTATTTAAAAAAGAAAAATTCTCAGGCCAAACTGTTTCATATTTTTAAGTATGACTGGGGTACTGGCTGATTTAAATGCAAATTTAAAACACAAGTGTATACTTGAAGAGTCCATACTGTGACCTAAACAACATCCCACATGCAGACTTTTCAGGCCATCATCACTAGAGAACCCTTCCAGCTGCATGGAAGAGGCTGAAGCTGAACAGTGCATGTTAAAAGCAAACAGAGAAGGAGCTGCTCAGCATGGTCTGCCTGAGCTGCAACCCAGATTATTCCAGTTTGAAAAATCAGAAAGCTGCTGCCATCTGAATTTTAAGATTATATCTTGTTGCTAAGCTGCTCTTGATAGACCAGGGCAGCTACAGAATACAGAGTGCCTTGAGGGCAGAATTCTCTCAAAAACATAAGATCCTTTTTTTATTTATTTTGTGTTTCCTTTTTTTTTACTCCAATGCTGCACAATATGGCAGCTGCAAGCATATTACCCATTGGAATATTACACCACTGAGAAGCATAAGACAGCATTCCCTTGCTGCAGCTCTAAAATAAATTTGCTGAAGAAGGAAATAGGCAGCGGGAGATGAAATGCACGCTCCAGTTTCCAAGGAAAGCATGTTAATGCCTAATACATGGGGGGGGGAGGAATAGCAAGAAAAAATAAGGAAAAAACCCACATCCATTAGAAAGATGTTGCTCAAGTGGTGTCAGGGGAAGATCAGCAGGACCTATAGTGATCTGCTGAGTAAATGCCGGTCATGCAAGCTAAAACCACCAAAGAGCAGCTTTCAGTGACATATCCAATTTCAGTGTTTACAATGCATGAACTATTAAACTCAACCAGTATGACTCTTCATGGCAGCCTTTTTCAGAGCTATATGCTGACTAACACCAATACAGAAGAGTATTTTTTTTTTTGCTTTTCAGTATATATTTCTCAAGGAAAAGTATTGGCTTGTAGTATAGACTCACTGAGATCCTAATGACAGCAAGAAAATATCCCGAAACAAACTGTTTGTATAAGAATTCCTATTCACCAGCTACCTGCACACCACACTCTTTTGTGGTGTTTTCTTTGAGAAACAGGGACATAGTGGGTATAATTTAAAAATAAGTTTGGCAGGCATTCTTGTCTCAACCAAACAAACAGTGCCGTTAATAAGGGACCAACGTTAGGATTAAATATTTCTCTAAATAAATACTTCTAGTTAAATGTATGCTGCTAATAATATAGTGGTACACTTATTTAAATACACACATTGTAACAAGTGCTCTTCAAAAAGTCATTATAAGTTAATTTTAAGCAACACTTTATCCTTAACATCTCACTAGTAAATTAGATTGAGATGGTAGATAGGGAAGTGTGGGAGAAGGGTTTTATGAAGAATGGAAAAAACAGCATGGAACAGTTTGTTGAGACCTGGAGATGAAGAGGAAGACCATCAAGTCGTGAGCTATCTGAGCACAAAAGAACTACATATACCTGGACACTGTTTTAATAGCTCCCAATGTTACTACATGTTCTCTCAGTTTTGTATGTTCATTGTTATATACATATGCACATATATTATATTGTTCAGAATAGTTCCCCAGGTCTCCCTCATGTTCTCCCCATTTTCCCATTGGTCAAGATCTGCTGCAGTGCAGTCTCACCATAGATGGTTATCTCCTCCCCAGTTTTCCCTATACAGTTGTCACCCTTCCTTCTTTTACCATACATGTGAGAGGATTTGCATGCTCCTCCCAGTCTGCACCCAAGTTGTGGAACCTTCCCGCAACCCTCTGTATAAGCCTGAGTCTCATTTGAATAAAAGGCCACTCTGCCTCATCCTTTCTCTGAGTGTGCTGTGTCCCTTTTTACCCTACAAAGCTGCGTTAGGGAAGCAATGGCAAAGAAGGGCTGAGAACAGCAACAAAATCTGCTATTTTGCCCTAGGTCTTTGTACCTTGTATACCATTTGATGCGTCAGCAAGAATTGAAACATATTGCAAACTCTGGATTCTAAGTTGCACATTGTTGCATCTGTGGAACCAGAATACAGACCCATATCTAGATCAATAGGCAATTATACAGACACTAAGGACACCTTAGGAATGCAGGTGTTGGGAAAGCACAGTTTTGGATAGGATTTGATGAGAAAGTCTCTCCCAGATTTTAATGAGGTTCCTAATATTCCCATTGCCCCAAATTTTATTTCAATTTTGGACATACATATGTAAGTCCATATATGGACCACCAAGGTTATTATCATTGAACCTGTTCAGCTGTAGTGCTGAGTATTCCAAAATGCCCAGAAAAGTCAGAGTTACCTCAGTCTCCTTCAGACAGTACATTACTGAAACTGTCCCTTTATTTGGCACTGTGTACAAAGAAATGCTTAGCAAAACATATATTTTTTTTTTTTTTAATGGACTGTTCAGTGATTCGTGTCAGGCTAAATTAAGTTTTAATTTTTAGGAAGGACCAGAACAAACTGCCATGAGATATGGATCGGGAACAGCCACCAGGATCAATACAAAACAGCCTGTCTCCACAGCACTACCCTTCAGGATAAGGGAGTGCCATGCACCTCCTCCTAATCCTTGCTTTGGGAAATTCAGTAATTCTCCTAAAGAACTACTTATTGTGAGACCAGATATTTTCCCCAAGCATACAGTGCTGTATTAGTATGAAATTATAAACACTAAAAAAAACCCCCAACAACAAAAACAAAAACAAAAAAAACAAAAAAACCCAAAACAAAAAACACAAACAAAAAATACACAACCAAACAAAAACAAAACCAAACAAATAAAAAAACCCACACACCAAAAAAGAACACCACCTCTTCTTATATCATCTACTGACATAAATAAAACATCATTGTGCGGGGAATGCCCCCAGGTCCTTTCTGTATAAATTTGGGGTGTTCTCCACCTCTGCTTCCCCTTCCCAATGGGGTCTGGTAATTACCAGCAACTCATTAGTTCTCACTTCACAGTACATGTCCTGTTGATCAAAGGGTTGTTGAGCAATATCATTTGACCAAGACAACTGCTATGACACTGACTGACAGAAGGCCAAGAGCTAGACTCCGTCATTATCTAATCTAGCAGATTGAATTCTTTCTACTTCTACCTACCTTACAATGGTAACCTTTAACTTAAATACTTTAGAAATTATCCTCCTCTCTCCCCCATTTAGTGTACAAACATTCAGATTTTATGTAATCATGTGTTAGTCTCATTACCCCTCAGCTTAAATAAATACTCAAGTGAGTTCAATATTTTTATTTCTTTTTCTTTAGGATGAGACCACAGTTATTTTTCAAATTTTCTCAGAGTCCTAACCCAGAATAAATTTGTATGAGTTCTGTTAAATACAAACAGCGACTGTCAACCTTCCCCATGGGAACAGACTAGAATTGAACAATCAACCCATGACCAAAAGGACAGCAAGAAAAAAGCAGTAACAGGTTATTAAAATTCCTTGTGTATCTATAAACACCTGTTCCATCAGGTTGGTGAATATTCAGCAAAGCTCGATCAAGAACTTAAGCAGTAGCACCTTCTGAGCTGGGTGGGGCAGAACCAGGTTCTTCAATGCAAGCAAAGATTACCAAAGCTTCAAAGGAATCTGAGCCCAATCTCTAAAAAAAAAGATCATACTTGGCAGACTACCGGATTGCTTCTTCATCCTGGAAATATTTTATATTCCCTCCAATTCTACAAGGACAAAAAAGACTAGAAAGTTCATCTTTTCTCGGCTCTAGATATCAATAGCAGCAGTTATATGAACTGAATAAAATAATTACAGTCCATCCAAGAAATTGTTTTGTGCTGTAAGCAGAGCAACACCAGCCCTTACTTAAAAAGGTATTTTGTTACATGCTGAGCCCAGTGGTTACACTGGAATAACAACATTAATAAATGGTTACCATATTTCAAGTGGCCCATTTCCGAACTGTACATTTCAGGCCCATTCAAAAAATGAGCAATTATATCACCACCTGCAATTTCCTTAAGGAATATAGGAGATCCCTAAAAATGGAACACCTGAAGCAACTGCCACTCACTCATTCAACTTAACCAAATAAAACATCATTCAAATGTAGCTGATATCATTCATACAGTACAGAAAAATACTAACATTGCTCAAATTTGGGGGTTTCTTTCACTCTCTGAAAAACACCGTTTGAACACAGCGTCTGGAAAAACACATTAGTAGCATGCACAAGTTCTTCTGTTCCTTCCTGGCCTGTTGGGAGCACAGGCTGCACACAGCTTAAAAAAAAAAAAAGAAATTAGACTGGCACTACTAAGATCTTCACTCTTTACAACTTCCAGAAAGTGTTACCAGTCAGCAAGCCCTGTCAAGCCTGTTGACACTGAGCAAAGTGACATCAGTTTGTATAACTTCAATTTAAAAATCTCTTAAAGAGCCTTGCATGATTAAGTAGAACACTCTAGCACTTTTGGCATTTGTCTGCATAGACTGAAATACTCCTGCAGATGGTCTCCACAAAGAAAGAGCACACTGAAGCATCTTGGAGATACTTGGACATTGATGAATTGGTGGGGCAACATATGAAGCTAACTAATGCCAAAGTGTTAGAATAATGCCACTTCATCTAATGGCACAGATGGAGATTCAAACTACCACTGCTTTAGGTGGGTGTACAGTCACCCTAAAGCAAGAACAACAAATCACTCAGCCTTTAGTGCTTCTTGCTCAGCACAGCGATACTCATCACTTCCCGTTCCTTCATGGGTACATGATAATCACATTTTGTACAGAACTGGTGGTGCTGTTGCTAATGAGGTTACCTGTACTTAGCTTACAACTATTAGAGCAAAAAGTTGAAAACTGCACCCACAAAAGGAGAACACAGAATTCGCCCTGCATTTTCATATTAAATCCATGCATGCAAATAGATGAATGTATTAAAAACAAAACAGCCTGGGGACAGTCAAATATTTGCTTTTTTCCAAGTAAGTTTGATATTAAGAATTGCTGTATCCTTGCAGTAACAATTTCTCTACAATTAGACTGCATGGGCTTGAGGAAAAAAAAAAATAAAAAAGGAAGAAAAAAAAAATAAAAAAGGACTATCTGTGCTTTTTAGTGCACTTACCATTGGACTACAACCAAAAGTCAAAAGCTTTACTCATTTCTGAAAGGTGTTACTAATTTCTCCTATGAGCTGCATATGGCCTGTCCTCTGAATTGTATGATGAAGCAGAAGGATACTTCCTCTGTCCCTTTTTCTGATCATACTGTTGGCGAAATACGGGAACACAAATTTTAGCATGACTAGTAACAGGACACAAAGGAATGGCCTGAAGTTGTCTCAGACGAGGTTTAGGTTGGATATTAGAAAATGGTTCTTCACCCAGAAGGTGGCTGGGCAATGGAACAGGCTCCTCAGGGAAGTGGTCCCAGAACCCAGCTTGACACAGTTCAAGAAGCATTTGGACAATGCTCTTCAGCACATGGTGTCCCTCACTTCTGGGGATGGTCCTGTGCAGGGGTAAGCACCGGACTCGATGATGCTTGTGGGTCCCTTCCAAATCAGCATATTCTGTGATTTATACCATCTGTACAAACTCCAGAGACACTAAAGCTGATAGTAATTACAGAAGAAGAAAGAGCTGGGGTTCTTTCCCTTGCTTTTTCACAGAAGTAACATAATAGGACTTTAGGAATGCCATTCTCAGGCGACATAAATATGCTGTTTCAATTTACTTCAAATATATGTTGTCACCTAGGACAGCTACAAGACATACCTAGCAAATAAAAAAAAAAAATCTTTACTGTATGTGAAAGGTAAACTTTGTATTTTATCCATAGCAAACAATGAGAACTACAATGAAATTTCATTAAAAGTAGAACTGACTTGTTCATAAGAGCAGAATCATATGGCTTCATGATGCTTTCTCTGCTACATATTTAGCATATTTGGACAATTTATTTTTTTTTTTTTGTGTGTGTGTATACTCACTTGTTTTTAATTTCAAGAGTATGAACACATTTTGTGTAATGATTCCCCTAAAACCATCTCAGCCAGTCTGGGTCCAGACCTGCTACCGCTGATTCAGCAACACAGCTATTCATGCCAAAGGCTAAAACAATTAGATATGAACTAGATGAAATAGCAGCACTTTCCATTTACTAAATGATGTTGAAGTGTTTTCCCATCTTTGTGTGTTTGTAACTGCAGGTGCCCTATGCATTAGCCCTAATGTTCTCCTCTGCCACTCTGACTTGTAACTGTGAATACAAGGAACAGATTATAACCTTGATAGTCTGATTATCTGCCGTGTTTCTCTGTGGTACTCTGTAATTGTACCAGTGATGTCTTAATGCCGACAACAGGATGTATTCCAGCTAAAGTGTCTAAACATCAGTTGTTCCACAGAGAGCAAAGAGGTCTCAAGCATCAGAGCATAAGGAAGACAAATTATCAGATACTTGCCAATACCAGGGAACAGGCAATGAAGGAACATCTTGCAAACAGACCATACACAATATGCATTATTTTCACAGCCATGCATTAGTTGAATTTCATCAATAAATGTAGACGTTCTTTCCAACTTTTGAGTACAGCTAAGAAAATGGCCCAAAATTCTATTAATGTGACATTCAGTGATGAGAAAAAAAAATAACAGGTTTTCAAAAATTACTACAGAACATAAAAGAAAATCATCTCTGATGACAGTAGAAGGTAAAACCAAGGATATTGTGTTTAGAAGTAGCGGGAGCCTTAGCAAGGTCAGTTAGTTTCCATTGCAAATGCACAGCAGGAATTTTAGCCTCTTGAAAGCCCAGGTGAGGAAGGTGGATGTGGGCATGTCTAAAGAACCGAGCATGAAAAGTTAGGTCTCTGTTCAGACCCAGAGTCTGATTTTCATTTACTGTTCTATTCTTTCCAGAGTATACCAAGTACTTTACTTCTTCAATGACATTTTTAAAACAAGGTGCTGAGCAGACAAACACATGGAGCAGGTGTGCTGAGCTGGATTCTTCAGCTTTGTCTTTGGAAATTATTATTCATCATCCATTTCTGCCATGGAAGCAGTGGCTTTTATTTTCTAGTCAAATAGTGGTTGTTTGTGCCATGGGTTTTTTTGGTGCATGAAATGCAGACTTGAAAAGGAAAATATTAATACTGCCAAGGAACATGTCAATATCAAGTAGCATCCCAGAAAATAAAAAGCTTTGGGAAATCAATGAATTTAACATTGTTCCTTTTCTTGTCTGCAGCTGTTGCAAAGAGATGAAATGCAGGAAACAAATTGAGAAACAAATTATTTTAATTAAGTTAAATATGCAGACATAAATGAAGAGGCACATAAAGACAGAGTTATATTTGAATTATTGCATCAATTGTTTTAAGTATTTTGGAAACGGTGTGTCTACAGAAGAAAATTAAAAGCTACAGAAGACATACCTGGGGGTTATCCTTGTGGTACAAACAAGGATATTATCCTAGAGCTTCTTAGGAGAAACAAATGTTACATGTACTTCACTTAGAAGACTAAAAGGTACCAGTATAAGACCAAAGGCAACAAAATGGTATTCAGTCTGCCAAAATAAGAAAAACAGAAGCAAGCTTCCAGAGTAAACTGGTAAGTATCTTGTGTTGATATATGTTGTTATCACACAAACCTTTACATATGACAGAAGAATTTTGAGACCCTTTCTTTGACTTCACTTTTATTTCAAATGGCAAAAGAATTCTTTGAGAAGACTCTTATCCCATAAGAGAAATAGATTAGGGAAAAGAGGAAAGCAAGAAGTTGAGCGCTGGGTCTAAAGGTAAAGGATGAATATAGTCATTAAGTTTTGATTAAGTCTAAATTCAGTAAGAAAATAAGTCTTTGCTAAAAGCATTCCACATCATGTCCAAGTGTTGAGTGACAAGGAAAAGTTACTGTATCTGTCAGAGTTTGAAATAATATATATTTTACATAATTGGCAGTGTTAGTGAGATAAATCATGTGACAACAGTGTTGAATCCCTTAGTAATAGCTATTTGGGGAAGGACTGATGGGAAAAAAGGAAATAAGGAGTGGGATGGCTTCTTTGTGAAGCCCAGCCTTAACAAAAGTAGAGCTTAATTTTGGATCATTAATCACTCCGAAAAAAGGGAGATAAAAACACATACAGACCAAGATGTGGGTTGTTTTGAGAAATGATCACCAAATTCCAAGTAGGAGATGATTTTTATATCCATTTATATTTACACAGATGATTTATATATTTAAAATATTCAGGAAGCTATCATATTAGATAAATTTTATTGGTACAAGGAAAATTTGCAGCTGTGCTAGACTGAAGATGCACTAGAAGCATACATTCAAAAAGCAGATTTTGGCATTGCTTATCCCAGATCACATCTGTCAAAGACAAGTAATAAAACCAAAGCTGAGTTCCAGACAGTGAGAGTAAGCAACATTTCTAGTATCACTAAGTGCTAAGCAGGAGATGCTGTGGTCCAACAGACATAGCCAGAGATCCTCACCACCCAGCTCTCATCCTAAACCCAGTCACTGGTGCTGTGAAGTAGAAGGCTGGACCAGAATTCACAGCTCCTCAGGCACAAGAACACAATTCAGGGCAGGGAGTTGGGACTGATGGCACATCACACAGTGCAGCCAGGCCATGTGAGTTCCGACATTCCAGAACAAACCCCTAATGAATAAGCTATATGGGAGCTTCAACCTTTTATTCACCTTTTGTTGAAGCTGAGCCATATGGCAACAGACTCAGATATCAGCAGAAGAAAACCAAGAGGAAGCAGGATTCTCCAAGACACTGGAGGAGGCTCAAACCTCTTCTTCCAAGGGCTAGCTAGTTTTGTGGGTTTTTATCTGACAATCCTTTAACAAGAACATGCATGTGAAATGAAAGTGAGTTCTTACTTTGTTTTTCTGGAAACAGAAATCATGACTTTCTAAACAGCAAAACAAATTGAAGTGTAAATTTGTATATAAAAAAGTGATATTAAGGAAAACCACAATGATCTTCCCTCTATCTCATAATGAATTAATGAAGTAGGGGGGTTAGAATCAGGTCAACAGTATGTTATTTATATTGCTGGGCTTAAATAGCAAGAGGAGGACACAAGGATCCAACATTGGTAGGGAAACAGGACAAGTGAAAACAAAGACAAGTCCTTTTCAGAACTCCTCCCAGAACTCTCTCAGGTGTCCAATGTGCTCTGAAGAACAACAAAAATCAGAATGTTTGAAAGAGAAAGAAGCTTCCAAACTTCAGAATAATAATTCCTTTTAAGCAGTCTTTTTACTTAAGTTTGGACACCAAGGAAGGAAGAGGGAAATTAAAAAAAAAAACAAACCAACAAACAAACAAACAAAAAACCAACACCTAAATCACATATTTCCTAGCTCTTCCTACTAAATAATCTCTACCCAAAGGCAGAGTGACAAACTGAGACATCACTTCAAGGAGATAGTTCAAATACACTGATGATTCAGGTAATGCAAGTTCATCTGAGTTTGGTTACTCTTCCGTCTCTTGAAAGAGCAAACCTACACATCACTCTGGACATTACTGACTTGAAAAAAAACCAAAAAACAACCAAACAAAAAAACCCAAACCAAACAAACAAACAAAAAAGAAAGCCTTGTGCAACTGGAACACTAACATGCTGTTAAAGCATTCAAGACAGCCTTACACGGAACATGCTAACACAGGAACTTATAGCAGTGATGTATTAAAAAAAATATCAAGCTCCATTCCTCTCAAAAGTTCTAACTTCTGCTGAACCAAGGCAACTTCCCCGTGTAGAACCACCTTAATCAACTGCCCAGTCAGAAGAATTACACTTTGACAGTCCTGAGAGACACCATTGGGGTTGAGTGCATTCAGTTCTCAGAGAAAATGAAATAAACAATTCAAAGATCTGCTACTTCTGAAGTACTCAAGTTTTTCAGAAACAACTTATTCCTACACTTCTGGAGCTTACACACCACTTTCTAATGTTCCCAGTGCTTCTGTACTTCAGTATTTTCCTTACAGCCATTAATTAGCACACCAAAGTGTGGAAAAAATGACAGGTATATTATCCTTTAAGAGCATTAAAACCATTTGCCAGATAAACAGTTATATAAAATATATGGAAGCGTTAATTGTTCTGTACTAAGTCAGAAAAAGTATTTCTAAACATCTACCACCTTAAGTTATCATTTGTAGTTTTTCATACAATAACCTTCCAGAGTAACAGAAAGCTACCTTTCCTCTTTCATACACTGCTTTTTAAAACCAAGAGGATCAAAAGTACCCTGCATGTACCTGAGAAGAACAGCTGAGCGTCTATCAGCTTCTCTGGTAATTATTCTTTCCTCCATCCTTACCTGGCACCAAAGGCAAACTTGCACTTGAGTCCCAAGATCCTTCACACAGTCAGTCTTTGACTCATGTCAGACTCACTTGGGTTTGTGCTAAATGTGTGCACAAAGCATGTACACCTAATTTTTCTCCAAATCAAAGATAAAAATAATAAAAGCATATTTTTATGTTGTTAGACCTCCCAAGCTAACAACCACTGTATTTCTACAGGAAGGTAGCAGGAGTGAACCAGTCTTTCCTTTAAACATGTAAAATACAAGAACATTTTAAGTATAACATATTTAAAAACCAGTTTGGTTATTTCTTTATAACATTATACCTCAAAAAAAGCAAATATGATCAAGTTTGTCAAGACTGTAACCAAGCACGCTGATTAAAAGAATTACTGAATAAAGTTACTGTTAAATTGAGGTAGTGATTTCATGTGCCTTTGACTTCAGCTATTCAATTTAAAATTACACCTGAAAAGAAGTAGAAAAATAAGGTAACTCCCACACATCATGGGCCCCTATGTTCCCTCAAAACAGGACAGAAAAAATGCTTATGTCTAAGAACTGAATGAACATCACTAAGACATAGCCACAGAGGCACTCTGCTACCCTTTATAGCTGGAACTGCTATGTTACAGAGACATAAAATCATAACAAACACACATTCGCCCATTGAGGAACATTCATGCATTCTTTTGGACAATAAGGTATCACATGGCCTTACCAAGCTCATCTGAAGGGAATTCTATCAACTGTACATCTGTTCAAGATCATGTCTTTCCAGTATCATTTTGTGTGCTGCCTCTGACCTGCCCACAAGAGAGCATACAAGCAAGTCAGTAGAAAGTCTGGAACACAGTAAGAGGTATTTTTTGTTTTGTTGCACCACATGGAAAACAGTTTTAATTAAAAAGATTTACTAAAATAATGTAATTAATTATAAGGTCATTAAATAGAACAGTAATTCTTATTAATGGTAAAAGACTGCTACATGTACTGAGCTATGAGCTGAGCCATACACTGCAGAGAAAATACAAATTTTAGGTCTCAAACTTCCCTTTTGAAACTTCTTCCCTTTCTAAATATTAGAATAAAGAATAATGTGGAATAAAGAATAATGTGGAATAAAGAAAAGACTTTCTAGTTTAGCAGTCAAAGCCCACAGACAGAACCATCTCACACTGAGAAGTGCTATAGGATGTGTCCAATAACATTCCAGGAGAAGCCCCAAACCATTCTCACCTCCCCCCATCCCAGCGGAATCCAGATTTCATTTGGAGCACAATAGCCCCAGAGCATTAACCTCACAGCAGTCACAGGAAAAATTCTCCTGAGAGATGGTGGTTTGACCAGCCTCAGGTGAAGAGAGCTGAGATCAGTGTTGCCCACAGCTCCAGAATATGCTTTAACAAACCAGTTATTGAGAAAAAAAAGAACTGCTGCAGTTATGACTCCAGGCTGCTACAGCTATATTTTACAATATGCAAAGAGTTATTAAAAAATTCAATTCTTCCCCTTCAAGATTTTATTTGCGTACTATTCCCCCATGGCTTAACTTACTGCCTTGCGGTCTAGAGGACTGAGTTGCATTTCAAGCCATTGGCTGGGGTTAAAATGCTTCACCAGGCTCCTCTACCAGCATGACAAAATACTCAGGTGCCTCACTCAGAGGCACTAAGAGATCTCACTTATTCAAACTGGGTTGTGTTTAAAGCACAATATCCTTGCTCCCCCTCTCCAGATCTGATTCTTGACATTTACACCGAGTCTCATCTTCTTTGTGAAAGAATTTAGTACACACAAGGATTAATCATTCCTTCTGCCTCAAATCCCTCTCTGTGATCCAATACACACAACTGTTTTGCTACTCTAGTATGAATAACTTGGAGTAACTCAAAGTCCTCATAAAGACACTGGACAATGGACCAAAGCCTGTTCCCAGCTCCCTTCTTTCACAGTCTCTTCCAGACAACTGCATACAGTTCATACACAATATTGCTTTATACTGATGCCTAAAATCCTGGAAAATAGGCACTCAGCAATACATTAATGGAGAAAGATAGACAATCCCTTTATTGGGAGTTCGGAGGCTTCGGGCCTACTCCGGGCCTACAAAACACGCGCTGTTTCAACAAGGATCCCTGCGTCCAAAAATCCCCGAAGAACCCCACCCTCAGTAAGGTTACAGTTTTTATACCCTTCCAAACAATTAACCTATTTGATACCTATAACCCATCACCATTTCTAATTCCC
>JAWWEW010000131.1:7736361-7783648 GCA_035583185.1 Anabacerthia variegaticeps | reverse complement strand
TCCACAAAATACACACCAAACCCTCTAAAAATCCACAAAAATACACATCAAAAATACACACCAAACCCTTAGGCATCCATACAGTGCCCCCGACATGATAGCAGCATTTTGCAGTTCAGTCTGCAACATTTCATGGTACTTGCCCTACACCTCAGTGAGATGAAGATCATCACAAGCTACCTCTTTGGCTATAGTGTGTCTTAGCCTAGGTCTCTTAGTAGAAAAGAAAACAACCTAACCCCAAAACATTACCCAAAGCATTGACATGACTTTCACTCCCCTGGGAAGCACACCATCCATTAAACTACAGTCCTGCTCTCTACCAAAGTATTTTCCATTGTTATGCTCCCAACAGCTGTTACTCTTTAAAATCTTGTTCAAGCTCATTAAATATTATTAAAATCCCAATTGCAAATATAGAGTTATCAGTGCAGGCACTTGCCTTGGTAAAGTAGCAATTGAATAATAAAGGAGATGAGATTTGTCATGTAGATCTACACACAAAAGTATTCCCATTATAAGGAAACGTATGCAGGTTTTAGGTTTAATCAACATTGTTTTTCTCTTTCAGAGGCTCAAACAGTCTCAGATGGATAAGATTAGGGCTCTGAAACATGCTTAGGAAGGCTGGAGAAGATATTGCCAGACACAGTCTGTGTCTCAGTAAGCATTTATAATACCCAACCACCAGTTTCATCATCAGAAGACATAACTTCAGTCCAAGGGTTAGAAAAGAAAGTAACATACAACAAAAAGGTAACCCAAATTTGAAAATACCTATTTAATACTTGAACCAATGGCCTGTTCCTTTCCATCTTTAGTCTTAGAGAATATAAAAAAACATCCAGAGTATTGTTAAAACACACAAAATTCTAATTTGAAGATGTTTGAATTATGCTGCTGTAGAACTACAAATGTACTTAAAATAAATCTTTAGAAAAATCTGAATATGATGAGGATTGCTCTTTTATGCCACCCAGACAAGTTTTCTGAAAGATCAGAAAGCCCATACAGTTACGGCTTCATCTTTTAGCATTCTGCATTTATGGTATATTAGACATCAAACACAGACCACCTCCATAGTGCAAAGAATTAAGATTTTACATTTGTTTCTTAGATGTTTTACTCACATCACTGTTCGTAAAGACATAAATTAAAGCTGGTTTCAAAATAACTTGTTAGAAAGACAATCAGAGTTTGTCTTCACCTGTACACATGGAGGGCAGGGTAGAAATTGCCATAAGGTCCCCCAAAGCCTGACTGTATTCATTTTTTGTTCATGCTTAGATAAAAGTTTGAATGAGATGGGAATTTAGATGTATTTAAGGTTTTAATGACCCATAAGAACCCTGCCTCAGCTATTTATTTTTGTTTGGTTTGGGTTTGTTTGTTGTTTTTTTTCCACCCCAGCTAAATTGCTTTGGTAATGGACAATATGTAGCAAGATTGTAACACACAGCCTCTCAACTGCTAATCCATCCAGGAGGGAACTGCTGTATCTCACATCTTGGTGGAAATGTAACTCTTGTTTATTCATAAACAAAAACTCACCCACAATCATATCATTTTTCCTGAGAAATGGAAGGAGGAGGCACAAATCATTGTAACAGGTAATACACTGTGGCAACAGGTGAGATAAAAGCTTTTGCCCACATACTTGTTCACTTCTGACCGAAGTTTTGGATCATATCTCTAATTGTGCTACCAATACGGAAAAACCCACACGCTAACCGGGCTTTTCACTTAGTGTGAATTTTGTTTGGGATTCTGCAAAAGCATTTGATGTGGAAAATTAACTCAGAAAATTTTGATAAATCCTGAGGTAGCTTTTAAACAGACAGTGGCTTTTAACACCTTCAAGACAATTATGACCAGCTTACTGAACAGGAGTTATTACAGCAAATAAGCACTTTTACACGTAGCAGTGCACAGTCACTTTAAACCCCCACATCTCTGAGTTCTTTCCACACAAGTTCTTTGGGCCCAAGGCTGAATCTCATTCATTCAAATACTCTTTCTTACACAAGTTCTCACAGCTGCTCACAAGTTTGCTGATTATTGCTGAACTGTTTTCTTCATTCAGGTGAATAAACACGCCATGTGCTGAAGTGTTCAGCAGCCATCCCATAGTATAACAGGGTGCTTAGAGGCAAATTCTGGTAAATTTTACTGCAGTAGCTTACATTTGCCAAACCTGAATTTCCACACACTCCATGTTGCCTATCTATCAGACGAGAACAACTGAAATGCATCACTCCAGAGTCCAACTTCCTCACATAAAGACAGCATAATTGATAATTGAAGATAATCCTTCGTACTTTGTATTGAAGTATGCACATTTCTCCATTATTCCCTGGAGAGTAGATCAACAAAAGGAATCAAGTGAAAAGAAGAACATTAACCACTCCAGCAGGATTCTCCAGGGATCACCAGTCAGCAACCATAGTCAAAATTACTTATTGCAGCAAAAAGGATAAAATATTATTGATATTAATGGGGGACTTTAATAGTCAAGTTGGATTTTCTTTTAAGTGAACATAAAAACAAAACAAAGAATAGGGTTGCCTGTGCAAAAAAAGGTAAGACCCATCTCCAGAGATGTGAGTGCAGTTAGACTCCAAAAGCCATCTATAAGGGAAACACAGGAAAGGCTTTTGTAAGGACACTTACCGGCCTGATAAAATCTTTTCCCTGCTCTTAATGCTCTACTTAAACTAAGCAAGGGATATTTTCTCTACCTTTCCCAGAACAAACCAGGATTTGAATGACTAAGGAAACATAAGAAAATTTATGGTATCAATATGTAATCCTGCTCATTGCTGGAAAACCTCAAGTGCAAACAATCAGACCCTTATTTGATCCAAGTGTTTTATGCAGTCAGGCTCCAATTCAGCTGTATGTGGCTTCTTTTCTCCAAGAGTTCAAAATATGTGGGTCTTGCAATTGGCACAAAGAAGTCTGCCTAGGAAAGATAGTATCCAAGCCCTCTTAAGTTTTATTTACAACAGAGCCAAATCTGTTTAATCTTAGACAACCACTAGACATAGTCCAAACATCCTAGAACATGGACCCTATGAATTCAGGTGCAGTATTACACCAGTGATAAATCCTGCTCCCTTGTAAGATGATCTTAGAGATGCAGAAAAGGCTAAGACAAAGCTAAGCAAAAGAAATCTCCAGCTTCTTTCAGCCCATTCCAAAAATCAAAGAATTAACCTTTCAGGAACATTGGCATCAGCTTTGGCTGAGTAATATATAAAGTAGAACTAAGGAGGTAAGGTCTCTGACCTTGGATGTACTTCTTGTAACTTAGATTTTCATCTAATGCCTGCAAAAATATGTTATATATCTACCTTGTTCAGATCATATTGCATCTGCAACACTCTATAAAATAAGGGAGTATTTGAAGACATGAGAAGTATGACAAGAAGCTACTGGTAACTGCTCTTGTTCAAGGATGAAAACCATGCAGTCATTGACAAAACTCAAGATATAGGAATTAGTCTCCAGCATGTGTCCACCTTTGGGTTTGTGGTTGGGCTTGTGATTTGTTGTTCTGGTTTTTGTTCTGTTTTGTTGTGTTTTTTTTTTTTTTTGGTTGGTTGGTTGGTTTTTTCTTTTTTCCTTTGGTGGGCGGGTCGGTGTTTTTTGAGGTATTTTTGGTAAAAAATTTAAAAGGTTTGGAAAATCTGAATGATCGTCTACATCTTCAGAACTAGTTTTTGATTAATACTGTTAGAATTAAGCAGCAAATCAGTCTTATAATTGCTAAATCACTTCTGCTAGCTCAAGAAGACATCCCCGGTAACTGAGCAGTGGTATCATACTGTTAAATACATTGTCTGCCTTTCTCATTTGACACTCTCACTTGACGTGCAAAGCAAGCTTCAAGTGTCAAAATCTCATTCCTGCAGTGAGATCCCCACAGACATGGATTCAGCAATGGAGACTGACAAAGTTATTTATGCATTTGCTCTTCCATGGAACTCTTGCCAGTCATCACAGCTGGGCACATCAGGACTTGGCAGGCTTTAGGTCGACAACATCTTCAGGTAGCAACAGCAGCCAGAATTTGAAGTGCAAAGTCTCTTATCAAGTCCCTGTACAAGGGAGAATTCTAAATGAAGTTTTGTTAATGCAAATCATTCACATATTTCATAGACAAAATCGGACGACAAGCAAACACCATAAGATGCAATAGCATTGAGTGAAGTCCTTCAGTTCATGGGAAGATTTGAATCACAAGCCAGATAACTCCTTAATGAGGCAACTGCTGTCACAAGGCAGCTGATGATCTCTTCTGTAGAATTTCATGTATCTCTCAGTATGTAGAAGAATGTTTGAGGCATGCCTATCCTTGCGGCAATTAATTAAAACATTCAGGAAATTTTATTTTCCTAGAAATTTAATAAACAGTGACACTTTTGTAGAAGGCACTTTAACATAAATCCCACCTGCTATTTTGCAAATAATGACAATTCAGGAGTTAAGCTTAATAGTGGACTTTCTGGCCTTAATTCAAAAATAATCTTACTCAAACTAAGTTTCATGAAAACAACTATTACTTGGTCCTGCAAAGTCCAACATAATTAATGTAATTTCCACCAAATATAATAGGAACAGTTTCAATTACCCTCCTTTTCCATTATTCTCCATAATATCTTTTCTTTTGGAAAGACTAGAGTGTCTTTTATTAATAAAGTGTTAAACTGATAGTGATGATTTGAGAAGTTAGGAGCAGAGGGCAGAACTGTCTACACAGGAAAAATTGTATCATACATTATTTACCTCATCACACTCAAACTCCAAAGAAAAGGGAAAGACAGAATAAGTGACTTAATGTGAATATCCGAATTAGACACGCAGATGAGTTATAAGGATTAAGGTCAAAGGATAGATAAAGGGCATAAATCTGCTCAACATTCATTAAGATGCAGATGTTTTATTTAAAGACACTCCTAATTCAGACCAATATTAATAGGGAAAAAAAAAAAAAAAAAAAAAAAGAAACTGTTAAGACCAGCACTGTCAGATTTCTGCTAAACCAAGTTTTTTGAATCTTTGTGGCTAGAGCTAGTGGCACAAACCCACAATTAAATAAAGTTCCTTTTTCAGGAAGTGCTTAAATCCCATTTTGAGGTACTACAGGGCTGTAGAAAACACTGCATACTATTACAAATACTATGCCAACTCTTTACAGTCAAAACTGTTTTTTTCCAAGAAAACTGCCTTGTCTAATTCCAGCTAATTAATAAATGTTCACATCCACACACATCCAGTTAAAGATCTATGAGTACACTGCACATGCACAAGCAATAGCATGGACTGTTCTGAAGTTAAAGTGCTTTCAGAAAACATGTTACATACAGAACTCAACCACTTGTTCCAGTGGTTGTGCCAAGTGGCCTTTTTGACCATCAGATATTAGAAGGCTTTTTTAAAATCTTAAAAATGTTTCTGTGCTTTAATTTCTGGCATTTAACATGCTGCATAGATCTGTACAAGCCATGTAGTACAGCACATTTCATTCTATAAAATCTTTCCACGTACTGACTTATGCAAGGATTTAATATGCAAAGATCAGCATGCATTCCTTTGGGGTTTTTTAGTTCCTTTCATTTCATGTAATCTTCTACTTCAGCACTTTAGAATGCACCCTGTTCATTTCATTTGCCATTCCAGAAAAAGTCACTAACTTACTACGCACTTTTGTGTGCTACCCTTGCTAGTTACAAAGCGGTGAATTCAATTTTATGGACTAAACATATTTAACAATGTTTTATTTTTACTATGCCATCAAATAAACACAGATAATACAGAATGGAGAATTAAGAAAGCATAAAGACCAGTAAATGTAAGAATTCAGATGAAACTGTACAAAAAAAAAAAATTTAAGCAAGAAACTCTTAAAGATAACACAAGATGTATGAGTGGCATCTCAAAAACATGCTATAGATTCAAACAGCTATTCATATTTCCATTGTAAATTCTGCTTTGTGTAATTAAAGACTTATCATAGTTCATTTCCATCAACGTGAAGCCTGGCATAGCAGTCCTCAATTTACATGCATCTCCCCTTTTCTAATTTTGAAGAACAGTTGATGTAAATCATTCCAGACTTTTTCATTATTAGATGAGAAACTCATAACCTTATTGCTTTTCTAAACACAAAAAAAAAAAAAAGAAAGCCAAATAACAAAGAACTGATGTAATCAGTTGAATTGTTCCCTTTTTCTTATTTCCTAAGAGTAAAAAGAGTCTCCAAGACCTCCATTATCAAAACATCTCAAAGGCCTACATAGAATAACTTCCAAAACAACAGAATCAAGCATGTAGAATCAAAAGGACACATCATTCAACACAATTTACAAATAAAACATTTAAGTGTTCAGTATGGCACCTCTTACTCGGGCAAAACTGCTTTTAATTTCAGTCTAAACAGTTGTGAAGACCATGATGACTCCATGTTAATAGCAACATTGTAATGGACAAATCCTCTTATGGTGAGCTGGTTTTTATTGATCATTAGGTGAGGTCTATATTAAGATTTCAGCCAGAGCCTTGAGACAAATCCTCACCCTACTTTGGGTGCACAGGTGACTGTACACATCAGACCAACCCATGACATGGGAAAGCAAAGAGTCTGGAGTCATCCTTTCGCATAGCAGAAGAACACATCCATGAAGAAACAGTTATTGAACAATTCCTCAAAGCTCCTCACAGTCTGTCCTGCCTTGCCTAGAACTGAGGCCAGCTTTACAACAGTATCCTTCAGAAGACCAGGTGCTTCAGCATTTAGGGATGAGCAGATTGGAAATGCACTTTAAGAAGCTTTCAAACACATACACATTTATTGTGCTTCATTTTGCACAGTGGGGTGGATGTGGGGTTGGCTGAAGTTGTCACAGCATCCCTTATACTTCCATCAAGCAGATACTCAGTCCATGGAATCAGATTAAAATTAATCCAAAGTAAAAAAGAAAGGCAAAAGGTGCACTGACAGGCTTCAAACCTCCCCATGAGGTCCTCAGTTCATCCTGGCTCACACTATACATGCATTCGCAGTGGTTCACATCACTTCACAAGCTCAGGACTGCCAGAGACAGTCCAACCAAATAGCCAGGAGAAGAAAGCCCTGCCCCGGATAGGAAACCTCATTCATTTGCTGGATGTGGCAGTCCTCATTCAAATCTAGCCAAAGCTTTACTCAGTTGTCTGTATTTTAAGGGTACACACAGGAAGAGATATTAACCACAGCAAGCAAGCTATTGCAGCACAGTCCTCAAGAGCCTTTCACTCATATTTTCACTACATTACCAACACGGTTATTTCACAGCTGAATCTGAATACCTGACCCAGTTATCATCAGAAAACATCTTAGAACAAATTCACAAAATGTACATAAAAGACAGATGACAGACAGCCACTCAGCTGTTCATCCAAATGGTCCTAAGGGAATAGAATACAAAGATGCCAAATAACTGCATCCTGTAACTTGTCACCTGCATGAGCACATAGAGAAGAGGAGCTGTGTCTGTTTGCCATGTTGCAATCTCTAAAACTGGTTTCAAGAGAACAGTAAATTGTAATCCATCCCTTGTGTGCAAAGCAACAAGTAAAACCCATTAAAAAAAAAAAAAAGGAGAAAATTAACAGACATGAACACAAAACCGTGGAAAGATGAGTGGTTCATTTAGGATAAGAAATTACTTCTCAGTTCAAGCTGAAGCCCTTCAAAGGGGTCATGAAACACAGGGATAATCTTGTCAATAAAGTATACTCATGTTTCCTAGAAGCTTTTGTCACAAATCCTCGTTAAAGTATCCTAAAGAAACTGAGTTGTAATTAGGTGAGAGAGGATTCCGCCATTCAATTCCTATCTTTTGATCATTTATTAATGAAAAAAATAAATTGTCCTTTCAAAGTCGTTGCTTAAACACTCCTTGAAATATGTATATGGCTCTTCAATGTTTAGTGCACTTAAGTGATCAAGATGGGGCAGAGAGGAAGATGGCACATGATGAGAAAGGACAGTAGACTATAGAGTTTATAATTTACAAACTGATGATTACTGTGACAACTTGGACAGTGAGTACCTTAAGCAGATGGGTAAACACAAAGACAAATGTGAAAATGAACATGGAAAAAAAAAGGGTTTTGCCTCACACAAACACTTAAGGAGAGAGTTAGCACCAAGGGAAAATACTACAAATACCTCACTATTCAAAAGCAGACAGATTAGTCTTGAAATTATTAGGAAAGGAACAATAACCCAAAAAGCATCATGATATCTCTCTAAAAGACCACACATGCATTTATAAACTCATATTGCATACAATTCTATTAATCCCATTTCAAAAAGATAGAAGTAGAAAATATGCAGAATGTTGTGAGGATAATCAAAGGTATGGGAAAATCTCCTTTAGGAAGGGATTAAGTAGATTAATTTGCCATCTGAAAACTAGGGGAGAGAGAGCAGTAGTCTACAAAATTGCACTTTGGATAAAGAAGCTGAAGAGATTTACTCTCTTCTCCAGCAGGGCAAGGGCAAAGAACTAGAGAGTGCCCAGGAGAGTGTGGAGCTTTAAATGAAGTTAAAAGCAACTCATCTAAACTTTCATCAAAATTTTGGAAGTCACTGACAAAAAATCAGCAAATGTGACACTTGATCAGTTTGCAGAGAGGTAGTGTGACCATTACAATGTGACTGCCCAGACACAACTCCCAGATGGCTAGGTGCCTGCCAAGTGTAGCAGTGTGAATTCCACGCAATGCTTTCTTTGCACCTTCTCAGGGAATGCTGCAAGCTCTATGGCAGCAAGGTAGAGAGATTCATGGTTAGGCCACATATAACAATGTAAAGACAATCAGGTCTTTCTCTTAGTCAGCCTTGTTAATGATTGAGTGAAGGAAAGCCCAAGTGGCCCTCAGTCCTTACTGCATTCTTAACCTACAAATCCATACCCATGCAATACACATTGTGCCTCTAATTCTATAAGAACTCAACATGTATACAGCCTGTAACACTATCATTTTTATTCATGTTACATATATTACATGTAGTCAAGTTTCTGGTTTTGTTTGGGGATTTTTGGGAAGGGCTTAGGGAGTGAGGGTCTTAGGACTTCAAGTTAAAAATATTTTGGTAGCAACAAGCTTATGCATCATTAGAGACTGAGGGAAGAGCAGCTGGAAAGCAGTCCATCAGAAAAGGACCTGGAGGTATTAGTTGACACCTGGCTGAACAAGAACCAGCAGAGTGCTCAGATGGCCAAGAAGGCCCGTGGTATCCTGACCTCTAACAAGAATAGTGTAGAGAGCAGGACCAGGTCAGCACTGGGGAGGCACCTCACTGTAAGAAAGACATTGGGGTGCTGGAGCATGTCCAGAGAGGGGCAACAGAGCTGGTGAAGAGTCTAGAGAGCATCATAGGAGGAGTGACTGAACTTAATGAGTTGTTCAGCCTGGAGAAAAGGAGGCCCAGGGGAGACCTTACTGCTCTCTACAGCTACCTGAAAGGAGGTTGTAGCCAGGTAAGGGTCGACCTCTTCTCCCAGGTGACAAGCAACTGGACAAGAGGAAATAGTCTCAAGCCATACCAGGGGTGGTTCATGTTGGACATCAGGAGGAATTTCTTTATGGAAAGGGCCGTTAAGCACTGGAATAGGCTGTCCAAGGAATGGAATCACCATCCCTGGAAATGCTTCAGAAACAACTGGACATTGCACTTAGTGCTGTGGTTTAGTTGACATGGTGGTGCTTGGTCAAAGGTTGAACTCAATAATCTTGGAAGTCTTTTCCAACCTTAATGATTCTATAAGAAGGCCTGGAAGCACTTTCACTTGGACAGTTCTTGTGTAACACAGAACATCATAGACTGCACAGTGTTCCAGGAGGGTTAGTGGAAGAGTTATTTTCCTATTACTGCAAATGCTAAGTTCCAGAAAAAAAAAACCTGATTATTATCAGATAGTTCACTGTTTGCACTTACAGAACAGTTCTTTATTTATTTCTGTCTATCTATATATTGTAGTCTATACATTCAAAACCCACTGACAGTCCCTCTCTGCTGCTCTCATGAGAGTTAGAAAGAAAAGCAAGAGTGGCAGCTTTTATATATCTCACCTCCAGTCTCTCTTTCCTGGGTATGCAATTCAGAGAACTATTAAACTTCCACAGAAGTCATCAAGACAAATGCTTGGACACTTAATCATATAAGCATCTGTTTCCTGTGTGATGCAAAACTTGGTTTCATTTTGATCCTGACTATGCCAGCTAAAAAAGGGCAGATGAAAATAACCTTACAAAATTCGGGAAGTATTATGCCCATCTATAACAGCAACCTAAACGCTGAACTAGTCAAACAGCAGTCTGAAATAAACAACCAATTTTACATAAATGCTGAACTAAAGGATGCAAATAAAATACAAAACCAACAAACAAACAAAAAAAACCCCACCCAAAACCAATAACCTGCTGCAATTAGCAACTATTAGACACATTTTCTAGTAAAGGACTAGCCACGGATTTCTTTGGAGTTGCTATAAACTGGTGTGCCATGTTCCAAACAATTGGTTAATCAGGAGTCTGTATGCCTCTTAACCCATAGAGAACTGTTATACAATTGCTGGTTTTTATTATGGAGTTCTTGGGCACAATAGTTTGTCTTTCTTCCCAACCAAAACCAAAGACTAATTGGTGCAACTTCGAGCAATTGTATTGATTTATAAGTAGTACATCAATTTATATAAAACATCAGTCTTTCACAATTGTCTTTTTACGCTAGCAGGAACTAGGAGAACAAAAGCATTCCACATACTACTCTTAGTTAAACTGAGCAACCCCTACAGCTCCTTGAGAAAGCAGAATGGAAAGGCATACCTTTCATTGCAGGAAAAAATAATATATGAAGACCAAGCTCCAGCTTGACCTTTATCTTCATAAGTGATAACTCTCAAAAGTGACCAAAAGGTTAACCAAACTCTAAAAAGGTCATCTGTCTTTAATCTCGCTATATAGATCCTTTTCTGATGTTAAATAATACACAGATTCTGTTCATTAAATATCACCCGTCCATTCTGTGTTTTCACCTTCTGTTTTCAGCAGTAGCTAGATTTTTGTTCTGTCATACTAAACAACTTGCAACTTCTTTCAATCCAGCACATTTTCTGGGATAGGTGGTGTTTTATACTTACATAAATTGCCAACGGTTCTCCTTCTGTAATACTTCTGCAGTGTCAGATATATACATATTTGTTTGAACACATTAGTGCCTTCTTTGCCCCACTACAAGTCTTTCATACTTTTGAGGTATAGTTATCACTTCTTTTGCTCCTCAGGAGCAATGCAGCTCAAATCACATTCAGCTAAAGCTCATTTCAAAACAATTATATAATCCAAAGTTATACCAGAAATGAAACACTGAACTTCAAACTTAATAAACAAAGTAATAGTATGCAGGATAAGGTTCTTCAGATGCCTACAGAGTTAAGAACAAACTGTGAATGAATATAAGATTATTTTTTTCTTAAAAAGTTTTACTGCTATATGTGCAAATACACTGTAAAAGTCCACATTTTCTTGCTGAACAACAGGTTATTCTTGTCGCTCTGTTCTCTTTCATTTTTGCTCTTTTACAAGCACTTCTAGTTTACAGTTTAGATTCAACATTGCAGGGAATGAATTTTACCACTTTTTTTCCTCCTTTCAAGGATAACAGTATTCTTAAAGCTTAGTTCTTTCCACTCTTCATTAATCAAAATCCAGCTGATCAAATATAGGAAAAAAAAAAAAAGGTTATCTTCTCATTTTCCATTAGGTATGTAATGGAGAAAAAACTTTAGTAATTATCTGGTTAGTTTTCATGTTTTCTGCACATCTCCATTAAAGTCAGTCTGGAATAATCACTGTGAAGGACTTCATTTTTTAAGTTTTATAAATTTTAGCTATGTAATCAGAGTTTTAAAAGATTATGCAGCATAGAAAGCTATTTTAAAAACAAACTCTTCAAAGTATCACCATTAACTTAAACAGAAACAATGTATCAGGTCACTCAAAGACATGCTGGTACTGGATGGGATTCTCCAGTCCTCCTTGCTCCTGGAATGAAAGAATTTCAGTGTTCTATAGGCACATACTACTTGTTCACCTCACCAATAGCAACACAAGTAGAAACAGAATGTACTTCCCTATCTCGACTAACAATTTTCTTCCATCTCTCTCCTAGCTGTACAATAATTGTTAATCACATTTATTGCAAATCTCAAAAGTAATCCTTCACCGTCATGCCCAAATTTGTGCATGAAAAGTCAATTTGGTCATCAATTGAAACCCAGCTCATTCCAGGAAGCACAGAATAGCAATCACCATCCAACCATGCGCTGGTGTGAAATGCTGAGGGAAGACAGGCTTTCAAAGGAGTGACAGATCTTGAAGGCAATGCCATCACAGACAGATATGTGAAAGATTCAAAAAGAGGGCATGGAATGATTTAATCCCCAGCAGCTGCAGTGTAGCTGGCAGGGCTGCCAGTCTTTGGGACTGACAAAACAGACTCCTCTAAGTCCATATTTCCTGGATAAAGAGTATGTAATGGTTCTATGGTTCCAAGAGAATTGAGGTTCAGTCTGATAAGGAATGCTCTAACAGCACCTGGAAGCCTGTCCTCTCTACTGTTCTGAGTACAACTCTTAGCATGTAACCTAATTTATTAAACAGATTTTTAGTCTGATTTCTTCAGATAACGGAGCAGTGAAACATCCTAAAGCACATAACTCACAACAAATAGATATACATTCTTCCACATGGTTGTAGCCCAGGATTTGAATCACTATGTATCACAGTTTATTGTGGTATCTGAAGATACCACAAAATCAACAAAACTGATGGATCCCAATCTAAAGAGGGTGAAGCTAAGCGAGTCATATGCATTTCACAGCCTTATATGCTTCTGAGCAAGCCTGCAGAGAGTATCTTGTTAAACTACACAGCTGTATTTCAAGAGCAACATTGGTTTGTGGATCAGTGGATGCATGCACCTGCCTTGTGACTCTTTCCTCTCACTGGAAACACAGCTCCCATGTCAAGGATAATCTAGTCTTATGAGTCAAAGTGAAAGGAAGGATGGTTTGCCAAAGCAGATGAGGATAGGAGATAGATAAAAAGGATTTAAGAGGAGGGAGTCAAGACCTCAGATTTAGATGTTTACTGTCACTAAAAAGGAGTAAGAAAGGTTCAGAATGGATGGTGCATAGCTTGTGAGCTTACATATCTATTTCTTCTGCCTACAAAGATCAGTCTAATAGTAAAATTATCAGTGTCACTTCAGTCATCCGAATCCAATATTTGCTCACTTATTCTACAGCATCTCTAAGAAACAGGAAAAGGTTCAAGGGGTGAACAGCATACCATGTGCTACAGGTCAGCATCTTAACTCTCAGGTGCATTGGAGGCTAATCACAGTCAGACCATTGCTTGGTCATGTACTATGAAAGTAACTATCTGCAAGACATGGGACTGAGCCCATTGGAGACATCACCCTGCAAGGGGAACTTACCAGCCCACTTGATCGTATTTTCTCGCAAGAGGGCAAGCAATGAAGAACTTCAGTCTAGGCACCTGCCTTCATTTCTACACAGTCAGTTCTCAAGCACTGATTTTTAAAGAAATAAATCACTGAAGATATGCAACATAGTAGCTCACACAGCCATCAGTGTAGCATCCCTAAAATACAGAGTAGTCTCAACCATAAAAAGGGTGGATAAGGGCTGCAATCATTAAATCATTTCTTGAACTGTCCAGTGGCATGTTTGTGTATATACATTTTCCACACAAATGTAGCAGGGAAGACAAATATTAAGCAAGAGGAGAGCACTAGGGAAAATAATTTTCTCCCCAGCATGATTAAAGACATTTTCACAGAAAAAGACTTTTAAACAGCAGTTTCATTGTATGCAACCACAACAACCAGGTGCTTTAAAAATCACAGTATGAAATGCAATTTCTTTCAAATTAAGTGAGGTTATTTTGATCAGACAAGTTCAGAAACCTTACCCTCTATGAATGCCAAAGAAACTCATAGGCAATTTAAAAGTAGTCTTTTTCTTAAATAAAGAAAAACAAGATTTTTATGCACCAGACAATACAAACCTTCCTACATAACAAGAAGGAAATGGCCAAGTATCTGTAACTTAAATTTTGAAATTTGCACTTTTGCTGTTGAAAGAAGTTATCTCCCATTCCTCTATTCAAATTTCATCTCCACTTTAAAAGAAAGAGATCAGGTTGAAACAAAATCCAGAACCATACTGAGCCTTGAGCTCAAAAAAACTTGGAGGGGGCTGCCTAATCCTATCACACCACTTCAAAGAGAATGGGCACACAGACTCAAATAGTACTGTATCAGAATGCACCAAGATATCATACTGCAAGGGAGCATATAAGCAGGGGGAAAACAAAGAACAAACAAATAAACAAAAAAATGCCCCACAAATCCATTGGGTTACTAGATTAATAAAGTGATGAGATAGGGGGAACATTTTCCTCCCTGTTCTCACATTCCTGAAATAAAGAGAGGAGTCCCTCACAATCCTGATTACTAGCCCGACAGCTTTCAGCCCTTTCTCAAGCTGAGCAGACAGACGAGCCTCTCAGATCTTTAAAGTGTCTCCCCACACTCAGCGGCTCCCTCTGGAAAGTAGGATCTCCTTTTGCTGCCTACCTCACTAGTTGATTACTTCACTCTGTTCACCAGAATCTTCTGCAGTCTGAGCAAGCTAGGAAAGGAGCCATTTGTCCCTCTTTCTCTTGCCAGGGAAAGTAAAATGTGTCCAATAGTGCAGCAGCTTCCAAGAACACCATATACAGTTGCCTTTCCCTGTTCTGCCACAATTTAATGTTACATACACTTAATATTACATTCAACTTGCCTGATCAGCAAGACATCACACACCCTGATTGCACTACTCCAAACACCAAGCACTCAATCTCTTCTCTGACATTTCACCTCTTACAATTTACATCATCTGAACTCAATGACAGTTTGCATAGCTGTCTAATTGAGAACCTTGCTTTCCAGATTCCCTATGCAATGAATAAATTAAAAAAAAAAAAAAATAGACACTGACATTCTCTTTTCAGTCAGCGTTCCCTGTCAATTAACTGGAGAGGTCTGGTGTTCACTCCATTCTGGAATCCAGTTTTTAACATGCTCTGCACGCTACATAAAGATTCTGCAATGATTATTCAACTATATAGAACCTGTTGGGAGCCATACCCTATGTAGACACCAGTTTGTACATCTCAGTTGAAAGGTCTCAAACAGGTCAGCACAGGGTACTACCCCACAAAGACACCAACTCAGGTTCCAGGGATAAAATAGCAACTACAGCACAGGTTTGCATCTATCTTGGGGGTCAAGGAAGAAAACTCCTTACTGAGGCCAGGTTTTCATGCTGGAGACATCTGAGTTAGGCTAAAGGATCCCTGCACTGCATTAGGGTGTACATGCACCATCTCCCCTTCTGATTTTACCCCTTTAAAGTACACACTGAACAAAACATCTGGTCTTCATGAGGTTATAGGACTAATGAGCTGCTGAACATGGAAATATTTCTTCTAACTCATTTTAAAACATATCAGCTAAACCCCTCCTCAAGTTAGTTTCTTAGTAATTACTCTGCTGAAAGTATCATGCTTCATGATAAATCTGTTCTTTGCTATATTATTGTCTGCCTAACAATTGCTGGAGTTGCTACGTTTGAACAATAGGAGGAATTTCTTCACAGAAAGGGTTGTCAAGCATTGGAATGGGCTGCCATCCCTAGAAGTGTTTAAGAAAAGACTGGACATGGCATTTAGTGCCATGGTGTAGTTGATGTGGTGGTGCTCCATCGAAGGTTGGACTCTGTCTCAGAGGTCTTTTCCAATGTAATGGATTCTGTGATCTGTCACTTGATAGGGTGAGAAGCCACTACACATCTGCTGGGAGCAAGGATTCACTTTCAGAATGAAAACATACAACCTACTGTCTTCTCATTTCCACAGGGTTTTTCATGCAATTTTCTGAAGTGGTAGGTCAGGGACCGGTGGGATTTTCTTACTGGTTTGTTTTGTTGTTTTTTTTAAATCATTTCCCTGACTAAAAGCAAAAGGCAAACCAAATAATTCCAAAATACAAGATCTCATCAGAAGAATCATACTTCTCACTAAGTTACCTCTCTTCCTACTGCCAGAAATTTGTTGATTACATGGAAGAAAATGTCTTGTTCGCAGTAGTGTTCTTGTAATTTTTTTTCATTGAAGAAGTACAGCTCACAGCAAAGAACTAACACCTAAAAATGAAAGTGGAACATATGTCAGAATTTCAATATTCAAACTTGTGTCCAATTTCCCAGAAATTAATAGGTCTTGATCTCAAGACCCCTTCAAAAACTTTAAATATCCGAGTTTGCAACTATTGCTGCAATCTAAGAACTTCATTAAAATTTCCCTTGCCTTTGCAAGACTTGAACTCTAGAAGCAGTTGCAAGATAACGATCACAGCAAAGAGCACTAGCAAAGGGTATAACTAAGTTCATTAAGTTATTTCCAAGCCAAATTCAGTTCTCACTGCCAGTGAATTTGAATTTAAATATTTGACCTCGTGAAGTTGATAATCTAGGGAAGCATTTGCATACAGAGGAAAAAGGGAAGGAAATGAGCATAATAGAAATAAAACAATGAACCCTACAGTCATAAAAACACTTATGTCAAGTTATACCATGGCTTGTTTCTACCACAGAGAGTTGGTTTCTCTACTTGGTCAACTCTAAAGATGCTCTAAGTCAAGGGCCCCCAAAGTGCAAGACACTGGTGTGCAGAAAAAGTTATATTTGTACCCTTAGGAAACAATTTTTTTTCTTTTTAATAGGATTGTTTCTTCTTGACCTTATCTTTTTTCTTTTCTATTTTTGTATATGTTTTATAGTGTCCATAGTATATTATCTCAGTAGTGTAAGTGTATAATTTATAAATACATACTCGTGTGTTGTTTGCCTTTTTTTTTTTTTTTTTTTTTTTTTTTACTGTTAAAGACACAAAATGAAAAAGCTTGGGGAGTTGCTCTAAATAGTTTATCCATCCAAAAGTAATGTTCTTAATATCTGTAAAGTATTTAAACCCATCTCAAACATCCAGAACTACCACAACTTTCTGGTCCATATCAAAGCCATACCAAACAACAAACAAATCAATAACACTACCAGTTAAAGACATCTAGCTATAGCACAACCAAATCCTAGTGCGTTCAGTCTTCTTTTTGTTCCCCCTGAACTGAGGGGTCCAAGTTCATTTGCAAGTACTGGAGGAAAATGAAGGTTTTCAACTGGTCTGTCTATTAAGGTCTTCAAGCTGGCTAGATCAAGGTAGAGGCTTTCCACAGACATTGAATGAAAAAGAAGGGGGAATATTTCTAAAGCTTGTATACATCCACTACCACTCCACCATGGCAGAGCAAGTTTCTTAACCTCTTAGATTTCAGACTGTCTTTAGCCAATGCAAGCCTCTTACTGCTTCGACTTAAAAAAAAAAATAATAAAAAAATATGAAAACCTTTCATCAATATACATTGAGAATTTCAAGATTCTGAAAATATTACCTCCAGAACAGTTATTTTCTGCTCAGCTCCATTTCATTATTCACTACACCTCTATTTTTAGAGCCACACCAATAAGCAGAGGAGAGAAGTTGCTTTCTGTCTATCAACCAAAAAACAGAGCCCAGTGCTGAGGTTCAAAGATTGACGCCATTTTAAAGGAAAACCCCGCCTGTGGTAACACTCCAGAACACCGCTCTACATTGCTCTAAGCTACCTCAGTCTCCTGATTGTGGCATTTCACTAGAGTTTCGGTATCTTTTGGGGGTTTGTTTGGGGTTTTTAAGCCTCTCGTAAGGGCAAAGAGCCCTTGCAGTGCCCTGGCACTTCACACGGGCCACACCCGCCCCTCGCCCGGCCCCCGGAGCAGGGGAAGATTTCCCATTGCCGCTCTCTAACCTGTTTTTCCTGCCTTTGAACACCGACACATCACAAAAAAGCTCAAGCTTTCAGCCACAGTGGCTAAGCAGTCAGCCAGGCTCCCATCCAGGGATTTGCCTGTGCCTTCCGCTGGCCCCAGCACCATCCCACCCCAGCACCATCTCACCTCAGCACCATCTCACCTCAGCACCATCTCACCTCAGCACCATTCCAACCCCGTCTGCCACCAACTTCACTCAGTTCTGCCAGACCCACCTGACCACAGCTGCAGCTCCCCAGGAGGTTTTTCTCCTGCCTCTGCTTTAAAAACATCTCCTTCAGCCACCCCTCTGACTTTTAGGTGCTAACAGACCCACTGAGAGTTAAGTTTTTAAAAAGGCCCGAACAGAAAAATTCATTAGACCAGGTTGCTCAGAGCCATGTCCAACCTGGCTTTGAACACTTCCAGAGAATGGGGAATCCACAGCTTCCCTGAGTGACACATGCCAGTGCATTACCACCCTCACAGGGAAGAATTTCTTCCTAATATCTAATCTAAACCTGCCCTCTATCAGTTCAAAACCATTCTCCCTTGTCCTGCCACTATATGCTGTTGTTAAAAGTCCCTCTCTAGATCCCTTGTAGCACCTTTAGGTACTGGAAGGTGCTATATGGTCTCTCCAGACCTTCTCTACTCCAGGCTTAACAACCCTAAGTCTCTCAGCCTGTCATGAATAGGGGAAAAACATTGACCTTAACAATTCCACAGACAATACATTTTAAACAAAAATGGAATATATATGCTCATAATCTAATAGCTTGCATTAAAACATACACATGAGAAAATAATTTACTTATGAAGAGACCTGGCATATTTCCATTCATGGGAAGAATTTTCATGGTTATTCAATAATGGAGCAGGAAGCTACTTTCTCAAGGTAATGTATTTATTCTGCTAAAATAGCAGGGATAGGGCGTACAGGAGAAGAGGAAATGGCCCCAAATTGCTCTAGGAGAGGTTTAGTTTGGGTATTAGGAAAAATGTCTTCACTGAAATGATGATCAGGCTTGGGAACAAGCTGCCCAAGGAACTGGTGGAATCACTGTCCCTGGAAGTGTTCAAAAAACATGTAGATGTGACACTTGTGGGCATGGTTCAGTGGTGCATTGCAGCTGTCTTGGTGGGGTCCTTCTCCCACCTCACTTAGCACCTGCTCACCTCTTGGTATTAAACGAAGAAAATGTAAGTTGATAACCTGTCCCCAGGCAGTGTCGCTGTGCTGCCCAAGACAGCCTCTGTGGCTGCAAAGATCCTTCAATATCTTGTCAAGAGCTGGTGTTGCTGTTTAAAGAGCTGTTCACCCCTATATCTCATTTTAGACGGACATACATGCCACTTTCATATCCTTCAGCTCAGCCTAACATTTGCCCTTTCATGTTCTCCTTTAAGCCACTGGGAATTCAAAGCTATTTCAAAGCATAATTGTAGCAATCTGCATATAAAAGGCTGTGTGTCCTACAGAGGGTTCAGCTGCATTAAAAAAAAAAAAAAAAGCAAACTCCTCCACAGAAGAAAATTAGGAGTAAATCCCACAACTAAGATTCAGTAAAGTTAATACATATTTCACCTGATGTGAACACTCTGTGGATTTGCAAAACTACCAGAAAATTGTCTAAGCCACTGCACCGAGTCATTCTGCGTACATGAGAAAAAATTGGTACAAGGGACCACAGCTTTAAACCTGGCTGCAGGTCACGCTGCACCAGTCAGGGTCCCTTGTAGACCCCAATAAACATTCCTTGTGCTGAACATGCAGAGTTAATCTCATGAAACATAAAAATGTTCAAAATCATTGGAGTGTTTTTGATTTACCTTACTCAGATTATGTACTTGGTTTAAAATCTCTCTGACAGTTAGAAATATATATTATTTTACATTTAAAGTTGAGCTGCAAAGAGTCACAGAACTTGAAGAACATTACCATAAATTAATATTGGAATATTTACAACATAATCATGAGTGCTGGTAGTATTGATTTTCTGGAATTATTTTCCAGACCTGGTTTACCTACCACACAGCTTCTCCTTCTTCAATGCTCTAATTTTCCTGGGATTATGTTTTCTGATAATCATGTCTCTGGGGTTTATATTTCTGAAATTATATTTCAGAGGTGATTTCCATACTGCATAGCTTTTCCTTCTCTTTAATTTTCCAGTCTCCTTCCCCATCTCCCCCATCCCAACTTGTCATCACACTGTCCTTCACTTTTCAGTTCTTCTTAAGATCAGCCTTCTTCATCACCATCTTTCTTCTTCATAAACTTGGATAGCCTATAGAGGTTGTTTTCAAAGGAGCATAAAGGCACTGGGCATAAACTCCAGCAGAACTGCCTTTTGCCTGTCCCTCTACTTTCTGCAAAAGCAGCCAGCCATTCCACCCTCCCTGGGTGACATGCTGCGCACAAAGTCATGCCTTTCTATTTTTCTAGGAAGAGCCTGGTAATCATTGTTTAGCTGAGAAAAGCCCACAAAAAGTTAAAACCAATATTATCAACACAACCAAAGATTCAAGAACTTCCACGTTGGATATCTAGAAATGCAGAGATACATGACTCTTTCATGAAGCTATATTGTGAAGAGACTGGATCTCAAGATTTTATTTTAATAATGGCAAGGATACAGTAACAACTTAGGGAAATCAGTTAAAAAACCCGCAGGAAATGTACAACCAACTTTTCTGTATTTATAGCCTCTTAGTAATAAAAGGCATGTCTGTTAGTGTTTGCCAACTTTAGTTTTTCTTTTCTTTGAGAAATATATTGCATCGATTTCTAAATAATAAGAGAGAGTTTTCAATACAAGTTAGCACTGATTAAATTTTTCTAGGCCAAACAACAGTAGTGAAATTAATAACAATGCTACTTTAAAACATCCTTTTGATTATTGGCAATTCCAGTGTGAGCATGTACTGGTAAAGTATTACAAAAAATAAAATGCTGGCAAAATGATTACAAGTAGAAAAAGGGGATTTCTCAGAAGTTTATGACAGACAGCATTCAGTCCTGATTAAAAGTGTTTCTTGCTTGTTATTTGCAAATGCCAGAATTTACCTTTATTTTAAAATCTCATATATTTTATAAAATGGATAACTTCAGGCTTTTAGCATAGAGACATTGAAGCATATGGTAATCCCAGTCCCAAACACTTAAATGTGCCTGTCTGTGCCAGCTCTTAATTACCAGCTCATTAACACTCAGGTGTCAATTGCTGGTGGCAAAGGCAATACTCAGTTGGCCTGGTTTCTGTCATGCACAATGTAATTAAATTGACCTCTGCAAAAGGAGCCCTGTAGTTGCCTGATACCACTTGGACACCCATTGCCGCACTAATCACAATCGTGTAATTTAGTGAATCACACAGTGTAATGAGGGAAAGACTCTGGAGAGTACCAAATTGTACTTGCATATGTAATAATGACTTTAAGGACAATTAGGGAAATAGTCGCTGCTCTGTTTTCTTCCAAGCTAATAATGAACTGCAGTAACTACTTGAGTTTCTGTTGTTTTAAAACTTTAGCTGCTATTTTCTGTTTTAAAATAACAGTCAAACGCAATCAAAATGTCTTAAAAAAAATAAATTTTCTACTGGTTTTGGTTGGGGTAGAGTTAATTTTCTTTGCAGTACCTGGTATGCAGCTGTGTTTTTGGATTTGTGCTGTAAACATTGCTGATAATTCATTAATGTTTTCATTACTGCTAAGCAGTGCTTACACAGAGATGGACATGCCACTTCTCAGGTAAGAGCTCCAACTTTGGCACCAATATCTGCGTGCAACCTCACCTTGAACACTCTGTGCAATTTTGGGCATCACAGCACCAGGAAGACATAAAGCTATGTTCTGGTTCCAGTCAGGAGAGGGTTAATTTTTGCAGAAAGGATGAGGCACATGGCCAGGACCCTAAGGTTATTCCGTACCACCTCACATCAAGCACAGGGGATGGAGGGGGAAGGGGTCCCTTTCAGCCAGGCCAGTGGTGAAACGAGGGGTCAGGGTAGCACCAGGTTCCGCATGTTGAGCAATTCTGTATGAATCGTTTACCTCTCTTGTGCACTCTGTTATTAATATTGCTGCTGTTGTTGTTTGTTTTTCTGATTTCATTTGCCTTTTCCAGTAAAGTGTTCTTATTTCAATCTGTGATCTTTACTTTTAGTGCCTCCAATTCTCCTTTCCATCCCACCACATGGGTAAGTGGAGGGGGAGTGGGGACTGAGCGAGCGGTGCATGGTTTGGGCTGTTTCAGTGGGAACACTAAATTGGGGACCATCATTGCTAAACCACTGCAAGCTATTAGAAAGCATCCAAAGGGCTACAGAGATGGTGAAGAATCTAGAAAGGAAGCCATATGGGGAGCAGCTGCAGTTACTTGGCTTATTCAGCCTGGAAAAGAGGAGACAGAGATGATGTCAGAGCTGTCTGCAGCTTTATCACAGGGGCAAATGGAGGAGCAGGCACTGATCTCTTCTCCCTGGTGACCAGTGACAGGACTGTTGTGATCCACCTCTGAGGCAGGGCAACCAGGTTCATTGTTAAATGATCTCTTGCGGTGGATTAAAGTGAAATGATGCTAAAGAACTGATATAACAGCATATTTTATTAGAACAGCTGCTTTGAAACAGTAACTGAGAAAAAATTGTAACCGATTGGAAAAGGGGTGTGTAGCCATCCTGGGATGTATGACCACCCTAAGAGAGTGAAACTGTAAAGGGAAAAGTAGAGAAAGAGAGAAAAAAGAAGAAATACAAAGATATCATCACTCTGATTTGACTGTTGTCCATGGTCGCGATACACAATCCTGGTCCATTGGGGGCCTACATGCACACCAAAAATTTGGATTTCTATAACAATGGTTCTTGCAGTAAACACCTTAATACCTCCTCTGGAAGGATTTCTGGGCATACACAGTCTTCTTGAAAGGTTCTAGAAGTCTGGCAGCATTGGGGGGTGGGAGGGTGGGAGAGTACATGTGTCCATGTGTCTGGGTGTGCCTGGACAAAGCTTCTAAACAAAGTTCCTGGGTGTCCTATGTGTTATTTTTTTTACTAATACTGATAAATAAAAATCTGAAGTCTGCACCCAAGTATGAGAAAGAGAGGATATTTTGTCTTTGTATGGATTCATTGCATTAATTTCATTAATCAGCAAATCACTATGAAGCAGAATTTTTATGATACATGTGAGTAACTTTTTTATATATACTACAGAATGCCAAGTGTATTTTTATGGGGATATTGGATGGCGTCAATTTGTAACACATGCTGAAACATAACAATTCAAGACTCTGCTGCAAGTATTTTGCATATAGTAAAAATCTGGATCTTAGATTTTGCTTTTACATTGATACCAGTAGGATATCTGAGCCCTGGGCCTGTGCATGATCAATTCAGTTGTCACGGTGAGTGGTTAAAAAAACAGCACCAAAGAGTGCAAGCCATCTGATGAATTACTGAGCTGGGAGAAGAACAAAGAGGTTTTTTCAGAAAGTAAAATCTTTAGTTCTCTGAGAATGAGGTAAACAGATTTGCTGACAGCTTTATGCAAAACACGTAGAAGGAGCAAAATAATTTCTAGAGATGTTAAAAAATCTAAAGAATAGATGAAAGCATTTTGTCGATAATGTGTTTATTAAAGATTGTGAATTCTGGAGAAGTGATCCATCCAACAAAGAGAAAGCAATGTTGTGTAGAGATTAGGAACAAAAGGGAAGGATTCTTCTTGAAGAGTGACAGGCCATCAAGGAAAGACACTTGCCAGTGAAGTGCTAACAGATGTATCAGATGAGACTCCATCAGTTGAAAGGTATCAAATCTACAAACAAGAGAAATTCAACGCTGTTCCATGCATAAGTTCCTACCTGCAAAACAGTGCTCAGCATGAACTGCATAAATATGCAGCTACGGGAGGAAGAAAAATTCACTATACCTTCCCAGAAGACATCTGTAAACGTGTCTTGTGTTTGTTGAACAAAGAAAGCTTAATGCTGAAACAAAGATGATGGAAATGTTGCATCCATAATTATGGGAGAAAGGAAGTTGGGCTCTTATTTAGTGTAGTAACTTGCTTTTGAAAAACATTGAGTATACCTGGTACCCTTTGACCCAATTGCTCAGAAATTTTTGAATTATTCTCTGGAGACATTGTCTTGGTTGTGCCCAGGACAGGGTTAATTTTTGCAGTAACCAGGAGGGGCCATGGTCAGGACCTAGAGGTTATTCTATAGCACCTTATGTCATTTTCCAAGGACAGGGGAATGGATTCCTTCCAGGTTATGGTAGTGTGGCAACGTCAGGGATTGTCAGGCTCCAGTGGTATAGTGGTGAGCATTTGCATGTGAGTCGCTCACCTCTCTTCTACACTTTTGTTATTAATATTTCGGCTGTTACTGTTGGATTTTTTTATGTCATTGCTGTTTCCAGTAAATTGTTAACCTGTGATTTTTACCTTCTATGCCTCCAGTTCTCCTCTCCAGCCTGCCACAGAGAGACAGGGAGAGGGAAGTGAGTGAGTGGTACATAGTTTGGAATGGTTTCAGTGGGAACACTAAATTGGAGAATACCATTCCTAAACCATGACAGCCAGGATGTATTTTTAGAAAAAAATTACATTCAACAGCTAATTTCTTTTCAGTTCTGAGTTGAGAAGGAGACACTCTTCAGCCTGAATACAGACCAAGGGGCAGTTCCATAGGAATGCCCTGTTTCCCAGTTCATTCAAAGAAAGACTACCAAAAGTGACTCCATGCTGAAGTCCTGGTGAAGTGAATTCACTGTGCTAAGAAGCAGATGGCGTTATCCCCCAAACAGGAAGGTTATCTGCAGCCTTCTGAAACTCCAAACTTTTGCTCATTGCTCATTGTAGTAGCTAGTGTAGGACATAAGCACACATAAACAAACGTAATAGAAATGTCTGACATTTAAAAACATTTTCCATTCAGTTTTTGAGAGGCAATACAGAATACAAATGCAGACAGAAGTGCTGAGATATGTACATGATCCATATAAAGCATTTGCCTCATATTCATTGTGCAACATTGTTAGTTATTCATTCACCACCTGTACCATCTATAGCACTCCATTTCTATTCTATTTTGCCTTCTCCCCCTAAGGAACCAGGCTGTCATTTTTGTCTGTGTATGTTTATCCCCTCCAACACAAACTACCACTTTTTCTGATCATGGCAGCTGCTGATGTTAACGCACAAATGGCAGCCAGAAATCAGCAGGCCACAGGGTGTCATTTTTTATGCCATTTTGTCTTTGATTCTGCACACTCTGAGGGCAATAAAGAGAAGGATGGTACTAATATAATTCAAGGTGATAAGCAGATTTTTCTAACTTGAATGGGCTTCTTGTGATCTTCCATATTATTTAAGGGTTCAAAGCCTACTGAGGTTTTGATCTTTTAAGAAAGCCGTTTTCTCCCAATTTAGCTTCTGTATGTCGAATAAGTTCAGGGGCAATACAAGAGGGTGTTAAAATACAAGATCAATCCAGAGAGGTATTCTCACCAGCAGCATGACAGAACAGTCTCTGTTGCTCTCTACTTTATTCTTTGAAAGCCCTAAGGGAACACAAATCCTGGGAATGGGATGGGAGCAGAGAGAGATCTTCACTTCCAGCAACACAGTCTGGAAGCAGTATAGTCTGAATCGCTGCTAACAAAATGACAAAGTTCCAGTACAATCAGCTTATCTCAAGAACGCAGAGTGATTAATTCAGATACACTTTTATATTAGATCATTTCTTCTTCCCTAAATTGTGAACTCTGTGCTATGACTTTGAGAGGAACACCTCCATATATCACTTTTTAATTCAGTTTGCATTCATTGATTATTTATATATATTCACTCAACTATAAAACTGTAGTTCTACATAGGTGTTTGGTATTTTGATTGATGGGTCAGTTTACTCTCTTCACAATGGCCATGGAAGGGCAAGATATTCACGTGTAGTAGGCTAAACCCAGGCTTTTATACTCCTTGGCTCATTTAGACTAAACTAGGATCGAAGTAGGATTTTACCTTCACACCAACAAGTGCACAACATTCTTCTAATGGATTTCTTTTCAAACATCTCTCATTATGTGACTTCTTCAAGGTACTGTCAGACCAATTTGGCTGTCTTGGGGGAGGGGGGAGCGATGTGAAATTGGGGAAAGAAGGAGGGACCGAAATGTTATAGGTCCAAGGTTTTTCTTTGTAAGAGCAAGCCAAGACCAAGAAGATAAAACAAGGACCATGAATGACATTAGTGACAACATATGCACAGGAAATGTTCTTGTTTGATTTATTTGAAACAGCTATTATTTTGCAGTCTAAATACTATAGTATTTCACAATAACAAAACAGCAAGGAAATAAAATTATCAAAACAAAGCTGCATCTCAAAATGAAATACTCTTTTTCCATTCTCTTTGGAATCTCACTTCTACAATGGAGGCATGTTGTGCCTACATTAGTAGAGTCTGTTAAGTAAGCAGGTATGGCATCCAAAGTGCTGATCCTGCAGCAAAGCAGGAGATTTGGGAACAATGACCTCCCAGTGGCAGGGTGCTCAGGGGATGGGGGCTCCCCAGGGGCATCAAGACAGGGCCCATCCCACTGTCCCAAGCAGAGAGCAGATGGAGACAGCCCCAGCCTTGGGCATTGAACACCTCCCTGGGGACAGGGCTGGGACAAAGAAGGGCTGGAACTTTGGCCCATGAGTAAAGTCAGCACCAGGCCTGGTGAGGGGAACCAAGTGAGACACAGCCCCAGAATGTCTGAGTCCATCAAAGCAGTCCACGGGAATCTCGGGGGTGGGCAAATCCTCTTTTTCTACCAGCAGTCCTGTAAGCCACATTCTTACTTTGTGTTTTGTCTTTGCAGTGTATGGTGCTAGTGTGCAGGTACTTATTCCAGGCAAATAGTGAAGTATTGTTTCCTGACTAAACTGGTATGGTAATTTTGTCATCGATAGATGACTCAGGAATGACTTACTTTCCAGAAATTTATCCAGTTGTCTAGAATCTGTGAACTTTTCCATATCTGCAGGATAAATAAGTCCTTCCCAGCAATGCATTCTGTTACTGTATGATTTTCAGACTGCCCTTACCACCATTATGTCCAAATATTTTCTGATAGACATGACCAGCATGTCAGGGGTTCTTTGCTCTCCTGATCTCTCCCTTTGGCAGGAGAGAGAGCTCTCTAATGATTTTGTTCCATGCTTAGTGCCACTGCCTGTGTCATCTACAAACACCTTCCGAGCAAAACTTTTTATACAATACTAAACACTCACTGGAGAGCAAGAAAATGAGTCTGTATTTAATCAGTGATAAGCCATGGAAGATGTCACATGGGCCCAGTTCCTGCGCTAAGAGATGTTTAAATGCTTTTGTAGACTGGAACAGCAGAAAAGGAGAAAATTCTTCAACTTGCTCTTTAGAAACTCCTCTAAGATGGATGTGGATGCAGAAATTATCTGAGATTAAAAGAACTGAGCACAGATTCCTCACATCCTGAAAAAAATTTTTCATAAGTCATATCATCTGCTCGGGAAACATTAGTCTTTAACAACTTAACAAACATCTTAACAAAATAGAATCCTGTTTTAAGGTGTTTGCAGAAAACCTGTATTGAACAGAAAACTACTCGACAGAGAAATGCTGATAGAGGCCCTTTTTATGTCTTACTGATCATAGTATTTTCTCATAATGTTGGCTGCTGAGGACAAATGCTTCTTTAATATGATGGGATCTAAACCAAATTTCCTTTTCCCAACCCTCCCTAATCATCAAATCCAAAAGGATTTAGACTCTGAGTGGAAAGATGAGGAGCTCTTCATTTTTCTCTTTGAAGCTGTCCCATTTTGTAAAGAATAATTATGTATTCTTTTGACACCAAAGGCACCAAGGGCACCAAATTACATATTGCTCTCTAGACTACTAGTTAGCTCATTAACCTGCATGTGGTGAGAGCTCAGTGGTATAGCACCCATGTGATTTTACAGTATTTTATTTTATAATCACTGTTGTGGTGTTTTTTCTCTTATTACTGTGATTTAGGAACTAGGTTCTGTTCCCACCTCTGCAATAAACTGCATTATGAATTTTCTCAGTTATGCTTCAGGAAAATAAGGATAGTGATACAGGCATCTGTCATAACACTGGAGTATATTTTGCTTACTAATAAAGGATATAAAAGTGCACAGAACAGCAGTCAATGGAAATCTATCTTTAAAATAAATGTTTTTTTCAATTTCCATAGATTTTCCAGTGCTCAAGGTTGTATTTTGCATGAGAACATAAGATTTTTCTTTTTTTTTTTTTTTACTTTCCCCCTGAAGCTTCAGATCTATGACTATTAGTAATGTGTTCAGTAAAGTGGTAGATTTCACTCTGTGAATTAAACACCTAAAAAGTCTGCATGCAAATGGTGGTTTCCAGTTTACTCCAGATAGAATGAAAACGGGAAGGCAATTTTCTGAGTCCAGTAAAACAGCGTGCAGACTTCAAATATTTGCTGCTGCTGCATTTCATGTCCTTATTCCTGAGCAGTGGGAGGCCTGGAAATTATTTATATAAAAATAGAAAAAAGGTAAGCTACCTGAATTTGCCTGAATTTTTTTCCTACATAAATGACACTTCTTGGATCAGACTTGTTAAATAGAACACAATTTTATTTCATTAATAATAAAATTAAATTAATTCCTGTGTTATAACACAGGAAGTGACAACTGAAATTAAAGTAGCAAAATTAAACCCAGGAGCCTTAATATTAGTTTCTGTATGATAAGGGCTAATTGAACTCCACCTATAATTATAAAGGTACAATTTAAAAGACCGCTAAGTCTATTACTAAACTATTCATAATGCCAGGAACCCCTCAAAAATAGCTGACGTAAATGGTGAAAAGCACAACATCATCCATTAAAAAGTCGTATTTGAAGCAGAATACAATAATATATCTGGGAAGGAACTTTGTCAGTTGTTGTTTTCACAACAGGACAAGGAATGTTCCAGGATGTTTGATTCTGGGGGCTCAAAGCTGGCTCAGGACCAGTGCAGCCAAGGGTGGCTCTGTCCTACTGGGGGTGTGGTGGGAGGCCCCCTGGCAGGGAGCTCTGAGATGGCCATGGCCAGGTCTGACCCTGGTTCCCTGCACTGATCCTGATCCCAATCCCTACCCATGGGCCAACAGTCCGGCTCAGCCTCACTCCATCCCGGTCCCCAGGGAGATGCTGGATGCCAGGACTGCCCCACCTTCCCTTCGCTTCCCCGGGGAATAGGTCTAAGAAAGAATATGATTCCTCAATTGCCATTATTATTCAACTTAGCTGTGATTGATCTAATATAAATGTGTACTTGGAGTGCCAAGGAGCAGATTTATTTTGTTTGCTTGTTTGTTTAATTTTTAACAGATAGTTTCCAGCAGCTCAGTGAGGTTTAATGATACTATTACAAGGTATATTGCATTTCCTCCCTAGATTATATTAATTACCTATCTTTTACTTCCAGCACTCTGTCTCTCTTTTCTTTCTTTGTTGACAGCCAGAATATAAATCCAACTAAGCCTCTCTCAAAAACTGAATGGCTGTGAGCTCCAAGGGCATCATTTAGCCTCATCTTCAGGGGGTTGAGCAGAATGTTTGCTGGCACTCATCTTTTTTTTCTTTTTTTTTTTTTTTCTCCAGACAGCATAAGCCACAACAAATATATTACTCTCACAGTGAAATCTTTCCCTTTTGTGATATTTATGTTCCTCAACAAAGCAGTGTTTAAGTACCAATTAATGTCATCTGTGAGACTAGGAAAAGCAGAGAACATTCTCTTTCTTTCCCTTTTTTCTTCCCCTAGGAACAGTGCCACACCACTGCTTTTCCATCAGCATCCCGTAAAGTTTCAGCTCTAAATTATTCTGATACCTGTCCAGAAAACCTGTAGTGATGGGAATGGAATTACTAGGTAATTTTGATCTCAGGCTTCATGTAGGTCTTTTCTCCATGTTATTTTCAGCAAATGGAAATACTCTCCCTCCACTGAGGGGAACAGGTAAACTCTTCAGAGGACTGCTTTTATACTCCAAGTAAAAGTTAGACTAGAAAAGATGACAGGACACATCTTTCAGTCTAGCTCCGAAAGGAGATAATGTGCTTAGGACCTGTTTGTTACCTTCCAGAGCAAAGCTGTCCAAACATTCATCGTTGAGATTGGTATTTTCTTTACTTGTTTTGCTCACATTTTCAACCAACAGTTATGGCAGCGTAAGAATATTCTGCTTCAATGAATTTTTAGTTTTCTGAACTTCTGCAGAGTAAAGACATGAACCTGTCTTTTAAGGACTGCATTTCTGTGTTTGTTTTATTACAAAACCAGAAGAGTGATATCATTTAACTTCTTGTGTTACTTTGCTTTGAGAAAAAAAATCAGAAATGTCTGTTTTAAACTGACACAGCCACGTTCAGACTTCCAAACTTGATTGTGCAGCTTTTTAAATGCAGAGTTAGTGAAGTTTCCCTTTTTCTGATGTCAAATAATTTTATTGTAGACTGCTCTTGCTTGAAAATGCATAAAGAAATGAAAGCTTCCTTTTGCTCTCCTTCAGATTACTGCATCTTGGGCCACTGCCTTTAATGGAATTAGGCTCTGATGCATATAAAATCCAGCTCAATTTTGCAATCTGAATGTTTGGATCCAAGACTTCTAAAATTTAAGGTTGGATTGGTTACATTCCCTTTATCATGTTGTCATAACGCTTTGTCATACGATACACTGATCTTTGCTGTTAGTGCAACTAAAAGATGAGTTATCCAAAATCTGCTTCTAAGTTGAGCATCAAATGAACTTTAATCTTTGAAGTGCATGTATTTGAAAGAATACTGTTTCCTTAATTGCTTGGCTTAACTGTTTTTTTTCCATATCACATAATATACATCAATATTGTCGTATATGTTCATCTATCGTCTTTGTTTCTCTTCAGTAGGAATGGTAAATGTTATCTGAATCCTGTTTGCCATTTCTGATATCTTCTGCTTGCCTAAAGTGGTTAACATCCAGAGGACACTTTAATCAGTGCTGACACAGCAAACAAGAAAGCTGTAGCGCAGTGTGTTTCATCTTGACTCAGCAAGATTTCCAGCACTCGCATTTATATACTTTTTTGACAAGATGCTTCCTAAGTGAAGTGTTTGCCTTCTGGAGAACTACACCCACAGAAATTTCATTTTTCTTGATGTCTGTTAATATCATGAACTTTATTAACAAATTCAAATTCAAAAACAATTTCAGTTCAAGAAAGCTGTCCAAGTTAGTTCTTGCTCATTTCTTACATATGAGGTTATCTACAAAAGCACAGAAGCTCAACAATGGATTGTAATGGCTGTGTGTATTTTTTTATATATATGTATCCATTTCTTAGAGACAAAATGAGATGAAGGAGCTCTTTAAGAAGAATTTGATCTCTGATTGTAGGGATCAGTGCAACGGATTTAACTCACAGTTTCAGAATTTCTCATGGCACAGTATTATAATAAAATCTTACTGGCTGACTTTTACATTACTGCAAATAGAATAAAAAACTTTCTATTGTTTATAGACATCTGATGCCAATGTTTTGCAATCAAATTGCAACAGCTAAATGTATATCAAAGATGCTTACTTTGGCCTCTACACCTATGCCTAGATTTTAATTCACAAGTTCAAATGCCATAAAACTCAAGACTTGAACATGGAACAATGGCAGGATATGATCAACTCTCTCCATGTAAGACATACAAATATTTAACAGCTTTGCAAAATTGCAATAGCAATTTATCAGCCTAGGAAGACTATCTATCCACCTTTTACCCTGAGGAATGATATTACTTTAAAAGATAATGAAAAAAACAACCTTCTATGAACAGGTCATATTTTAGAACTCAGAAACTGAGTTGTGTGCTTGTTATGGGTCTAATGTACGAAGAAGGGTCTGGATTTAATTCTTGAATGCAAAACTCCACTGTCACTAAGGAACAAGTCTAGTTTTGTAGTACCATACATGTGTTTTCTACACTTCTGTTTCCATTTGCTGATAAGAGCATAATTCTGTAAGAAAAAATCCCACGGCAACTTACCAGAATTTGAATTACACACACACACACACACGCACACACATATCTCCCCTCAAAACCATATAGTGGCTCTAATGTGGGAATCTTTACAAATTGTATTTATCTGTGCATTTTCATTTAACTTAATTTTACAACAACACTAATGAAAAATTACTACACCTTGTTCAAATAGTTAGAGAATCTGTTCATGGAAATGCCTCTTTTCTTTCCCTCAATAGGCAGATTAGTAAAAAATTGCATTAAATAATTGGAATTTTATTTCAGGTAGTGAAAAGTTTTAATATTTCTAGGTTTTTGGAAGAATCCATCTGGAAGAAACAAAAGTCTGGTTTTGAAGAATTTGAATAGGCAAGCTGCTTAGAAATCCACTGCTAAATATCTAAATCTGGAACCTAAAAAAAAGAAAAAAAATTACAGACCTGATTCCATTTTGTTATCCTTTATAAGACCCTGTCTTCTGTGCTTGGACTCTAATTTACTCCAGTAAAGACAGTTCTTCACACAGACAGCTTATTCTATTATGCTCATAAATTGTACATTTAAACATTAAATATTGCTTCAAATATCTAACTGAAGGATAGAACATTATTTCCCCTACAGCTGTGCACAGATCACATCCTCCAAAGCTTAGCGTGCCCTACCAGGAATATTACAGAACAACAGGACTGAGATCCTAGTCCATGTTTTTTTTTCTCTGAGGCAAGTTTAAATATCCTTATATCATCCCTGACAGGTATTTTTGGAACTGTTTTTGAAAACCTTTAATGGAGATTTCAGAAGCTTCCTTATCCCAGTTTTATGGGTATTGATATTCCCCCTTAATATCCAATCGAAACATTTCCTGATCACTGTTGTGTCCAATCTGCAAATCAGAGTCCTTCAACATTTGCATCACATAGGCTTAAAGGAAGAGGCAAATAAAAAAGCTGATGTTTAAAGGCATTTACATACCTATCCCTGCAGATAGGCACCTAGTAGCATGATGGAATACATGGGAGATGCTGAACAAGACAATTTCAGTGGGAGGTGGCTGGATGCAACAGGTCTCTTCCCCACTAAAACAAAGAAACGGGAGAAATTGAGCCTCTGTACTGCCCAATTTGGTTTTTAATGTGTCCTAAAGCTTGTGTCATCACATGTTATCGTACCAAAATTCACAGTGAGCAAGGGAAATTGACAAAAGCTACATCTTTATCTCGAGAGCTCAGGCTGTAGCACCTAAAATCTTCCTTTTCCTTGACAGTGCTGCATCCTAGCCTGGTTCCCTCTGGGACTCTTCCAGTGAACTCAGAAGGATTTCTTTGTATACATGGACCAGTGTCTATGGTATTTAACATTAAATAAAAATAAAAAAGAAAAATGTGCATGTACACCACACTGTTGGAAATGGTTCAGTTTGGGAAACGAATCACAGGGTACGATATGGTTAATTTTTTCAGAAAAAAATGGCATACAAAATGTGAAGGTAGTTTCATTAAATAAAAACATTTCAACTGTTCATGAAATAGAAAGGAAAAACATTTCCTTTTCCTTCCAAAGACCGAAAACAACCATAATTTACAATATATGTCTATATTAAAGTTACTTAGAAACAAAAAACAAACAGTTTTGAGAAGGGCAAGGACCTTCTCGTTTTAAAAACAGAAACAGGAATTTAACAAAATCCTTTAAATGAAATATTTGCCACAAATTTCATTGTTTTTCATTACAAAGTTAACAAAGCCTGTAGGTAACTGCAAGTTCCACCACCTGCAGCTCGAAGAACATTTCACTGTTGCATTTACTCAATCAATAGCTATTGTTGTTGTTTTGGGTTTTTTTGTGTGTGTTTTGTATAATATACACATTTTTAAAAGGATCCCATTAAACAATTTATAGTTATACAAATGTGCTAGATGTACAGATTAAAATGAATGAGTATATTTTTTTTGTTTGGAATATTAAATTAACAACTTCGGGGCTTGGTCCACTACCTGTACAAAGAACTCTTGCAATTTGATCTTGTTTGGATCCATAGCAGGACAGTTTCCATTAGGTGATTTATACACTCCTATCTAATAGAAACTGTCATTATAATCAACTAGAAAAACCAAAACCAACAAACAAAAGGAAGAAACCCAAACTCTGTTTCCACATAGCAGTGGCTTCTCACACATTCATTGCGAGGCAGCATTGGTGGGGACAGCAGAATTCCTATGTAATGGCATGATCCAAATTCCACTGTAATCAATGAGGTGTTTTCTCTCATCTTACTTAATATTGAATCATCACAATCATCACTAGGAACTGGTTCAAAGTTGGCTAAACATTTGTTGATAACATTGTTTTGTTTTTGATATTTGATGTATTAAGATACAGTGGGGGAAAAAACCACAATACTAAAAAAAAAAAAAAAGAAAATGATTTTTACATTTAGTAAATGGTACTTAAACTCCATGGACATTAAAGTCATTTTAAGCTTTACCTTTGAAATTTTACTTTTTTCAATATTTCATAGAAAAGAAACGCTCTAAGATACTGTTTCAGACCACAGAATTATTACAGAACATAAAGATTATATGCAAGGGTTTAATCCTTATTCCAACAAAGATGGTAGCCAACACCATTTTAACTCCAGTGGGAGAGGGGTCAGCTGAGAATGTGCCATGTTCCTAATTGGAAATCTCCTTTGTGATAAAAGAGTCAATAGTTTGGCATATGCTTTGTCATTTGAATTCTATCAACAACTATTCCTAGCCACAAGAGAAATATATTTAGGCAATATATTTGTATAGTTTCACAAAACTATGTCAAAGAGAGATGTGTGGGTGTTTGTGTGTGTGTAGACATGTATGTATGTATGTATGTATGCACATTTATGAGCTAGGGATGATTTTCTTAAAATACTTAACTTCACTTACATTATATCTTACATTGCAAAATGTACAGACACCCAGTGTTCTTTTTAACAACATATACAGGTGAATTTATAGAGCCTTATAAAAGATTTCGTGATTCCAAATTAAAAACCATAGAAACATAATCAAAATAATGGAGAGTGATTTATACCTCCGATAGTACATAGCGCTCATTCGGGTAATATTGACAGCTGCATCTTTGGCATTGAAAATTCATTACAACTTTTAGACAAAATGTTGTCGCTTACAGCTTCTTCTTCTTTTTTTTTTTTTTTTTTAAACAAGAAAAACAGGATTGACCAAAATACGAATATTGGGGAAGTACTATTAAAGGTTTATTTTGTTTTTAGCAAGGATAGCTTAGGAACCCTGAATTATCTTCTCACTTTAGTGTATGGTGTAGACTGTATGAATCCATTTAAAAATCAACTAAGTTGTACCACATTTTCGGAAAATTATATATAATATAATATATATATATTTTATATTTATTTAGAAGCTTTGAAATAGTACAGTAAACACTTTTCAACACGGTGTATAAACTACAGAATGTCTTTGATAATTTTGTGGGTCTTCAGATTAACAACATTTTTATGACCCACAGGTGAAAAGAACATGATCACAATCTCTCTTGTAAAGTTGGAATAGTTTGGGGGACACTTGATCACACAAAAATAATATAAAACAGTCAAGTTTAAAACAGTGATATTGCATTTATAATGCACATCTCTTTTATCTGTACGATTGGCTTCTTGTGGTGAATATAAACATCTAAAGGGCTCAGTGACATTTTGGAGAGAGAAAGATATATAGTGCTGTAAACAGGCACACACTGATCAGAGAGGCAAGATCAGTTGCCTCTGAAGTTTCTACAGTTCTACACATTTCAACTCATTTCTCAGGCCTGCTGAGAGCAATTAGGTCCTATTGTTGGCCGTGATGTCTCCAACAGCACACAAATCCTTCAGTTACACAGAACTGGATGGCCAAGATAATGAAGTTGAAAGTTGATGCTTTTTGTTGGTCGACTTTTGTGCAAATCATGCTGCTTCAGGTAAGTCCTGTAGAAGTGACTAGCATATCCTTTTCCGTGCTGCGGGAAAGAAAGAAAGACACTTCTGAGAGAAAAAAAAAAAAAAAATTAAAAATCAGTCTCCAACATTTCTTAGGTTTAGTATGTCTTAGAGGGTATAGAAACAATCAAAACCTGTCACAAACTGTTGCTTGAAATTCCTATTATAGCAAACAGTTTAATGTTGATTCACTTTTCAGAGAAAAGTATTTTTGAGACTTGATAGCCAGAATACCAAATTTCACAGGCTGTTTTATTATTCTGTCTAACATGTCATGGTAAGTATTCCAGCGTGCCTGTACTGAATCAGTAGAAAGACAAGGCAAATAGTCAGACTTACAGGTTCAATATTACTGTAATTTCACAGCCTAATTTTTCCCTAGTTCAGCTTGTTACTTGAAGCAAGATCTAGAATTCCCCACAAGATTCAGAAGCCGATTTTCCTTCTCTTTCAAAGTGAACCATTATCCTCATCACCAAATGACCCTTTAGTCTGGTTTGACAGACGAAAAAATGGTGCATTAGTGCTACAATTCAAATTTCAGCATTTACTGTCAGGCTGGAAATTAACTCGTGTTACACAGATGAAGAAGGTCAATGCATTAGCAAAGCCATATCCTAATCCACCAGCTGTAGTAGCTATATTACCTCAAGACACTGGCTATTTTAACTGTAATTGGGAGCAAAGGTAACAAGTGATTTGTACTAGAATTCAGGAAGACCCCAGGTTAAATGCTGATCTCAGTCACACATGAAAACAAGGAATTAACTCACTTGCTGAAGTATTACTATTAGCATCAGCATCTTTATTATTTAGTAAAGTTTGTAATAATAAAATCAGATTTTACCTTAGCTCCAAATTAACTAAACCCCTACCTGAAATTGTCTGTTTCTGTGCATGAAGTGTTACAACTAAAACAAAAAGGAATCTTATCTTCTGAATCAATCTTTGAATCAAGCCATCCTTATTCATGTTGACAAACACATCCAGTCTCCATTCCATTTAACATAAACATATGCATTAGCCGTAGTTATTCCCTATATATATTCACTAGTAAAGGTACAAAATCTATCTACAGCATTGCAGTGAAGTTAGATTACTTACAGGAAAATGTTACCATGAGTGCTGTATGTTCGTCTAATCTAGCCTATGCTATAGGATGCACACAGGAAAACGTAAAAACCATTTCTGTATAAGCTTTCTTTCTGTTCAACATATAGACAATTGCCAGATGTGTTATTAGCTGGTTTGGATTTTTCAGTTGTGTAGTCGATAAGTAGCAGAATTAGAAAGAATTTTTAAAAGCTTCTGCAAGGTATTTTTTAAACACTGTAGTAAAGATTAATGAGATCAGAAACTTCATGATGTTTTGATGTCATATGTGATCAGATTAATCAGGTTTCTAGACATCTTTTAAAATACATTTTTAAATATTACATGAGAAAATTGTTCCAATAGTAGTAATAAAAATAGCAAGACATATTGGATCTTTAAAACTTTTTTCCAAAAGTTCAGTAATAACTTCAGTTCTCTTGTAAATATTTAAACTTGGTTGTCTAGATTGGTGTCTGCCACTGAGGAACTCATGCTGCACTACAGACCCAGAAGGACTTTGATTGGAGAAAGATACACAGAGATGCAGCTGGACAGTCGCTGCTTTCATGCAGCACTACTGTCCTACTCCCGTCTGACACAGTGCCTTGGTGGTGTTGATGTGGCACCATCATTCAGATACTACAGAGACTGAGTTACTGGCTGTGTCTGGCCTTCTGAGATGTAAATTGATGTTAAAATCTGTAATCTTCAGTTAATATGCTTATATTAAAAAATAATCAGACCCTTTTATAGAAATAGCTACATATTGTGCATTAGGTTGCAGAATTCCTGCAACACTCCCCACCTACAAAAATCCTTGTTCCAAATCCTAAAATATCTTCTGCCAGCACGTAAAACGCATTGGATTTCAAATGCAACTTTGGCCTCCATGTTTGTTTGGGGTTTTTTTCTGGTTTTGCACAGAAATTTATGTGCAAGCAAATCTCTCCGTGCCTATATCAGTTTCCGTCTTTTTACAGATGGGGAATATAAATCAGAGAGGTTAAATGGAAAGGAGGATGGACTTAGCTTAAAACAGAAGGCAATGAAAATTCTGACATCTGTTTCTGGCTCTGTGTGTGTGCATGCATGTGTGGTCATAAATAAACTTTTAATAAGAAACACTAAGCCTCTCTGTATCACAATTTCTCCATCTGTAAAATGGGAATAATATTGCTTACCTATCTCCTAGAGGTGCAGGAAGGTTTAAATCACTATTCTTTATAATCCACTTTGAGATCCAGAGATGGCAAGTGCTATAGAAATGGAAGTATCAGAGTCAGTGTAAGAGCTGGAACAAGAACACCATAATTTCTGGTGCCTAATATCTCCTCTGAGATCACAGCTCTCTCTTTCATCCCTATTTTATCTCCTGTTCCAAACTCTCAAACTAGTACACAGGGAAGCTTCGAGTCTGTGTGAGTAGGTGTACCAGTCAGAAAGAGGGCTTTCACAATAAGCAGTTTCATAATTCTGCTAATATACTATCTGTACATATATTCTATAGTGTATTACAATTAAAGTTCTTAGGGTATGGGATTTGTGATGTCCTGGCTATTGATCCTTCCTAAAGATTTTGAGTGTTAAAGGAAGAGCACTTAATGCATATGATTTATATGGAATGGAATAAAATAAAATAAAAATAAACCCCAGCAAAAATATATTAAAATTCATTTGTTGCTCAGCACACACTAGTAAGCCTCCCATCCACTGTGAGCTAGTTCTGTGTACCAATAGACTGATAGGAGAAGGTAAAGACAACAGTGGTAGATGAACAGGAAAAGAAATTAAAAACACTAACATAAGAAGCAGGAAAGAAAATAAAGTATGCAGCGATTATTCCTAGCTCATGGATCAGAAATGAACAGAAAACACCCTTGGTCTCTTTAATAAATTTTCCTTTTACCCTGTTGTGAATCATCCTATTGCATCCAAATTTGGTGATGGATTACTACTTTATAGCCATGAGTACAGGCAGGTACATTTCTTCTTTTGGCAAAGCCTAGGAAGGATTGCCTGTACTTTGCACACCCTCAAACTCTCCAAATCAATTTTTTTTCCTGCATAGCAGTGGTAGCTAATCTAACGAGGACAGAGAAAGGGCCCACTGCTTCCCTCCACAGCTGGCAACACAAGCAGCAAAAGAAAACACATCCTATACCATTTAAAACTATTATCACTTTCCCTCTGGACTATAAGAGCTCCATAAACACCCGCACCATTATATCTGCTTGTAACAGAATCACTGCTGAGACCCCCACCATGTGCCAACAGCCCAAACATTGAAATGAACCCCTAGGTAATAAAATCTCCAAAGAATATCAAATGCCAGGAATGCTGCTGCTGTTACAGAAATACTCCTGATCCCCCTTCACTTAGGAGAAAAAAGCTATGCAACAGGAGAACCAGGGGAAAGCCAGTACGTAAACTGACATCTTCCTGCTTCAGATCCAAATTCTTTGAGTTCACACAATATCCAAGCAATTTTTGTCTCCATATAGGCTTTCACATATGGGCTTCTATGCAAGCACTCAACTCCTTGTCTTTTTTTGTGGGTCTCCTGATCTCCCACCCAGATCAGGTGTTCCCCACACAAAACAACTGGTACAAGGAACACAGGAGGCCATAACCTCCTGCATTTCACTCAGAAACAGCCCAGCTAGTCTGGCTTAAATTGTAGTAAGCAATAAATTAAAAAGGAGTTAATTACCTCATATGCATTATGGCAATATTGGTTTTAAATGTGCATTATTAATTTTAACTTTTTAGTTTGATGGTTTGCTTTACAGTCTATATGTTAACTGTAGTAGATGAAAGATAGCCCTTTTCTAAGTCCCATCAGCTTCGACAGAGGGAGAAATGGGTAATTCTAGTGACAACCAACAGACTACAAATTCAGCATTCCTGCTCTAACTCAGCCCGACTGAACAGAGACCAGGACCTAGGCAGTGGTAGAAGGTATTCTCTGTTAAATAACCTGGCTGTTCCAGCTAACTTGGAGCTCAAGCTCAGATATCAGCAACTATATCTTTTTGAAAAGAGATCAACAAGTGAAAGGGAATGCAGAGTAAACTACCATAGCTCCCTCACCCTTCGTAGTGGTGCATCCAGGTAAAGGGTGAGACACACGGCTGGGGCTGGGGCTGGGGGATGTAGGATGGGGATTACTCTGCTGCCACCCATGTTCTGTGGATAAAAAAGTATTCCAGTCACTGCAGGTGTCAATTCAGTACCTTCTGCAATCCATAAAGTCTTTTTCTTTCTTTTTAAAATGAGCTATTACTTAAAGAAGTTTGTTAAAGCATTGCTAATAATCTTTTATGAAAATTCTATTAATGGCATTATAAAAAGAGATTGTCTTATCCAGTCAAGTAAACTTTGGTACACAAATACAAAACCAGCATTTTTCTCATACGTATTTTCCTCATGAATTAGTTTAAGGGGAACTTTTCTTTTCTTTCAAGGCTTTAGTGAAGAGATTTTGTGCTTCAAATCTAAGTATTCTGTAAAGCAGATTTGGATAAAATAGCTTGCATTTCAGATGCCCATGTTACATTTTACACAATTAATATGGCTTTTTAATTCCATATTATATCAACTATTTGGGGGGGAAAAAAAAAGAAAAAAAAAAAAAGATGGAACATACTTACTTTTGTACTTAAGAAAAAGGTATATAAATAATCAAATAAGATCAACTCTCCCCTAATGCCAGTGAGTCTACGGGCTCTGGTGACCCCTGTTTGTGCTTTATATATATGTCTGAAGAGCCCTGAAAGCCACTAACATGTTAGGCAAGAATGAGACCACATTCTGCCTGTCCAATTCTGACATGTGCCAGGACAGGGAAGGCAGGAGAAGCTTCTGCACGTGAACCTGCCAGTTGCCCAAGGGCAGACGTTCTCCCTAATAACGATATGGAATTCAGTATGGCTGAAAGGTTCTTTCTGCGATCTGCAAAACACACGATATAAACAATGTTTCTAAAATAAACCAAAAGCATTTGGAGTGATCTGTACAATTACCCAGATTTCATGTGAAACAAAGAACCCAATTGTGAGCATCAGGTCTTCAGACTGTGAATAAATTAAAGTAGGACAAACCGGAAAAGTTTTTAATTGTTGCACTGAAACTTCTCTGGAAGCAAGCTTGTTTTTAGCTAAATAAATAACCCCTACAGACCACTAGAATCTTTCCTTCCTTTGAGAGTACATCTGTACCTCTGGAACAAGTATGATTATGCAAAAAAAACCCCTATCTTTTGTATAAAGAAAACTATGTAACCACATATACTATCCTTTTCTTTTGTCTTGCACTAAGTGCATTTCCATGTTTATATTAATTTAAATCAGTTCAAGAAACAAGCATTCCCAACTATGCTAAAATTTGACAGTGCTGGATGCTCCACTGGCCATAATCTAAAGAGAATATGACAAACAACCTTACCTATGCCAGGAAAAGGGGGCAAGAGGTTTGTCCTTTGCACTTAAGTACAAAACTGCCACTTTTCAAATTAGAACATCGTGTTCTACACCAACAACTTAAACAGATTATCACTCTTTTTTTGAAAAAAGTTTATTGACCAAATTGCTTACACATATTGCCTACTAGCTTCATTTCAAGATTGGAAAATACATACTTAAAGGATATTTTAATGTTCGGAACATGTCTTGGTGACTACTTTCATATGGCAAGTGGGATGCTTGATACAAATGCTGACACATCATGACAGTCACTGAAATAATGTTTCTCTGGTGCTACTGAGTGGTCTGAGAGTTATATGCTACCTGGACTTAGCTGATTCTCTGAAAAAGAAAACCCAAACAACTTTTCAGTTCTTAGGAATAACTACCAAGTACCAGTTTGTTTCAGAACTAGATAAAATTTCTCTCTTTTTAGGACTATCCTGGGGCATAGGCTTAAGTTTAAGCACTGACCTTAACCAACATGCACTTTACGTTAAGCATATGACTATGAAGGATTGTTTGAATCAAGTCCTGGATTTTGTCACCAGTGTTCTGTGGCACACAAGATACTGTTATATGCATTTGATTTTCTGTTCTAAATGCTGACAATTTTCTTTTCCACTGCCAGCAACAGCCCAGTGGCATAGCAGATGTCAGATTTGATTTATCTCTGGTTGCCATTATTTACTACTGAAACAATGCTTTTTAGTTACTACAATTCAGCACCGAAAGTGCTAAGCTATATTCTATAACGTACTATAAAAACACAAAAGACAATTTTCCCACAAGATACAGTGGGAATAAAGCATTTTTCTGTACTATTGTAACCATATTATCTACCCAAAAATCCTAAAGATAATACATGACATCACCATTAAAGTCAGAGAATCGTGGACTATTGAATTTTGTAAGAGTTCTTATGTACTGTGTTAAGACCAATCAAATAAGTCCTAAATCACTCTTGATATATGTCAAACTTACAGCACAGAGCATATTCCCTAAGAATATTTCCAAATTCTCCATCAACAACTTATTTTAATTGCATGTATGCTCTAGCAGCAAATTCACATTCTTCCCATTTACTATAAGCTACTAATTTTTGTACTATCTGTAGTAATACCAATATTTGATTCCTTTTTTTTTTTTAATAAAAAATGCTAAAGTGTTTGTGTGCAACAATAATTTCTTCTTCTCAATCTTCTTTTCTTATTCCTCTGTGTGTTTTTAGGGTGTTTTTCTTTCAAAATTCACCACTTTTAATGCACTTTCCTGAAAACTACAATACACATTTCTTTAAGCTGACAAGCCCAAAAACGAACATGTCAGTTTGAGGGTTAAGCAATGCAGAATACACTAAAGGCTGGCTACACTGTGACTTAAAATTTTGAGTGCCCTAGGGAGAAGTGCAGGGATATGAACTATTCCTCTTAAATTGCTCTTAAGTGCTTGAGTTCCCTATAGATTCAAGGGAGAAGCAGACATGTAGATCACCATTTGATGGCCTTCGGAGGTGCCTAAATTACTCATGCCGGATTTGGGCCTGAAATAATTAAATTTACTTGTTCTTATATGAGGTAACACGTGTTACAATATTACAGCAGCATCACATTGTGTATTCCTACCCAATTTATCTTTGCGCGATGTTTTTTCCAATGCTCCTCTCTCCTAGCGGGCATCAGGCAGCATTAGGGCCTGACAGGTATGTTTCCACTCTTTTTAGGAATATTTTAGTTTTTGTTTCTAAAGCACACTGCTTTGTGTGAGCAGCGTACGCTCTGATTTCAGAGTCCTTCCCAGTTTACCAAAATAACATACTTAAGTGTATCGTACAACCTTCTCACAAGCCTTTCAAAACTTCTCTTTTTCAAAAACACTTATTGGCTTAGATGCAGTTTGCTCATGACTATTCTTGGTCACTTACGACTACCAGAATGGAATGATTTACATACACATTATTAAAATTTCTCAGCCATATTGAGCAATATATTGGGGCCTACAGAGTGTGATCATATTCAATCTGCTTTCAGAAATGGTCCCCGGCACCATGTCCCAGACTACTTAGGGATAAAAGCTAGTTGACAGAGTCTAAAGGCAGGCCAGAGAGTGTAAGAGTACAGGCCATAACATTCCAGTGGTGAGAAGAAACCTATTTAATTCAATAGAGCAGCCATAAAGAATATTGAGCACACAGTCTTTTATCTCATGTAGAGTAGAAAAAAAAGTTATTACTGCATCTCATTTGTAAGGTAGAACCTTTTTAGATCTCAATTCCTATCAATGCCCACAGCTGTGCGCAGCTCCATTCAATTGTCATCTAAGTTCCAATTGAGAATAGATGGATGTCAAATTAAAGCCCAAACAGGCAACTAAAAAAGTCACAAAGTGACAGAATTTTACTCTGACAAAAGATGAATTCACAATATCAGCATCTATAAAATTCCTTATGAATAAAGAAAGGTTGCGTTCAAGCAGTTTCATAATGGATTCTTTTCCAGGGTTGAATGCAGCCGTGATGCTGGAGGTGAAAAGATAAAGTCAGAAGACTCAGCCCACTTGCAAAAACAGGAGTCTGTCATCCCTGTAATTTCTTGGGTGAATCTACTCTGCATCCTTTCTTTTTCCTTTCTAATTCACATTACTTCTGATAACCTGTGAAAATGTCATGCAAAATAACATGATTTAAACGTATGAAATAGATTTGTGTATGCAAGAAATGCAGATTTACTCTTGCAACTCATACACACATGTAACTTTCAGGTAGAATTTAGGATGCAAGTTCTGAAAATGTGTGCCCCTGTCCACTGTATTTTCTTCAACCAATGAAGACCATTATCCTATCAAAGAAAGAAATCAAATCGCCTCAGAAGAGTTTGGATTTTCAGTGAATCCACGTAATATTCAGTTCTTCCACCATACCACTAGGTGTTGAAGTTAAAAATAATACTCTAATTGTATCTCCTACTTCCTCTACAAGAAGGTACCAACACATAATTTTTCACTCTTCTGACCTCACTGTACTGTAATGTTTCTAAAACAAACATATTCACAGCTACTTCCCAGCAGCAGTCATGCCACTGCTAGTATGGAGCTGCAGATTCTCAGTGGCTAGTGCACAAATAGAGCTGTTTACAGGCTTGCCAGATAAACAGCAACACCGATCCCCACAGTGTGCTTGTCCAAACACGATAAACAGATGCAGTTCTCTCTCTTCCTGGCTATTTGTTGCATTCTTTAAATGGTTTTCCCTAATTTTCTTACTTTAGTCAAGGGAAAAGAAAAAAAAAAGAAAAAGAAGCCCTCAAAATTTAAAGCAGTGGAAATGACTGTGGAAATGAGTTATTGTGTACAGCAGAGGAGCCAAAAAAGTATAATTTCCTCTGCTCTGCAGACCAAGGACTTCCTTGGATAGAGGCAAGCAGAGAGGAGAAGTCTTTGCTTGCACACAGACCGAAGATTAGGCACATATTCAGTTCTCCAGATCCTGGCTGTCACAATAAGGAGGTTTGTACATTGAAGAACAGCATTTATTTATAATTAATAGAATTTGCCTATCAAAAATAAATAACTTTAGTGCCTTTGAAAATTTTAACTGCAAACATCTCATTGCTTTCCAAAGAGACTCATGTCCCTAAGTGGCTAAATTACTTTTGTCGTATGATTTAGATTTATAGGACAAGAGGCATTTTTGAATTTTAAATCAGCATAACAGAGAAATCTTAAAAATTACTCTAAAGTTTCAAGCAATCTCTCTACTGGGCTTTTTGCCTTCTTCATTTTCCACTGATAAGAATCCAGAAAATGGTAGTTCATCATTTAAAAAAAAACACATCTCCACAGATGGTATATTCACAGCAGACATGAGCACTCTCAAAATTGACATAAATGAATAAATATAGCACCAGTCTGAGACAGTTAAGATATACCTGACTTCTATGTGTTCCAGTCAGAACTGGCAAACACAAACTTTTGCAGCTATTAGAGGAAAAGAAATAGTTCAAATTGTGTATTTTTAGGACAAACTAAAAATATAATTTTCTTTCAAATAAAACTCACTCCTTTGTTTTTATTATTTTTTAATTATTTTCACGCACTGTAGTTGCAAAGAGCTCTAGAGACACTGAAGATAAAAGATGTTACATACACCTAAAAATGGGCACAATTTTTAATCAGTATTTTGTACAGTACCACGTACTGTTAATTCTGCCCAAGCCCACAGTTACACAGTGATTGAAGCAAATAGTATTTAAAACCTGTCACCTGTGCTTTGAAATTAAAATAAGAATACTTATTTCTTTTGTTTACATTATTTCCATTAAAATTGATTAAAATAATGCAATTTATAGGTTTTATTGTGCTACAGCCAAGCTGCTTTTGCATATTTATATATTCCTTTCTAATTTGGCTTTCTGAACTATCCATTTGCTTTCTATTGCTGCAGTAATGCTCTGTGTGTGTTCTTCCCCTTGAGCAAGAGCTGCAAGAGGAATACATTTGGATGAAGAATGCAAACCAGTCGTGAATGTGAGATAAAAATACCTTTCAGAGGTTATGCAATATACAATGGACAGTGAATCATCAAGACCACAGAGTACCTACAGTCATGAAGAAAAATACATCACAGTCTTGCTCTCCGGCTATTATATTTTAATTAGCATAAGTGTTTTATTTCAGGTCTGGGGTTTTGGTTTTTTTGTAGGCTTTATTTACCTAATATTTACCTTACAGAGAGGATGTATCTGAAGTGGGAAACAAGGTATAAGCGAACAAAACTCTGCATTTCAAATGAAGCAAAAATGGGGACGCTCTATTAGACTTTTTAGAAAAGTTTTCAATTAGGTTTCTTACTACTATTAGATGGTGGCTTTTCAACTCAGCCTCCATTTCTGCTGAGCAATTTTGTACATGCAAAGTCATTCTCATCTGTGTAGAAACGAGAGCTGTATCCTGTCCCAGGGATAAATTCCTGAATATAAGCGAGGAGTTTCACTGTCTGGCAGGATATCCATACAATTTTAACATTCTTTCTGAGCACAAAACTGTACTATACACAAAGGAATAACTCTTTGACTGTGCACATATCATTTGTTTATTCATGTCAATAAAAATTTTGTTTCACTACAACTTTTTCTTTAATCCAGCATTGCAGTGTTTTTTTCTTCTTAGACCAAGAATTGTAATATGTACATGCAATTTACTGGTGCTAATTTCCTTGCCTTTGCTTCTGTGCTTTTTTACTTCAAGTTTGTGTGAAAATCACAAATTGATTTAAAAAATGATTAATGAAGGGATCAGACAGCTCACAAATTTATACCTGATTTGTGTTAGAAATCAAGTAGGTTAATTTTAAAAGCAAAAATGTAGACAGGTTTCATTCTTTAAAATTAATCGTGTCCTATTCAAAATAACTGTGATTGATCTTTATGCAAATGTAAATAATATAATGTGATAAAACACAATACAAAAGACTTCCCAAGCAATTTCCAGAAATGACACGTAACTAAACAAAAAAAAAAACACACACACACAAAAAACAACAACAAAGGAAAAAAAAAAGAAAATTCTTCCTCCATCATATTGAATGTATAAAATTGTGATTTCCTTCTATGTTTAAGTTGTTTCAAGAC
>JAWWEW010000131.1:7704183-7736261 GCA_035583185.1 Anabacerthia variegaticeps | reverse complement strand
AAGACTTCTTGCTTAAAACATATTTTCATACATTTTTGTTAAACATCAGCAGAGAATGTCATGTTACATATCCTGGCACACAGAAATAAGCCCTTATGATCCTAACTAGATCAAAATACACAATAAATATTTACATGCGCTTCTATTCCTTTGAAAAATAATCAAAGGGTTGTGAGGCACTTCTTGTCCTGGTATAAAGATATAAACATTTTATTCCTCTAGGTCATTTATTCTAACCTAATTCAGGGAGATATATAATGATCTAAGTTAAACTGTGCTCTGTGCTACCTCTATGGTAGATTATCTGAAATAAATTGATGGTCCGATTCCTAAACATTCAACTGCACAAAGACTTTTGAAAGCTTTTTAAATTCATTTCTCTTTAATTTGAACCCACTTGACTTGGAGAGTTCAAGTTGAGCAGATGACAAGTGTTTTGCAGAAGGAAAATATCATGTTTCTGTACTTTCACAGAAACACAGGGACTTGTGCTCAGACCGAGCTGCATTCAGACCTCCATGGTACCTCCACTGCAGAGTCAATGGCGATCCAGGATAACAAGCAGAGGCATGGAATGAGGCCAAGCTCACCTTTAATTTATTTGGAGGACACTAGCAAGTCTCATCCAAATAATTTGACTCTGCATCTATCAAAAGGAGTGCTGATGTTTAGTATCCAGGCCACACAAATCAAAATGTCCAAACAAAGTGATTTTTCCCACCCTTCCAATTCACTCAGCTTAGGCGCTGGCTCTTCAGGGAAGAGATCAGCTTTTTTATTCTCTATGTCCTACCTAACATGATAAAATCCTGGTTCACACATAAAATATGTTGATGGTGTTGGCAATAATTACCATGATAACAATACAGTTCCATCAGTGACAATGAAGATGCCTGAGTGTATGTAGAAAATGTTGCAGAGCTAATTAGGGGGCTACTCAATAACACACAATGTCTCTTTGCCTAAACACTGTTATTCCATGCAGTAAATTGTGCCTTTGTGTAGTTTATTTTAACCTGCTTTGAAAATAGACTAAGTAATGTCAAAGTTATTTTTTTTTTTTGAGCAAAAGAAGCATTTCTACATAGACAGTTAATGTATTATGGCAATTTTTGACTAGTGTTAGTATACTAAAAAAATACTAACCTTTTAATAGGAAGGCAAATTATTCTATCACTAGTGTCAGTATATAACTTTAGGAAAGTTCTAAAGTATTACGAAAGAATTGTCCATCTAGAATAAACCACAATTACATTAAAAAATTATAAAAGCTATTTCTTAGCAATTATAGACCAAAATACTCCTGAGTTGGAAGTAATGTTGTTGTTTCTGCTGTTACCATGTAACATGTTACCATGCCCTAAACCAGGACATGGTTTAAAGTATTAGAAATAAAGCAGGACAGACTGATCAGGTATTCATTGTGAAGATAGTCTCTGTTAGATATCCTACAGAATCTGGTATAACAGAGTTTGAATCCTGGATTAGGGGTTTTGGTGACTATAGTAATATTAATTGTAATGGCTAATATAACCACTACTGAATAAAAAATAGATAGAAATAGTTGGAATCTATTTTGAAAATATAAGAATTGTTTAAAAGCTACATTTTATTTTTCTCACCCGCATAATTTCACTTTTCTTCAGGCAAATTCAGAATCTCTTTCATGTTTTATGAACATTCAAGTCATTATTAAAATTTCTTAACCGTCTGCAGAAAAGCAGTGTTCAAACCATGTGGATGAATAAGAAGTAGTGTTAGTTACACAATAAGAAGAATATGCAAGTTAGAAGAATCCTGGAGTCATTCTATGAGAAAACTGTGTTCAAAACTCCTACAATTTACCGATCCCATCACAATTTTATAACTTGTGCTCATAGTAATTACTTAAAACATATAAAAAAATATATATTCTTCAAAATATATTATTTGAGTACAAGAAGTTCTACTTTCAGTGTCCTCTGCTCAGAAAAATACATAGAACTTGTTTATTTATGTGAAAATTGATGTCTGAGTAATTCCAGTGGCTTAGACCAGCGTGGCAAAAATTTGATAATGGAACACTAAGAAACCCTTTCAGGTATGAGGGTTTTTATCTACATTAAAATTTGCAATATAGCTGCTATTTTCACCTACACAAGCAATGAGCTAAACCTCCAACAGCGAAGAAACAAATACCCAAATGCCCATTATTAAGCCTTTAGTTTCAATCCTGCTACGTAAGTTCAACAGGTTGCTCTATTATTTGTGTCAAATGGATATCATTTTATCAAATGTGTATGATCTGATCAGAAAATGACCTAGTTGTCCTTGTGTTTTGCTGCTTTGCTGCTCTCTTGTTACTGAGAACACCAAATGAAAGCGCCCAGCTCACCTCTGTTTTCATGCAGCCTCCTTTACCTCATGTCCCTATCACAGCTTGTCCAAATTAATTAGTACTGAGTTTTTGATATGAATTTGCATAAAAATATTTTCAGTATTGTTGCTGTTATGCCATGTTTCTATGAAAGGAACAGACTGTCTAGAGTAACATGGTGACATACTGTGTGTAAGGGTTTTGTAATACTTTTCTTGTGTATTTTCAATTCAATTCCTTTTTACAACCTGACATTTTATTTCCTTCTTGCTGGCTTTGTACATTGGGGGACACTTCTCAGGGAATTACTTCATTGTCTTTTCTTCTCAAGATGAGGGCAAATTTCTCATGATAATATAAATCCCCTTCATTTATCTTTTCTAAGTTTCTGCACTGAACACACCCATTGGAACAGCATAGGAATCACCAAGCAGACACACTCATATGGCACTGTGAAAGCTCCACTTAAAGCTACCAGTTACTGTTTGCAGCTATTCCCTGACAGCACAGATCCAGTGAGTGAGTTGGTTTAGCTATTCCACTGCGCTGACATGGCTCTGCAGTTTCCCATTCCACAGCGAACCAGCTCAGAAGCAGACGGGCTTTTCTGGATCACACTTCACTGCATAATGTCAGTACATGTAGTCTATTAGGGATTCAATGGACCTAAACCTCTTCATGTCATCTGCAAACACCACCCCCTTTCTCTCATTGCTATTTCTAGATAATTAATTCTTTTAAACTCCATGGATCTCTGCACAAACACTTGGGCAACTCTGCTTCTGCTGAAATGTTCCATTTATCCTTATGATTTTTAGCTCTGAGGCACAGAGAGTCTGGTAATGCTTTGCCCTATGACAACATGATTACTTTAGGAGCTTCTCCTACACAGAAGCTGTGCTAAAGGGAGTTTCTTCGACAGTTCAACTACACTCTATTGATTAATTCTTGCTCACTCTATCAAAATTCTAATAGATTGACGATCTTTCTGTATGACTTTCCTGGACAGATGCCAGCTACTTTGTTCCTAAAATCGCCAAGTTACAAATTTATGTACTATGCTGAAGCTTCTCACTGGTCTCTAATTTACAAGCTTTTCTAGGACATTTTTTAATGATAAACAGAACTTCTGACATTCTTCAGTAACTAGCTTTTGTTAGAAACTGAAGATCAAAGAAATACATAATTCACTGACGTCTTTCTATTTGTTTTAGCCAATTTCTCATTAACATTCTCTTCCATGACTCAGTCTGGCATATTTACTTGATACAGCTATCTGAGGGTTGGGTGCCTCCCTAGATATGCTTGCCTGTCATTTTCTGTCCCTCCTCAGGTAAATACAAATGAGAAGAAACTGTTTAGAACCTCTGCCACATCCTTGTCCTCACTAACTGCAGTTCAAGAGACCCATCAATTCTCTCCTTGCTTACTACACCTGGTATCTAAAAAGTTGTCTATATTTCTTTGCACACCTTTGGCTATTTGTTCTAAGAAGTCCCTCTTATCTCCACTGAACACTACCCTAAAATTTACTTGCTAGAATATATGCTCATCTCTGATAATTTTGTTTTAGAATCTTTCTTTTTTTAAGAGACCTTTTCAGTTCAAATAGTTTTTACATTCTGCAATATACTTTTCTTCTTTGCATCTCATTTTTCATGTGGCCATTTTCATACATGATACAACTTTTTATACAGTATTTTTGCTGAATATGAGGGTTCTGTTTCATACATTTTAATCACTTCTTTTAAAAAAACATTCTATTGACAAACTAATTTTGATATGATCTTCTGTGTTAAAAAGTTGAACTTAATTTTTATTTTTAATTGTGATTACCCAGTGGCTCAACTGAAGTTCCTTCCTGAATCAACTTCCTCTTATACAATTATCTTGCCTTATTCATTGAATGAATTATTAATAATAAATTATTTAGTCACTGCTACAAGTGACACTTTCTTTTTGTTCCTCTTGTTCTCTGCTACACAGTTAAAATCTAAAATAAAGAAAATACTAAATAAGGGAAAATAAACCAGAGAAGCATTAGTCTTGTTTTATAAAAGTTTTAAATTTGAGGATCAGGGGAAAAAAAGCAAAACTAAATCCGGATTCTCAAGTGTGGATTATGTAATAGCACTCATTTATATTCGTTACTTCTGACATTTTACTTCCAATTTTTTCATGCCCTTGTACCAGAAAAGTGTAAAATGTAGACTGATGTCTATCTGTAAGGACATTGTTCAGCAAAATTACTTATGTTACTGTAACAAAATTTAAAATCCCTAAACTATCCATAAAATAAATGCCATTGTTATTTGAAATAAAACTCCCAAGCCTACAAAAAACCAGAACCAAACTACCATTGTGGTGTCACCAGATAACAATCATAATTGCAATGTCCATATTGCACCAGAACTTGGTTGTGATTAGACAACCTAATGATGTGCCAACTCATCAAATTAAAGTTAAATTTTTAACTGAGTTACAGTGATAAAATCAGTACTCCCAAACTATGACTTAGTGTTAAAGAATGTTCCATGAAAGCAAATGATGGAAGACCAGTTCAGGAAAGACAAACTCATGAGTTGTTAGGTCATACCAAAATTTCACATCAGTCTTTAGAATGTGACGGGATAATTAACACCTGACATTTTAGCCTACATAAAATAAGCTGATTGTCTCAGGACAGGTTTTGAAGGAATGGCTTTCACATATCAGAACTGGTGGTCGAATCCAGAAGTTTTCAGGAAAGCAAATCCAACGACTGAACAGGTAAAAAGACCTCTCCTGAAGGACTGAAATACCAGGACAGCTGATTAAGAAGGGAGCTGTCTGTGCTGAGAATGATCTGTAACACAGAAAGATCTTCACACATCAAGACTGCCAGTGCAGCATGTCTCAGAACAACTAAGAAAAATAAATAAATTATTACAATTCAGAGACATTCTCTTTTTTCATCCCCAGTCTGCTGTCCTAAAAGACCTTTGTTGCTTTAAAGAGGGTCAGTAATGCAATGTTAATGTCTTTGGTTTATTTGGATGAGATAAATATAATAAACTCTTGAAGTCAAGGAGATTACTGTCTCTAATAAAGTAGAGAAGGCAGCTAGGAAGAATGAAAAGATGGATTAGATCAAAGCGGTACTCAAGGGCTCTACAACTGACTCAGACTCCAAAAGGAATTATGAAGGTCTTTTTGAGATCTATCACACTCTTTCATGCCACCTAACCATAGCTGAAAGGTGACTAAAGAAGGAGGCAAGATCCTGGAACGAGACAGAAGGCACGGAGGAGCACTGACAAGAGTCAATACTATGAAGGCAGAAAGATGATCTGACTTAAAGCAAAAGGTTTTGTCTTCTTCCTTCCAAACCCTTACACTATGTAAACAGCTACATCAAAATAATACATGTACTGCTTATTCACAAGACACTTCTCAATAACAAAAAGAAGCTCCCAGGACAGTTTGCTTGATTTAATTCTAGTCTTAGAAAGCATTAGCCTGGCAATGCCAATGTTTAAACCATCTATCCAAGAAAACTTTGAAAATAATCCAGCATCAGAAAACAAAACTGAGCAACTCCACCACTAATATCAGCTGACACTTTTGTTGTTGACAATCATGTCATAGTACAATCAATCAAGGTTTTGTCTTTTTTAAAAAAGCATTTTGAACAATGCTTTCTTCAGTGGTGCCTGAATCCAAGAGAATCCATTTTTCCCCGCTGCTCCTAAAATTGTGCCTGTATTATTCCTACCATGAATAGCAGAAGGAGCTAGTCTTTATTCCCGCAAAGGGAACACTTTCATACAGCTTTTTGAATAGTACTTACTCAAATATGGTGGTTTGTAAGGCGCTCGTGTATTAGACAGCAGTCCATCCAACTCCTTCCTCTCCAGACTGTTGTGCAGGGCCTTCTCTTTGCCGAAGGTGGAGAAGGACCTTTCTGCTCCTGGCTGGGCTTCTGGTGTTTCAAACACTTCAGTGTCTGGAACGGAGTCCATGCCAGGTACGTGCAGATTGCTACGGTAATCTGCAGCTTGGCGTCCATCGGATGGAACAAAGGAAGGCATCCAGCACCGATCTGAGTGGCCCAGTGCTTTACATTCCTCCGTGCAATTGGAGAAGAGATCCATGCCTGTAAGCATGAAAGAAAAAGAAACTACAGATATAAGCTTCAGCATCAGGAACAGCTGCTGACAGATATGAATGTTTATGCCAAGGAAAGAGAAGTGGAAAGAGCAATGTTGTAAGAACTTCTTCAACTAGTTTCATCTCCTCAAAAACAGAAACAAAAAAAAAATCCAATTGTTCGGTCTTCAGAAGTCAAAGACACCCTTTAACAAGCGTAACTAAATGCCAGAATGTCACACTCACACAAAAAAATACCACTAGAAGAAGAGTAGTACTGATTCTAGCTCACAAAATCCCTTGCAGATCTCACTGTTTAGAACCTATTCACACAAAGTTCAACTCCACTTGTAGGTGGATGTCTGCAGTTCACCGGTTGAAAATACTTATTTTAAGAACACGAAGGAATTGTTTCTACATAACTCTATCTCTTATCAAAGAAATAACATGTCCATATTGAGGAATCACAGATTTAATCTATGAAAATGAAACATCAATGAGTTCTATAAGGCAACTATATATGCATAGGTTAGTATACAGATAGAGCCCATTGATATTAAAAGAAGAAGTTACAAGGCAAGAATCCAGTTTTCAAGTAATCAGGATAGCTTCTTTAAATGTTACATCACTCTTTCAGAGATAGATTGAATTGCTACTGCAGCAGTCCTTACTATCATCAAGTAATCCAAGGAATAGGACAGAATCCAATAATAAAATACTGCAATTAGTGGTACAAAGGTACCCTGAGTCTGATGTGATGAGGCTGAGGATTCTATAAAAAAAACTGTTAGTGCTTCCACTCTATAAGCAAACACTTGTCCGTGCCAGCATGGAACTGTTTACTTAAAAATCCTTTAATGCTATTAAGGTTTCAAATGACAAGCTATGCTGCTATTGACTCCTTTCAGATAGGCTTTCCAAAGGAATATTTCCTCACTATGAATCACTAACTTGTTGGATTATACTTGTTTCGAGAGGAATTCCATATGAAATCATAGAGTAAAATAAATATCGGCATCTCCAAGTTGGTTTGTCCTGCTTTTGGCTGGGATGGATTTTCTTCCTAGTAGCTGTTACAGTGCTGTGTTTTGGATTTAATATGAGAATCATGTTGATTACACACTGATGTTTTAGTTGTTGCTCAGTAGTGCTTACCCTACATCAGGGACATTTCACATGCTCTGCCAGTGAGGAAATGTACAAGAAGTTGGGAAGTAGCATGGCCAAGACAGCTGACCCGAGCTGGCCAAACTGCTATTCCATACTACAGAGCATCATGCCCAGTATATAAACTCGGGGAGCTGTCTGGGAGGGGCTGATCGCTGCTCAGGGCTGAGCACTGGTCAGCAGGTGGTGAGCAATTGTAGTGTGCATCACTTCTCTGTCTTCATTACTCTCTTTCTCCTTTTTGGTACTATTATCATATCTGCTTTATTTAAATTATTAAATTATTTTTATCTCAGCCCACAAGTTTTATTTTTTTTTTCAATTCTCATCCCCATCATACTGAGCAAGCAGCTGTGTGGTGTTTAGTTGTTGTTTGGGTTAAGCCAATACAATGTTCAACATCTTACAGAAAAGCAGAACAGCAAAGAAACATCCTTTTCTTGTATTTATAAAGAGAATGGAGCGTCTTAGGTACATGTCAAAACTGAACTAAATCTGTTATAAACACTGCGTTTACAAGTAATGCATTAGAATTACAAAAAGTGACACTGCTTGCAACAGAAATCAGAAAAAATTTTGAACAGCTGTAATGAGATTCATGTAATGTAGTTCATTCACCAGCCAACATTGTAAAGAACTGGATTAGCTTGATCTCCAATGTGAGGATTAGTATTAAGAATTTTACCACTGTTTTGAACTATAATTTGACTTATATTAGTAATATTTATGTAATACCTCACACCACAAAAAACAACCTCTTCAGTAAGGAAGAATCGTTATGAGCTATCAACAAGTGTTTGAGTACCAGAGGCAATCATTTAGACAGAAAAAAAATGAGGAAACGAAAAATAAAAGCTTTTTATCTCTGATTAATCTCACTTTATAATGACTTTTTAATTTTAAATAAAGCAATATACAATGCCAGGTCCAATTTCGATTAGAACTTTACATTGATAATTGGCATGCAGAAGTCTGAAAACAAATTACTGATCAGTGAACTGTTGAAGAATACAAATGTGAACTGCAGATATGATTAAGGAATAAAATAAAGATCATCAGGCAAGGAGAAAAATAGTATAAATATAAATTCTGTAGTGGTAGTAGCTATCAAAGGCTGAAAAGAAACATTTAGATCCAAGATTCTCAGAAAGTAATTAGTATCTAACAATGTCTATAAAAACGAGTGTGTGTATCTTATGTATTGAAATGTCTGAAGAAAAAAAAACCTCTTATGCAAGAAAAGACACATTTTATGAATCTGTTTGTGATTCAAAAATTTAAGGGACAATAAATGGTTATTTCAATTCTCAGACTTCCTAGCAAAGTTACATGTAAACAACAAATAGCCCTACATTTAATAGGAAAATTATTACAGTTCCATTTTGCTAACAGTGTATCAGTGATCATATTCATTCCACCTTTTCTGAAAGACAGCAGGAGAAAGAAAAGCTTAAGGATAAATATTAAATTATATTCTTTAGTCAATGGGGAAGGAGAGATTACAATAATAGTTTTAAATATATATATTCAAATGTAGACCCTTTTCTTCCCTTCATGGATCTTTATTTCCTCCGAAAAATTACCCTCCATTTTACTATTTTCTTCTCACTTCAACTGCTAAACTGCAAAATGTCTCTATCCAAATATTATTTTTTCTTTTTGTTGTTCCCTTTGAATACTGCTTGTCTACTGCAGTGCACTGGATAGTATTATATAACAGCTTATTATAAAAGAGATATTATAGCCACTATAAATCAGGATTTTAAATAAACAAAGTAATGAATGCAGGAGATATAAAATGTAAGCTTGTATTGAAAACTTTTCCCCCTCTGAAGATGAGAACTCGTAAAAAGAAAAAAAAATTTATACACATCTGAATTTTAATATACACTGCTGGAACACACAGCATGTAAATGCTCGTTTAGGATGGGAACAAAATGTTCAGAGAGCCAAGGGTTAGGAATTGCTCCAGCTTGAATCAGTCACAACATTCCCTAAGAGTTTAACAGGTGCAGAACCAAGCCCTTGGGTTTAGTATTTTGACAGAAAAGAAATTCAAATTAGCAGTCTAGTTTCAAAATCCTTGGGCACCCATTTACGTTTACACTGCCTGTGGTATGAATGCTGGCTACTCCTCCTCCACCTTTTTCCTGTGGGCCATAGTATAGAATTCTCTGGTTCTAAATGAAAAACATTTAACACAAGGCTGGGGGCAGATAAAGGCTATTTGCTATTTTTTGAGAAGAAAAGACATATCACAGTAAATGAAGTAAGACACTCAGCACAGAACTCCTTACTTCAAGAACCATGTTCTTGATTTATAACAAAAACAAATGTTCAGCAGTATAACACTTCCATCTCATCTCCCTCATAAAGCTACTTATATATATGTAATCCTTCTGAACTAAATTATCAATCATGATTGCAAATCCACATTAAAGAAAAGTGGTCCGTATTTTTCACTTAGTTATCCTACTGGACCTTGCATAAAGAGAAACTGAGATTTTAAAGGTGACCCTGAATGATGAATTTCAAATGCCCTTTGTGGATACAAGTAGATAGTATAGTGCACTGAAGCTCTGAAAATGACAAGCATTGTACTATTCTAAATACAGCATGCACATATAAACTAGCAAATACCACTAGTTCATTCCTACTTGTTCAAGTCTTATTACCAGATGGGCCAATGGGCAATATGAGCTCTCACACAACCTTAACTCTGCAGATTTTGAAGGAAAACAAACTCCTAGCCCTCCCTCAAAAGCTGCCAAAAACGAGGGAAGGAGTTAAGTATGTATCTGAATTACCTGAACTCAAGTGCTTTGAATCATATACTTGGTAGCACTGCATTTTGGAAGCAAATTCCCAGTTTGCTTCCTTTTCATGTTTCAAAAGGAGAAAAATCAAAATTTCTATGTGCATGAGTTTTAATTGGTTTCAAAGACAGTTTTGGTCAAAGCAAAAATTAGGCCTAAACGTAATTTGAAATAATGCCTCCTTTCTTAATTTAATTAAGGGAGAAGAACGATACACCAAGCTTTTAGAGCAATGAGTGAACAGGTTCACAAGTATTACTGAGTAAATTATGTGATAAAAAAAGTAAAAATACAAATTAAATGTTGACAAAGTATTTTTGCAACACCATTATGAAAGGGGATTTTTTCCCCACCATGCATAATTTTGTTCAGAACTGCCTTTTAGCTGCAGTTAAATGGCATTTCCCATTTCTTCTGTGCTAGATAGATGTGAGATACCTGTGATACAGGGAACCAGGCCTCCTTTTCAGGGCTTCACTACCAGAAGAGCTATCCATTTGGTTAGATCATCATTGAGGAAGTTACTCATTTGCCTATGATTCATGTTCTGTGTTGGTAAATGAGGACAATCATGTTAACCTCCTTTGTGGAAGACTCTATCTACTGAAGAACTAGACTTTATGAAACAGAGTTATTATCGTTCTTTCTTGCTAAATAATTGGTGTGCTGCCTTGGATAGAACTGACTTCATCTGCATGAGAACATGAATAAAGACTCAAATATCTTCAATATTCAGTTCTTCCAAATCTCAGCTTCAAAGCCCCATCTGGACCACTGAGATGAGAACATTATTAAGCATTCAGACCACGGAAGAAGAAGCTTGAGTCAAAGTACTTTTCTAAGCCATTTTCATGTTCACTCTCACTTTATCCGAGATAGAGTCTTTGCCCAAGTGGTCTTCAAAACAGGATTTAGCTGTCACTCTGCATAGACTCAGAAGGAATACTGGTTTTATCAGTGCCTTTATCACTAAAATTCTTCCTCTGACTTCTCAAATTCTTCTCCTTATGGACACTGATACATCGTAGCTCTTCTGCAATAAAGCACACAAACCCTCTTGGCTTTTACCTAATCCATACTGCGAAGGTGTGAGCCAATGTTTCACCCTGTGCCTTTGTCTTAGACCCCTATCAATTCCCTTCACAAAGGCCACCAGTGGAAGTCTAATTTTAGGTCTCAGCCGGTCACCAATGCAAACTGTCCAGCACTGTACAGAGGAGATGATCAAAAAAAGCTGATGCATTTTATAGTACATACATGGCAGCACATCTATGTGGCTTCACATATTGGACATTTCTTCCTCAAGTGCATCTGAGACATCATGCCAATTCAATGCAAAAAAAGGATAATATTGTGGAGAGCTCTGCTTGAGAAAGCCGAGTAGCTAATGAGCAACCACATGAAATAAGTTGATGGCATGAGTCCAAATCTTGTAGGACAGGTGTCTAATCATACAATTTAAACGTACACACATGCAGAGTATTAATTGGCACCCAAGCCGGCAATTTCACAAGGGAGGCCAAGAATTCAATCAACCATGGGAAATAAACTAACCTCACGCTTAGAAATTACTCCTACAGAACATGACTGAAATACAGTGTGTTAATAATAGGTAGTAGTTTGTGTTAGTTATGTTTGTTCTATAACAAATAGCAGGTTTTGTCTCAGCAGTTTTCAAAGAAGAACACAGGTCATTACAACATGCACCTGGGGTTTGAAAAACCCCTCCTCTGTTTGCCAAAAACTTCCTGCACTTCTGCACCTTTGGAAAGCCACTTTCCAAAAAGCTCAGATTCCTGTCCCAGTCAATGAAATAACTACTCAATCCACAAAAATTAGGCTCTTGAGCCTCCCACTATTTGCCATACTCTGTCAAAAGCAGATGGCAGTACTCTAGTATTTCAACAGTGTTAAGGTAGGCAAGAATGTGGATAATTGCAAGGCATTCATGTGGCACTTTAATGAGAACAATATGAATCCCTTATATAGATTCCAGCACATTTAAAGACACGATTAAATCAGTATTAAGAAAACATATTTTGTGAAGAGGTGAACTAGAATCTTATTTCAAAACACAATAAAACATTTTAGGATATGTAAAACAGCTTAGTTCAGAATTTTCACTATGTAATTATGCAAGATAAAGCTATTGACAAGATGATAGATTTTCATCCTGCTTGTTTTCCTTCTTACTTAATAACTGATCATGACTTTTGACATCCAGCTTGGACAGCAGTGGACTACTAGAGAGCAGCTGTTTCTGTGCCACAGGACTGTTCTGGCACAGAAGTCACATACAGAACTGTAAAAACATGTTTTGCCAGCAGAACATGTTGCTGAGCGAAATTTGCAGGGAATGAGTTTTCTATCTCATTGTGAATTACCTGTTAAATATTTTAGATGGTTGTGAAAATAAATATGATGTTACACAGTATCAGGCAATATCTTGGAAAAAAACAGCCCAAACTGCTGCCATGATATCAAATCAGTGCGTTTTCCTCCAGTAATTTAGAAAGAATTGATTATAGAGCATCAGAACAACCGAAAAACTGAGATGGCATTCCCTCTGGTATTTCCTCTAGCCATTCAAGATCAAACAAGATCTATGCTCCTTTTTCCCCCATAAAATTCATCACCAAAAGCTAGTAGCAAGAGCAAAGTTTTTATATCAAAATATCTTGTCATCTCTGACGGCAAGGGACACATTCTTTGCATCAAGAGAGAACAATTCAGCCCAAAACTTACAGGAAAAGTATATAATACCTATGTAGAACCTTAAAGCAGTTTCTACAGAGATTTGTAATTAAATATTTATTTGCAACTAGCGTTAGAAAAATGGTGCATGCAAATTATTTTCAAATCACAGCACCAATATATGAAATTGGAAGTTCTGTATTCTGAGCTTTCAGTTCAAACTGCTAATTGTGAGTAGACCAAGACTAATTTGCAGCTTTCATTATTTCCTATGTCATCGCCACTGGAGACACAGAAGTTCATAAATCATATCAGAGTCTTAAATTATTTGAAATTACTTGAAAGCATAGAATAGATTTTTCCCCTCATTGGATAAAATAGAAAAGAAGAAGAATTTAACCCACTAAGGACCAATGCCAAGTTTGACAAGTGCTTGTCCCTGAGATAGACTACTTTTAAAATGGAGAGAAATAATAAAGAGCAGAGGCACAACAATAACAGCACTGACTGCATCTAGAAGAAAATAGCTTTCAGTTGATGTGCAACTCTATGATTATATTCCCACCATCAGTCAAACCCAGTCCCTTCTGCAGATGTTTATTCTTTCTCTTCTGTTTGGTTATTATGGTTCATTATGTTGAGGGACTAAGCTGATTGAAATGTTCATGGAGATGACTGCTGCAGTAAAATGCGTAAAAGAGACAAAAAAAAAATAAAAAGGAATGCAGGGAGGGCAGGAGGAGAGGGAGCTTTTTATAACTCTGTAACACTGATTGCTGCATCAGAAACAGTGCAAAAGAAAGTGTGTGTGGAGGCTAAATACATGGCTTTTTAAAACAACAGTAAATCATACGCCATATATAGGCCAAAAATGAAAGAGGCTCTGTGTTCAGATGTAAACTTCTGGCAAGACCTGGTTTGTTGTCAGGTTCCCAGACACAAAATAGACACTCTGTTCACTTAGCATGAAGCCCTGCAAGAAGCAGGGAGCTCCGGAGACTCTTGGCTCTTCTCAAGTCTCATTAGGTCTGCATATTAATGACTTGTAGCAATAGAAAGGGGCCCTGTGGCAGCCTCTTCTTCCCCTGGTGCCTGGGTTTCCCATCATTATGGGCACAGTGACTACAGCAGCAAGAAAACAGGGGCAGTTAACAGAGCAGGCGGGTGAGGCAGCACTGCTGTGACAGTACTGGGTCCCCTGCCCTGGCATCTTATAAGATCCAGGTCAGGGGGAAAAAAAAGGACAACCAACAGTATTTTGTATGACACATTTGTAGTAAATCCTTACACATGACACGGCACAGAGGAAACAAGGGGAAAGAAATCACTGCATTGAACCAAGATGTACCAGACCTATGGAGGCTGTGGTAGGGAAAAAAGCACAGCATTTGTGGCTAAAATGCACTGTGAGGGCAAGCGTGAATTCTAATGCACAGGCTCTGAACAAATGCCCCTTTCAGAAGCAAACTGACAGTATGAGAGCAAAGACAGCAAGCCCTACACATGGGAATAACACTGCAATGTATGTATTTTCTAGGGGATTCACATCATAGTCTTTAAAAGCCTTTCTTTCCTGTCAGGAGGAAAGAAATGTATTTAGTAATACCTTAGCCTTATTAACATGGAGATCACTTGCACTTTATGGTGCCTCAACTTGAATTAAAAAACAATCCTCCAAAATGCTAAGGTATTACACATTCAGAGCACCCAGTGTGTCTCCACTGATCCTCAGCAAAAAACCTCACAGTCTGGCTGTCATTCAGTCACTGGTTTCTTTCTTTCCCTTGGGAACTCCCCCTTCACTTCCCACTGCCATGTTAGCTGAAGCGCCTACTAAACAAAATTCCTTAATGCTTTGAAATTCTGCAAATCTGCCATAGAAGAAAATGTACCATAAAATGTACCAGCAACTTTGTTTTAATGTGCTACACTGTTTTGCTACAGTGAATGATGCAGTATAACATACCAATCCCCACCCTTGACCAAATGAATAGAATAAAATCTGCCCCATGAACACAAGAGGTTCAAAATTGCCTCCTTGTTCAGGTAACTGTAGCAGTGCGCTGACTGAAACCCAGCCTCCCACACAATATGGTCACCTTATTTATTGCCTCTCTTGTATTATATTCCTGTAAGTAACTGTTCCTTCTAGTCTCCCTACTTAAAGATCTACTATTTCCATTCTCTTATCAGACTTACCAGAGGATTGACCTCGATTAGTGGCATCATGATCACTGTCTCCTTGCTCACTGTCTCCATGACCACTGTCCTTAGAGCTGACTATGTCTGCTTCCTGGAATGCAGAACTAGACACAGAAACATCTTTACATTAGAATAAACATGAAAGAGGAACTCATAAAACATTCTTCCGCCATCACATGGCCAAACATGGTGCTGCATGCCCCCACTCCTGCCTGCTGCACAGTTTCTGCAGAGGTATTCTGCCCACCATAAACAAAACCAGGAATTTTCAGACCTTGGGAGTCTGGCTGGAAGGCACTGCAAGGGTTATTACTTTGACTGGGTTTCATGTAGTTGGTATAGATAATTTGATAGCATTTGCTTAATCTGGATAGCTGAACTTTAACTCAGTGAGCCAATGTTTTCTGGAAGACCCTACAGAAGCATATTCATATGCATTTGAAGCACAGTTTAGACTAATACAAACCTAGATTTTGTTCTCTTTTCAGTCGGTTTTGAAACAAGTTCAGAAAAGCCATAATTCAAACTCATTTAGCCAACTGTGTCTTATTTAATATGTCTATAGACATTAGACTTCCCACTGCTTTATTACTGTGTTACATCTGTAGTGAACACATTTCTGCACCCCATTCAGACTTGCTAGAGCATGTGTGAGGGAAGCAAGGCTAAGGAGCTCCTACCTGTTTACTCGTCGGGGTCTGTCGACTAGATAACTGAGCTCAGCACGCTGATGTTTCGTCTAGGAAAAAAGAAAATATTGGGAGAGTTTTTAACTCTTGATATGTCTGTAACCAACCAAGGCAGTGGCTCTCAGTACATTCACTATAAATGGTAATGCTTAGCTGCAAGTAGGCCTAGACAATCTGTTTCTAGGATGCAAGGGAAAAAACCACAGATCTTAGTCATACAGATGGGAAGACACGAGGGATTTTTTCTGAGGTTTTTTGGGATGAGATTCTGACGTTTTCTCACAGTGCACACTGTTGAGCATCACAAGGACTCCCACAAAAAATTAGCATAACTATTTCTAGAGTTGTGGACTACTTAGTCTGAGGAAAAAAACTTATTGTAATCTAGTTCTCAGCCTGTTTTTAATTTCAGTGTATAAAAATAGGGAGAGGCAGTACTGTTATTGTATCGTAAGAAAAAAAAAAACACATTGAGATACCCTCACATCATTAAAAAGGCAGCAGAAGACAGATATTTATAGAGATTTTGAGGCAAGGTCAATCTTACAATCCAGTGTTAGAAATTTTAGTGCAAAACTTAACACTTTAGAACATTATATTCAAACCACCTTTTCCAGACTGCACAGCATACAGGTTTCAGTATTTATGTTAAAAGAGAATGTGATATTTTTACTAGTGTATAAGCAGAGAGGTATTGAGACTATATATAAAATAACCTAGTATGAAATGATTAATGGGGGAGTAATGTGAGGGAGCAGTTGCTTTGACAGAAATTCTCTACACACTAGGAAATCCAACATAGGCAACACCTCTGACAGGAGGGGACGTTAAGTCCCCGCATATAATTCTACAGAAACTCTTGCTGCATTCCTTTGTGAACTCAGCTTTGGGGTTATAAAGAGCTGTGCAGATACAGTAAAGTCAATTAATAAACCCTAATTCACAAATTAATTAAAGCTGCTGCTAACTGTAGAGATTGTCACAGTCCCAGAGGGGGTTTCCCCCAAAGTCTTACTTGCACATGTGAAGATTTCAGGAAGGAAAAAAGACATGGGTTTAATATGTTGTTTCAGAACATCCTATGATTATAACCCACCTCACTTCAGTCCTGCCAGCTGCAGAGACTCTGTGAAGAGCCGTAACCTCCCCCACCCCAACCCACAGGCGATCTGCTCACACGAAACACTGTCTCAGCGGGAACACCGCGTCCCGGCCGGCGCCAGATTCCTTCAGAGGCACCGGGGTGGAGGGGGCCAGGGGGGACCACTCTTGGCTGCAACAGCTGCTGAGCCTGGGCGGGAGGGAGCCGGCGGGGCAGGGGTCTACTCCGCACTCCCCTCTGAGTGCCCCACCTGTCCCTAAAGCCTCCCGAACAGGAGAGGGTAAAGAGGGGAAGGCGGACGGGTGGATTAAAGGGGAAAGGAGGATGGGCAAAGCAAAACGCCTTTTCCGCCAGGGAGGAGGAGCGGGAACTTCGGGAAAACGGCCCAGGGCCTGGGGAAGGATGTCGGGGCATGGCTGGAGGTTGAAGCCCCCCGGTGCTGGGGGTGTGGGGAGGCGGGGAGTGCTGGTCCTTACCTCGCTGGACAAGATGCTGCCGTTGGAGATGATGTCGGGCTGCTGGTCGGCGTAGCCAGTGACGATGGCCCCACAGGGGTTGTGCTCGGCGTCGGTGCTGCGAGAGGGGCTGCAGGGCTTGAGGAACATCAAGTCGGTCTTGGCGGACTCGGGGGTGAGGCAGACCTGGTAGCAGTAGTTCTGGTTATGGTGGTGGGAGCCGAAGCTGCCCGACTCCTCCACCGGCACCTGCGCCGGGTTGCTGGGCACGTTGGAGCTCTGCACCAGCATGATGTCCGACTTGCTGAGCTTCTTCTTGCGGGCCCGCGCCTGCCGGCTGCAGCAGGGGCAGCAGCAGCAGCAGCCCAGGCAGCAGTCGCTGGCCAGGCAGGTGTAGATGTTGAGCTTCTTCTCCTTCTGGCAGCGCACGGCCAGGACGATCATGGCCAGCAGGAAAATGAAGGAGAGGGAGCCCAGGGCGATGATGAGGATGAGGGTGAGGTCAAGCGAGGTATCCCCCCCGGAGCGGCTGGGGCGGTGCTCGCCGGCGCCGCCGCCGCCGCCCCCCGCGCCCGTCCCCACGCCCGGGCCACCGCCGCCGCCGGGCCGCTCGCCCGCGCCGTCCACCAGCACCACCTGGACGGCGGCGGTGGAGGAGAGCGGCGGCTGCCCGTTGTCGCGCACCTCGATGACCAGCTCGTAGGGGCGCTGCGGGTCGCGCTTGGCCGGCACCCTGCGGGCCGTCCGCAGCTCCCCGGAGCGCCAGTCCATGCGGAACAGCCCGGCCTCGTTGCCCCGCGCGATGCTGTAGGTGAGGCGGGCGTTCTCCCCGTCGTCGGCGTCCACCGCCGCCACCCTGCTCACCAGGTATCCCGGCTCGGCGCCGCGGGGCAGCGCCTCCCGCGCCGGGGTGCCGTTGCGGCCGGGCAGGGGGCTGACGATGGCGGGGGCGTTGTCGTTCTTGTCCACCACGATGATGTGGACGGTGGCGTTGCCGGCCAGCGGCTGCGGCTCCTCTCCGGCGTCGCGGGCTTCTACCTGGAAGCTGAACTCCTTGAGTTGCTCGTAGTCGAAGGAGCGGAGAGCGTAGAGGAAGCCGTTCTCGGAGTTGATGGAGACGTAGGTGAAGACGGACATGCCCTGGATCTGGCTCTCCAGGATGGAGTAGGCGAGCCTGGCGTTGGCGCCCTGGTCGCGGTCCGTGGCGCTGACGGCGTAGATGTAGGCGCCGGGCACGTTGTTCTCGCTCACGTACACCTGGTACACGGGCTGGCTGAAGCGCGGCGCGTTGTCGTTCACGTCGCTCACCCGCACCTGGATGGACTTGCTGGTGCTGAGCGGCGGCTCGCCGCGGTCTCGGGCCACCACGGTGAGGGTGTAGGCGTCGCCGCCCGGCTGCTCGCGGTCCAGCGGCCCCTCGGTCACGATGGTGTAGTAGTTCTTGAAGGAGCTCTTGAGGCGGAAGGGCGCGTCGCCCTGCAGCAGCTCGCACTGCACCTGCCCGTTCTCCTCCGAGTCGCGGTCCGACACGCTGAACAGGGCCACCACGGTGCCCGGGGCCGCCGCCTCGCTCACCGCCTCCTTGACGGTGGAGAAGCTGATCTCGGGCGCGTTGTCGTTGGCGTCCAGCACTCGCACCAGCACCTTGCAGTGGGCCGGCACGGCGTTGGGCCCCAGGTCCTTGGCTTGCACGTACACCTGGTACACGCTGCTCTCCTCGTAGTCCAGCTCGCCGCTCACCTCCAGCCGCCCGGTGCGGGGCGCGATGCCGAAGAGTTCCCGGGCGCGGGCCGAGATGTGGCTGCTGAAGGAGTAGATGACCTCGCCGTTCTGCCCCTCGTCGGGGTCCGTGGCATTGAGCTGTAGCACCAGGGTGCCCGGCGGGGAGTTCTCCGGCAGAGACACGGTGTAGACGGGCTGCTCGAAGGCGGGGACGTTGTCGTTGGAGTCCAGCACCCTGACGGTGAGCAGGGCGGTGCCGGTGCGCTGCTGGGGCTGCCCGCCGTCCACCGCCGTCAGCACGTAGCGGTGCACCGCCTGCTGCTCCCGGTCCAGTGGCTGGTCCAGCACCAGCTCGGCGAAGCGGTTCCCGTCCCCCTGCGTCTGCACGTCGAGGGAGAAGTAGCTGTTGGGGGTGATCTCGTAGGTGCGCAGGGAGTTGGTGCCCACGTCGGGGTCGAAGGCGCTCTCCAGCGGGAAGCGGGTGCCCGGCGTGGCGCTCTCCGAGATCTCCACGGTGAGGTCGGGCTCTGGGAAGGAGGGTGGGTTGTCGTTGATGTCCAGCACCTCGATCTCCACCCGGAACAGCTCGAGGGGATTCTCCAGGAAGACCTCCAGGTGCAGCAGGCAGGAGGGGCTCTGCTTACAGATCTGCTCCCGGTCGATCTTCTCGTTCACGTAGAGCACCCCGGTTTCCAGGTTGAGCTCCAGGTAAGGGCTGCGGGAGTTGGGCGCCGTCTGGAAGCGCCGAGCTGAAAGTTTTGTAATGTCCAAGCCCAGGTCCTCGGCGATATTCCCCACGAACGTGCCATGCTCCTGCTCTTCCTGCACCGTGTAATGGAGCTGGCAAAGGGCCCCCTCCACCATCCAGAGCAAGGCAAAGAGGAATAGCACAATCATCTCCAAACGGGGAAAGAGATCCCCCCTCCCCGACACCACCTCTTCCTCCTCTTCCAAAAGCTACCACCACCTCCTCCTCCTCCTCCGAAAATACACACTACAGTGTGTGAATGCGCGTTTGTATGTCTGTGTGTGTGTGTGTCCGCGCCTGCACGCGTGTGGAGAGAGCGGGATCGGGGGAGGGGGAGGAAAAGGGGAGGGGGGGAGAGGTTGATTTGAGGGGGGGGGGGCGTGTGCTAGATACTATTTCTTCTGGTTCATGTTAGGATTTTTCTCTCCCCCATCTCCCTCCTTTTTGTTACGGGTATTATTATTTCACACGCTGACCAAATGAAGAAGACAGGCGTCCCCACTTCATCTGTGATCTTCGAAATAAATGACCAACTAATAATAGCTATTAGCTGGCTGTAACTAGAGATACACAGTAGCCCGCTTTTATTTATTCCGAGAGTCTTGGCACTGCACCGCGGCAGCAGCAGTGGCGGCGGAGGCAGCAGCAGCAAATCCCAAGGAGGAGATTTTTATATTTCAAGACTGTCCTCGGTTTGTCTTCCTGGTGGGAGCTGGAGGGGTAGATGCTGCTGGAACAGCCGGTGGACATGCCCTCTTTAGATGCGAGAAAAAGGCAGAAAACCGCGAAATTGAAAAAAAAAAATTAACCGCAAAAAGGTTTCATATCAAAAAAAGGCAGAGAACAGCTTTGCTACCCAAAAGTTTCATTCCCTGATGTCTCTGGGATTTCCTTTTTCTTTTTTTTTAATTTAAGGATTTTAGATTTTTCTGTCTTCTATTAAAGGTCTTTCATTTTCTTCTTTTATTGCTATTAGCATGTTCATCATCATCACTCTGCTTTTATGGATGTGCCGATCACGGTGGTTTTTTTTTTTTTTCCTCTCTTGCTTCTTTCGCGTCTAGTCCCTGTCTCTGTGTCTGTCTCTGCTGCTGCCGCTCGTCCCGCGTCCCGGCTCCGCTCCCGGCTCCTCTGATCTCTGCCGGCGGGTTCTGAGCCGCTCCGCTCCGCTCCGCTGTTTTTGCGCAGCGCTCGGCTCCTGCCAGCCAATCAGCTGCCAGCACCGCCCCCGGGGGCGGCGTCTCATTGGCTGCGGCGCGCGTCAAGCAGGTTGCGTCACGGCCGGGCGAGCGCGCGGGCAGAGCTCGGTCGGATCGCCCCGCTCGTCCCGCCGCGCCCGGGGATGCCGCGGTCCCGCACTCCCTGCCCGCTCCCCCACTCCCTGCCCGCTCCCCTCCGCCTGGGGCTGGCTGTTCCCTTCCCCGCCCCAGCCGCGGGACCGGGAGATCGCCGCTCGTCACCGGCGCGCACACACACGGGTAGACGTAAACAACCCGCTCCTTGGAGAGGGAGTTTCCACCAGCCGCCTCCAACTTTCCTTTCCAGTAGCGTTTTTAGAACAAGCATAAACAAGGGGGAAACTTGGGATTATTATTGTTCCTTCCTCCCTCCCCGCCCCGCGGGCTGCCTTGGCTAATTTGGGTGTTGGATAATGGAGAGCGTGCAACTTTCCGTCGTTCATCCCTACAGTGTTTTCGAGCTCCGGCCAATTTAAAGTATCACGAGCCTACGCCAATATTTTTCGATTTCCACTTTGGAATTTCCACTAATGTAACCGGAGACGGTCGGGTACGAGGGAAGAGAGATACTGGGAGTACTGTCTGTCACTGGGTACTCCGGGTGGTGGTGGGAGCATCCCTGGGGTGAGGGGACTGGCAGGGAGAACCAGAGGAATCCAAGGGAAACGCTCCAGTACAGGCTGTCGATACTGGCTGAGAGATCCACGTCCGTAAAGCTACAAAATTAATAAAGCAAAAGTAATTAAATATTGGTAATTCTTGTGAGGGTTCCCACCCCGCAAAAAAAGAAAAAAAAGTTACTTTGTTTTTGAAGAGCAACACGAAGCAGGGACGAGCAGCTCCTGCTCTGACCCCATCCCTAATCCATCAGTCAGCAGCGGCTCCCTGCACACATCTCAACGAACTACACACTCAGGCGCGTTTTTCCTGCGGAAACGCAGGAATCCACACTAAGGCGGCGAGCCGCTGGCACAGGTTTGTCCAGAGAAGCTGTGGATGCCTCATCCTTGGAAGTGTCCGAGGCCGGGCTGGATGGGGCTCTGAGCAACGCGGTCGAGTGGGAAGTGTCCCTGCCCACGGCAGGGGGGCAGGAACCAGATAGCCTTCACGGTCGCTTCCAACCCAACGCACTCCACGATTCCCAAGCCGGTTTCCCCCGGGCTCCATTGCCCGGCGCTCCCGCCCCGCCCCCTCGGACCGCGTCGCTCTCGCGGGCGGCGGGCGCCCCCCAGCGGCCGCAGCGCCGCACTGCGCCGGGCAGCGCCGCCCCCGCCCCTTGGGGGGGCACGCCGGGCTCGGCCCCGCCGTGGGACCCCCGCTCCCGCCGCCCGGCCCGACCTCCGGCCCTGCCTGCCCCCGCCGCGCATCCCCTCGCCCCCGGCCGCCCTCCCGGTGCCGGCGTGGCGGCGGGCGGTGCTGCCTCGCCGCGGGAGGGGGGAGCGGGGAAGCGGCACCCGGCGCGGCGGGCAGCGAGATGCGTCCCCCCTCCGCCCCCCCAAATTACATCCTGTCCTCCCCGGCCCCCTGCCCACCCCTCGGCGCTGTGGCAGCGCGGGGCACGGCCGGCGGGGCGATTCCGGTGGGTGTTTTCCAGAGAAATGTGTTTCGTCAGAAGCCCCCGGCCGCTCTCGCTGCCCGGTGGATGCGGACGGGGATGTCGCTGTCATTGCCTTTCCATGCAGAAGCGCCGCCGCTCACCTGCCCGTGCGCTGCCGCCAGCTCCGGGCACGGGCAGGGGGATCGTGCCTGTGCTGCCCCGGGGCCGGGGGCGCCCATCGGGAGCCGGCCGCTGCCGGGCACCGAAGGCCACCCTGCGCAGCCCGGCTCCAGCCCTCCCATCCCCTCCGGCCGCCGGAGCCCCGGGAGCGGCACCTCTCCCGCCTTCGAGGAACGCGGGCGGCCCGGGCGCGGCGGGCGAAACCCGGGGGACCGAGCCCACCCGAGCCCGCGCCTGTTCCCACGTCCGTGCCCGTGAGCGTGTCCGGAGGGAGCTCCGGAGGTAAGGGGGCACATCCCCGGGCTCGGGGCGCTCCCCACGCGCGCTCCAGGCGCGGCACCCACGCGAGGTTCCTGCAGCGACGGCGTGATCCGGGGGGTACAACCACGCGGGAACACACAGATTTACAACGATACACGTCTATAATCCCGGGGGGAGCCGCCTCCCCCCTCCCGGCCTCCCCGCGGCGCTGGCAGCGGGCGCAGCCCCCAGGGCCCCAGCCACGGAATGCGATCTGCCCCCGCAATTCCAAGCGCAGCCGGTTCTCCATTTTGGGTCTCCGAGCCGTGCCTGGGAAGCGGCGGGGATCCGCGGCCGCCCTCCTGCTAATGCCGAGTGACAAATCGTACTTAGGCGATACATGAACGAGAAAATGATTTATGGATTTTCACGACGGTCTGAGCCGATGAAGGCGACATGAATTATCCATCCTAATGTGCAATATATCATTTTCTAATAACACTGGGTTGGCCCTAACGCTGTGCGCTGCTCCCTTCGATAGCAGGTATCGATTTGATACACGGTCCGAGCGCTGGCTTTCCACGGGACACGTACGTCCTGCAGCAGCAGCTGAGCTCTGTGTATTTACCTCTTCCTAAAGCCCAGGGCTATGGACGGACCCCTGGCACTGTGGCCTTTAGTTTTTCCATCTGTCATCATTTAATTTGGCAATTCCTTCGCCGAATGAAGACTAATCTTTCGTATCACTGCATTTCACTCCATGCTGTGATTTGGAGATGGAAATAGATGATGCCAGGTTTGTAAATCCCCCGTGCTGACGGGGGTGGCACCTGGGTAAGTCAAACCTTTCCCCCTGCCAAAATCCTTCTTGGCATCCCAGTACAACGGGGCATTTTCTAGCAAGGAGAACAGATGCTAAATCGCTCACCCAGAACTTTCCTGGCACCTCCATTTACCAAATCTCATGGATTATCTTAAAGATAAAAACCTTTGCATTTAACTCACACATGCTGCGAGAGTGGATCATTGACACACAAAAACCCCCAAAACAAACAAAAAACCACCAAAAAACCAAAAAACCCTGAGTGCATGTGCATAAGAGGGGGGAGAGCTGACAGATCTGGAGGAGACAGCCCCAGATCCAGCCTGTGTTAGTGCCCCAAGGCCAGGGCATCCCCTCTCCCCCAATGAAATTCTTTTGCCCTTCATCACAGAGTAGCAATGAAGTCATAGTGACATAAGCTATGAACGTTCCTGAGTATTTCAATGGTTTCAAGTCTAAAATACAACTTTGACATTAAGAAGGACAAACAAGTCCTGGCCTTACATGAAACAGTGTAAAACAGAGATAGGGAAAATGGAAGTAGAGGATTAAGGCATTCATTTGGGGGGGATTTAATAAGTGATTATTGGGGAAGAGGTGAGGAAATGCTTCTTTCTCATTAGCCAAGTGTATTGTTTCATTGTTCTGACACAAAAGGAGTCACACAAGTAAGGAAACACACAAAAGCTGTGTTCTGGAATAAACAATCACTGTCCTGACCTGGACAATCATATTTTAGGGTGTAGAAAGCTAATCCCCATTGTTCAGTTAAGTCACCAGAATGGTCATCTAGTTCTATTTTAGGTGTCAGTCTTGGTTTTAGGCTGAGGAATACTACGACCTTTTTACTGTCTGGATGTTAAAAACATAGCTAGAATTGGACTCCTATCCGTTGTCCTCCACACCCCCCCTCCTCCGCAAGTTTCCTAGATTGTTGTTACTTGGTTTAATATTAATTTTCTAGGTTTTAAAAAACAGTAACAGAACCCACTCAGGTTCTCCCTCAAGAAAATAACAGCTCGTGGTGCAGGAAAGATTACTGGAATCAATGATGGGACTAAGATTGTAAATAAGAAGCAACAGATAACACAGTCAGAAAGAGCCTGCATAGCTAACTGGAAGATGTATACGTTTTACTGATGGAGCCGTAGAATGAAATCCTGCTTCAAAGAGAAGTCGATATGGAACAATTTCACAAATTAACTAAGAGGCCTGATTAAGGTTATTTGTATCAGAGGGAAAGGTTCACTGCCACCACTCCCTCCATGGATTTCTCTCTTAATTGCCAATGAGGAGACAAAACAGGAAGGCTAGACAATTTGGCTAATCAATAAAAAAAGCCTGCCTTCACGTTTGCCTGAGGAGCACTCTGTGGGTCAGATCGATGTAGAAGCCACCAAAGTTCTTGCAGAGGTCACCAGTGATTAAGACATTTTCTGATGGCTTTTAAACAACACTGGAGCCGAGCATCTGCTGTGGGGTTGCAGATGTAAGCAGAATTGAAGATATGATGTTAATCATCATCCTCATGCTTACAGGAGTTATTCTGGTGATAAAAACAACTTGTTGTATTTATGACCTTAGACAGCTGTTTTAATAAGTGACGATAAAGTATGACTTCATTACATGCTCTGTACTGCACTAGTGATCAGATATGATGGAGCCTCTCCAGAAGGTGCCAGGAGTCTTTCTGAATAAGAATTGCAGAGGATGCAGTACACTCCAGAACAGAATTACAGTGGATGCATCCTACAGGAATTTCTTAAGGCAACCTTCTGCTTCCTTTTCCATGCCCCCAAGCATTCTATACAGATTTCAGGGGGACTACTCAAGCAGCAAAAGGCTGTTCAGTGTGAAACAGTAGATTGGTAGTCTACTGCTATTATCCCACCTTCTCCAGCTGTCAGAGTCTATCATAATGTTTATTACAAAAAAAAAAAAATAATCCCAGTCTCTTTCAGTGACTTGTAGTTTCAGCTGATTCAAGTCTTCATTGAAATAAATACAAAAAACCTATTTTTAATGTGGTTAAACTCTGAACATTTTCTAGAAGCTGGGCCTTTTACAGTGTCCAAATCAGAGCGGCCAAGGTCCTCGTCACTTCAAAACACTTATTTCTGTATACATGGCTTTACAGTAGTCAGCATACATTGGACCTGATTCCTATAAGTTTGTCTCATGTACCATTATTATCCATGTATTAATTAGTGAGAAATCTGACAATCTTTAACTTCACGGTTATTGTCATGCTGCAGATACATTATAAGCCCATGAAAATTACTTTATACAACATGATCAGTCAAAAATACATATTCCTTTTATCTGTTTACTTGCAGACAAGAGATGGAAGCTGTATCTAAGTTACATCACAGAAGACATTTCTTAGCAAAAGACTTTTCAATAAGGCAAATTGCTTATCATTTGGGTAGAATTTTCAGGAAGATAGTTTACTCCATAGATAGAAACCCCTTATTGAATCAGATGAAAAGCAAAATATGATCACATTGATCTGGACAAGCATCATCAGGCCACTGTTTTCTCTATAAATTTCTTTTTTTTTTTTTTTTTTTTTTTATGATACAGCTCAATCAGCTGCACCCATTTCTTTGAACTTCATCAAAATACAGTTGACCTGTATCTGAATTCAACAAATGCCGCTAAGCTTGAATGATTACGAGAGCAAATGAGGACAAAATTACAGTGGAAAACTCCAGTTGCTTGAGACTCTGTTAGTATACACTCAAAGCCATAGGTAGATGTAGATGCTCATGATATACAAAATTGCACTGTTGATTTTCTTTTCAACAGCAAGCTCCAACCTTGAACTAAAGCACAATTTGTTTTGAGGTTCAGCTTGAAAGCGGTAGTTCAAATATAAAACTTCTATTCTTAGACTTACAATACCGTATGTCTAGTGCTTGGCAGAAGAAATAAAGAAAAACAAAACCAAACAAACCCCAAACTATAGATTATTTGTGCAGAAGAATTTGCATTCTTGGGCCTCAGTGTTCCATGTATATATAATTTTCAGCATAATTCTATCATCTGAATCATCATGCCAGCTACACAACAGATAACAGTAGCACCAACTAGGAAGGAAAAGGAGAATAATGGCAAAAATGATGCTATAATTATATAGTCACTTAGGAAGACTGCACACACCTGTGTTTTTTATACCTATTCTAGGTGTAGCTACTTTCACTACCAATAGTTAAGACTGTATTTTTCTATTTGAGTCTTCCTGGGTAAGACCCTATATACTATTTTTTTTTTTTTTTCTCCTAAGATTGCATCTGCCTAGGGAAAACTTTTCCTTAGTCTTACCGTCCTCAATTTCAGTATTGAAGAAGTTCCAGCTGGAAAGCAGTGTAGTCACTTAGGAGGCAATGATCAAAGAAAACACTTTTTTTTTTTTTTTTTTTTTTTTTTGTCTATGCTAAAAATATTGCAATATTCAATTCAGAAATTTTGCCACCTCCACATTTGGGAAGAGTGACTTTAGCAGATGGAGGTCTCAGGAGTGCTTGTTGCCGTTCTCAGGAAGACACACCAAAGGAGTAAGTCCTTGAAACTTCTTCTACAGAAGCTGTTCCTTGACACACTTCCACACTCTTGGAAATTTCTAAGTTGGTCCTTGAAAAATCTGTATGAGACATCTCACAACTGCTTAGTGGCTGGACTGCATGGCAGAAACTTTTCAAGTTCATATGTTCCACACAATTGCTGTGGAGTATGAACACAATTTTTCTCTGAATAATTATTTCCAGGGTTCTGCAGGATCCTCTGTAGAGATGAATACAGACTTAAAGCATGTGCACACTTATCCACACTTGCTACTCCCACTGGTGGTAAGGAAGCAGAAAAAGTAGGAAAAGAAAAGCATATGTATAGAACAACACAGAATAGCAGAAAAAGGAGGTCACAAGTACTAAAGGATAGAGAAATGGCTATAAAAGTGTAAGTACAGCAAAACAAATGGTAAGAGAGAAAAATTAAAAAAAACCCAAACATTTAGACTTAAAAGCAAAAGCAATCAGGTTATAACCACAAAGCTAAATGCCCTACCGGAGTTTTCAGCAGGTTCCTAAGTTCCTCCAGCCTAACAACAAAAGAGCTGTTAACAGGTCCCTTTCCCCTTTTATCAGCAGGCTTTACATATGCATATGAAAAAGGTCCTAACTGCGAACTGTTACTTAATTAGGTGAAGTAGGAGTACTCTGTGCTATAGATTTCAGTGGTGCAGACTTCATTCATTGTGCGAGTTGGGGCCTGGTGTTGGTACAATTACAGTTTTTCAATTAAAAAATCAAACGGTGGGGTTGTCTCTCTCTCCAGAAGTCGGTGCAGCAATGGAATCTCCGGGGGCTGTGCCTCACGCAGCTCCAAGGTTGCTCTGATCAACAGGATCTCGAAGCTAAGGAGGGACAGGGACAATACGCCTCACTCAGCAAAACTTTGGGAAAATTATTAGCTAAGTATGCAAGTTGAATAATCAGACTTTAGAACTGTTGGATTTCAAAGTTCCTGACGTTGTTGCTTCCAGTGAGTCTGTACGTCGTGGTGATCTGTTACTAAAAGATCCCTCTCCGCAGACTCGTCAGCCCTGCGATTTGTGCATTGGAACGAGAGACTCACAGGGGACCAGATTTCTATTCTGGGATAAGATCTTTCCCAAGAAAGCTTTTGTCGTTTGATCAGTGCACACCATGCGCAGTGCTGCTGCTGCTGAATCGGAGCTGGTTAATACCTGCAGCACTTTGGCTTCTGTTACAGTGTACAATGCAGAAGGAAGGAAAAGGAAGATCCTGTCGTTAAGGATGTCGAGTACATTATGCTATTGTGTGTTAACGTATGTAACACGCCCACGTTCCTTCATTTTAAGAAGGACTCTAAAAGTGTTGCCAAATGTATTTTGTCATAAATGGATGAAGCACTTGGGTATGATGAGAGGATCTCCGGAGGTGATTATGATTTTATAGGAAGTGGAGGGTTGACACAGTATGCACTGAAGAAGTCTGCAGCCACATGTGACTGTCGCCTAACGTGCCCACATCAAGCTGCTGAATCACACCTGCTTCCTTTAATACTGGTGTTTTTCTCATTTTGCAGGCTTTACCATGCAAATGTTTTTGAAGTAATGCATGCATATACAATCATATACATATGCTTATATGTAATTACATGAATCTTGATGTTGAGCTTGGATAGGAATGATGGTACTGCAAGATGTACGAGGGGGGGGAAAGGGGAGTGCAGCTGCAACCAAGTTCAGCAGGAGCAGCGGCCAGTACGAACCCGATCCTGCCTCTAGCGAAAGTCTTTTAATTCAATGTACTTCTAAGCTCTCAGGAGAGGCTGATCAGCTCCGCAAGCCGAGACAGCAAAATGTTACTCCCATGACCGGCAGGGTCATCCTGCCGCGGTGGAGCTCAGCACGAAGCTGGATGGCCTCGGTGGCTGCTCCTCCCGGCTGCCAAGAACCAGTGCAGGGCATCGCTACCGCGGGGAGCGAGGGTATCCTTCTCCCGGCAGCAGCGCTCCCGGAGAACTGCGAGCTGCAGCAGCTGCTGCTTGGAAGGGATAGTCCGGCTAATCCTGCAGCTGTGGGAGGCAGCAGCTGGATTGCAAACAAGCCATGTAATGACCACGCAAAAAGAGGAGTTATGCTCATTACAAATAAAAGCAGCGATGCAGCGTCCTGTTGTGTAGTAGAGTGCGCTGCTGTGAGATCACGAGCGGAGTGTCTGAATCCAGAAGGCAGGGAGCTGACTTAAAGAAGTAATCAGTTTAGCGGAGAAAAATATCACACGGGTGCTGCGATAATTTTGCGTGAGCTAAGCACAGAAGCAAAGAGATTTTGCAGGAAAAGGAGGGAAAAGGAAGTGAGGACAGGAAGGACTCAGGTTGTGGGAAGTGTTAAATGGAAGAATGAGCCATGTAAATGTGACTTAGGGTAGAGTGGGAAGATGTCAGAAGTGTTGTAGGAAGGCTTGGATTTTCTCAGCTCTGAAAAGCATTTGAGAGTTCGCTGGCTTTCAGTGATTCTCATAGATTTCCCTGTAATTGCAGGAAACTTGGTCAAAGGGGATGGTCACTTCCTGTAAAAAGCAATGTCAAGAACAGAGGGGGCATTTTTTGGAACAACATACTTCTGTTACTGGTTGTCCTCTACTACTGGCTGCTTCTGGAAGAACATGTTAGGAAGTTGCCTGCAGCTCTCCTTGCTGCTGTAGTTCTGGCCAGTAGGGATCTGAGGAGCACTTGCTTCCCCCAGATTCCACCACTCTGTAGTTTCTAAGAACCTGGAGGTGACCAGGAAACTACTATTCAATTCGCTGGAAAGAAAGGAGATATACTTTTGACCCTTTGCAATATTTTGCTCAGTACAGTAATGAACAAAACACAATTAGGAAGGAAGAAATAGACTTTATGGCATGGCCAAAGTGCCAATAAATATTTTCGGAAATGAGGTTCTTACTGCAAACAAAGATAGAAAAAACAAGTAATAGTTGTATACATTGATATTGCAATGTAACTATTGGCTTACAGGGCAGTATTGAGGAATATTAACTGAAAATCTTGATCAGAATTCAGGAAATTATAGCATCCTCAGAAGTCCTTTATGTACAGCATTGTCATATAGAAAACTGCAAATTTTAATTCCCCTTTTTTTAGAATGTTCAGTAGGTAATAAATAACCACCTTGTGTTGTGGTCTCTGTAGGAAGAGGGAGGATAATACCTGATTGGTACTCTAGTCTGAGAAAAAAAAAGTGGGTCCAGGGGAAAAGAAGGTATATAAATGTACTTTCTTCCTGCCAAAATGGGCTTTCTGGGTAATAATGTGATTCTGAAATTTTCTAGAGGTGATTGCTGTAGTAAAACAATTTCCAGAGCTTATGTGCTTTTAGGGAATGGCAGAAATTGCCATGTGATGTAGTACCAAAGTTAGAAGGGAGTATTGTGCTCTTGCTTTGCCAGTGGTGGTGATTTGGAAGAACTGATTTACTTTTCCATACCTTGGTCTTTATATGTGTATAATGGGCATAATATTTCTCCTGCATGAAAAAAGTGAATTAGGTCCATGAGAAAGAAGGTTCTGTACAGGAACTGGACTTCATTACTGCATGAGTCTAATCTGAGAAGGTTTCTCTGTAAGCCTGCCTACTGAAACGAGACAGAAATAGAAATGTGTGCTTTGGGCATCCTAACAGCAGAAGTTTGGGAACTTGTAGAAACTTGGTGTGGTTTGGCAGTGTGAAAAATGCAGTGTTAGAGCTTCCAGTGCTGAATCAAAAATGCTGTGGCTATGCCAAAATACAGCCTGGTATAAACACATTTGGCTTATTCAAATGTCTTCAGAATACAAAGAGAAGTTAATTTTGTAGTGGCAAGTGTACTGCTTGTTCCCTGTACACTAGATCATAGGTAACATCTGTCTTGAGTTGGTAGATGTTCTGTATTGCTTGATTTGTCTAATCCATCAGGACTGGGATTGTCTGATTAGTTTGAACCAGATCCAGCTTATCCAGCTTGTTATTGCTGGGTGATGAGATAGCATGTATATGGTCTCTCTAATCGTGTATAGAAGATGCTAATCATATCTTAGTGATCTAAGAAGCCTAGCATAAATTTATTAAAATACCTGTGAAATTAGAAGTTTCCTTGGTACCATCTGGTTGTCAAGTGTGACGTTAGGCAGTAATAGCTTTCAGTCTGTGAGAGGGGTAGAAAAAAATGTACAAAGTGACTTAACCTTGTGGGATATAAAAGCATTGTGACCTTGGCTTCTGTTCTAGCCCCACTTATATCACTAGACTTTTTGACACAGTTTCTTTTTATTTGGGGTATGATGATCTTCTGCTTGTAGCCAGGGCTTCATTTGTCCTACAAACGTGTGTGTTAGTCAGTGGGCAACCATTCTTTGATCATGTTTTTGGTTTTTGTTTTTCTTTTTTTTTTTTTTTTTTTTTCTGCTACAG